>VDFB02000015.1:85333477-85566674 GCA_007258455.2 Sequoia sempervirens | reverse complement strand
AAACTAGTGAGAAACAATGGTTACAAGAATCCCATGGTGGCGACTAGGGTTCCATACTCAACCAAAATGATAACCATAAAACATGTTTTTCCCTATCCCTTCAATTACCAAGTCATTTGATGACTTTTCAAAATCATAATGAAATTTGAAGTCCGCAAACAACCAATTCACATGAAATTTGTAAAACATCATGATGAATTTAGAATCTGCTGTCTTATACCTTTTACCACAAATGCTGACATAATTATCACCTAGATAATTTCTCAAAGAAGTGTCGATCCACATTATCACTTTAAACATTATTACCAAATTGTCGATGACATGTCACTTCATAGTGACTTTTAGATAAGCCAAATAAATATTTAGCCCGATGATAATTTAATATCATATGCAAGAAGTGAAGGGCTTGATCAATTATAAAGACAAGTATTTTCCTTTGGATGTCGACCATGAAGTCTAGACTCGAGCATTGGAGACTCCTTCGATAACAAGTATAATGTTAAAATCATATGCCATGTGTACCAAAAAATACCATCAAACAAATGAGTTGCCAGAACCAAAATGAATTCAATGCCTCCAAATAATGTGAGTTCAAGATGTAACCAGATGACTTTAGAGTCTTTAAGAAAGATACGAGAAAGATGATCAAATTGAGATACTACAAGAGTATACAAAATAGTGTCAAGATGTCCAAGCAACCAAAATGATCCATACATATGTTAATGAGCCAAAGATAATGTACTAATATATCATTCCTGATAACAATCAACTGAGAATACTTGAGTTTGAAACCAAGAATGTTCAATCTGAACATTGTCCAAAAAATTATGAGATACCTGAAGCACATCAGATCATCATATAAGCCAAGAATGATAAGAACAAAGATTCTTCTAGATGATGAAAGACATGTAGCATGACCATAATCAACACTATCAGTCCACTTAAGAAACATATACATCTGCAAAGGAGATATATGAAAAGAATAGTTATCAAGATTTCATAAATGAACCAACTGTAAACAATTTGAAACAAAGTAAGTTGAAATCTGAAATAGACATCATCAAGAGCCATCAAGAATGTATCATGTCAAAACAGTTGAATACTGAATATGGAGAGCATAAAGATCCTGAGAGACCAAATCTGAAGCATTCAAACCATGAGACCCAAATAAGTGATTTTGTCATCAAGGGCAAACCATGAACACAACTGAGATCCAACAAACTCCCCCTTTGTCCTTGATGGAAAAACACAAATAACTCTCCCCCTTTTTTCCTCAATGACAAAGGATAAAAGAGAAGAATGTGCAATGCCATGAAACACAACTAAGAAGCCAACAAAATACCATATGAACCAACTACAAGTAGAGCAGTAAACTGAAACTACAAGAGAGCTATGAATGAATAAAAGTTGTAACAAGCTCCCCCTAAGCCAAAACTAGCTAAATCAGAGAAGTAAAGATTGAGAGATAACTCCCAATCGAAGTCTCAGCCTTTCAAATAACTCTTTAGCTAAAGGCTTAGTAAAAATGTCAACAACCTGTTCTTGTGAGGTAACAAATTGTAAACAAACCTCATTAGCCAACACTTTTTCTCGAAGAAAGTGAAACTTGATAGCAATGTGTTTAGTGCGAGAGTGCATAACATGATTTTTGGAGATATTAATCGCACTAGTGTTATCGCATAGAATAGAAACAGGTCTAGGAACTTCAATACCCATATCAAATAGAGTTTGTGCCATCCAAAGTACTTGAGTACAACAAGAAGTGGAAGCTATGTACTCTACCTCAGTAGTGGAAAGAGAAACAAATTCTTGTTTCTTGTTGTGCCATGCCACTAAATGATCACCAAGAAAAAATGCAACACCACTAGTGCTCTTCCTATCATCCAAACAACTACCCCAATCAACATCAGTATAAGCAATTAAAAAAAATCATTGTTTCTAGGATACGAAAGTCCATAATTAAGAGTGCCCTGAACATATTTAAAGATCCTTTTAACAATAGTAACATGAGTTTCCTTAGGTGATGCCTAAAACCGTGCAACCATGCAAACTGCCTGCATTATGTCAGGTCTAGAGGTTGTTAAATATAACAAGCTACCAATCATTGACCTATATTTAGTTGGATTTACATTATGAGAATCGTCAACCTTAGTAAGTTTGCAGCCTGTAGTCATTGGAGTGCTAACTGGATGACATTCATCATTTGATATTTCTTAAGCATCTCTCTTGCATACTTTGTTTGAGAGAGAAATATACCAATTTCAAGTTGAGAATTTTGAAGACCCAAAAAGAAAGTTAATTCTCCCAACATTGACATTTCAAACTCAAATTCCATAATCTGAGAGAATTTTTTACTCAAAGCAATATTATTGCAGCCAAAGATAATATCATCTACATAAATTTCAACAACCATAATATTAGAACCTTCAATCTTAACATAAAGATTGCTGTCAACACCTCCTCTAACAAAGCCATTAGAAATCAAATGATTATCCAACGTAGAGTACCAGGCTCTAGGTGCTTGTTTTAAGCCATATAGGGCCTTTTTCAGCCTGTAAACATGATTAGGTTTGTTTTTATGAATAAACCCTTCAGGTTGTTCTATATATACTTCTTCATCTAAATAACCATTCAGAAAAGCAGTTTTGACATCCATTTGATAAATAGTGAAGTTCTTGAAAACAAAATAAGCCAAGAATATGCTAATAGATTCAAGTCTAGCAACAGGTGAAATTTTTTCACCAAAATCAATACCTTCTTGCTGAGCATACCCTTTGCAGACATACCTTGCCTTGTTGCGAACAACATTGCCATTTTCATCAAGTTTATTTCTGAAAATCCATTTACCACCAATGAAATTCTTGTCATCTGGTCTTGGGACTAACTCCCAAGTCTTATTTTTCTCAATTTGATCAATTTCTTCCTGCATAGCATTAAGCCAACATAAATCTGTGAGAGCTTAATCATAATTTTTAGGCTCAAACTATGTAACTAAACATAAACCTATTTGATATTTTCAATCATATTCAACAGTGTTTCTTCTTGTTTGAACTCCTACATTTTTATCCCCAATAATCTGATCTTTAGGATGGTATCTAGCAAGATATTTTGAAGGAGTTTTTGACACACACTTTTCAGGACTTGTTTCTTCAATTTTAGGACTTGTTGATTCAACATTAGGCTTTGTTGTTCCAAATCTTTCTAAAATTATTTCAAGTTCAAATTCTTCTTCCTCTTCATCCTGCATAGGTTCGACATCTAAATGTCGTCTTTCATCAACTTTTACATTAACTACTTCAACAATATTATTAAGCATTTTGTTAAGACATTTATAGGCTTTACTATGAGTTGAGTATCCCAAAAAGATACCCTCATCACACTTTGATTGAAAGCTGCCAAGATGATCATCATCTTTCCTGATAAAACAGTTGCTTCGAAAAATTCTAAAATGCTTCACAAAAGTTTTTTTTCCATACCACAGTTCATAGGGGGTGTATTTAGATTTCACCCTAAGTTGCACTCTATTCAACTGTATGAACAAATTCTTTCCAATACATATGAGGAAACTTAGCCTCATCTAGCATTGTTCTAGCCATTTCTTTTACTGTTCTATTTTTACATTCAACTACCCCATTTTGTTGAGGTCTTCTAGTGGCAGCATACCGCCTCTTAATACCGTGTTGTTCACAGTAATCAATAAACTCCTGAGAGGTGAAATCACCTCCCTTGTCAGATCTTAGACATTTGAGTTTTAAGTTTGATTCTTTTTCAACCATTTTACGAAATATCTTGAACCTTTCAAATGCTTCTTATTTGTGTTTAAGAAATGTGACCCAAACCATTCTAGTATAATCATTAACAAATAGCATAAAGTACTTTTCACCATTAATAGACCTTGTTCTAGTTGGTCCACACAAGTCTGTATGCACTAGCTATAAAGGTTTTGATGAAGAATGTTCTTTTGTTTTGAAACTAACTCTAGTTTGTTTACCACTTAAACATTCTTTGCACACAAAATTTTCTGGTTTGTTAAGGACTGGTAAACCTCTAACATTCTAATTTTTACTGATTCTAACCAGATTTTCAAAGTTTATGTGTCCTAATCTTTTATGCCATAACCAAATTTCTTCAACTTGGCCGATTAGACACATACCTTCATTGTTATCATTACCAGAAGTGTCAAGAAGATTATACACATTACCTTTGGTTCTTCTCCCAGCTGCAACAACTTTTCCAACCTTGTTCTTGATCTCACATCCCTATGAAGTAAACATAACATGGTAACCACTATCACAGATTTGGCTAACACTAAGCAAGTTGTGTTTTAGGCCTTCCACATAATACACATTATAGATAGGTGTATCCTCATTTAACAGAAGTGAGCCTTTGCCTCTAATCTGTATATCAGTGTTATCACCAAAGTTTACATATCCACTAGCATAATCTTCAAGTTTGATGAATTTATCCTTGTCACCCGTCATGTGGTTAGAAAAACCACTATCTAGGACCCATAAGTCCTTTTTAGAGTGAAAAGTAGTTTGGACCAACATTGTTTTCTCTAAGCTCTTAACATTTTTAGGTCTCCAAACTAATTTTGTTTTGTGTTGTTTAACTTGCAAATCAGTTTTGCATTGTTTGACTGTGTGTCCTAGAGTATTGCATTTAAAGCATCTGACTTGATTAACAAAGCCAAAGTACTACTTATGACCAAATCTTGGTGTTCTAGAATTTATGAGCCTGCAAGTGCTCACTTTATGGCCAAATTTATTGTAGAAGAAGCAGTAACCATAAAAGAAGGGATTGAATCTGTATGATGTTCTATTATATTTAAAGGAATGAACATGATCCTTACCAGATTCAGATTGAATTGGACCAGAACTCTTGTTTTTAGAAGAAGTTTTTTGCTTTGCATTATCAATTGAGCATTCACCCTTTTCAAACCCAACACCAGTTTTATCTTTATTCAATTTCTACTTGCTGAGCATCTCATTAAGTTTTAAAGTGCTTTCATATTTCTCAATTTCCTTTCTAAGACAAACAACTTCTTGTTCCAATTTTTGAATTTCTTGATCTTTGCAACTTATAGTTACTCGAAGATAGTCCTCAACTCTCTTAGCTTCTTCAAGCTGAGTCTTCAAAGAGACTATTTCTTGATCCGATTTATGTTCTTGAGCAAGAACTTGATCTGATTTCTGTTCTTGAGCAAGAATTTTTTTGTTTTTGTTTTTTGATCTCTTTTAAAGCACATTTTAGTTCACCTTCTAGATCTACTTCACCATCTTCAATATCATTGCTGTTTGTATCTTCTTGCTGAATGATTTCAGCCATGAATAATGTTTCATCTTCTTCTATTAAAGAATCTTCAGATTCAGTGTCTGTTTCATCTTTACTAAACATACTCTTTTTCTTTTTGAAGTTGAATTTTCATTTAGGTTTATAGGCCTTTTTCTTAGGTTGTTTTTCAGATTTCTCATTGTCACTGTTTTGATCACCATAGGGGCACTTTGTAGAAAAGTGACCTATTTTCCCACAGTTGAAACACTTAAAGGGAAGTTTTCCCTTGTATTTTCCAAAACCCTTTTTAATTTTTCTAACAAAGTGGGCTTCTTTTGAATCATAATATTCTGATTCACTGTCATCTACTTTTTCTTTCATTTCAATTGCAAAGGCAGATTCTTTTCCAGTTGAATTTTTTTTGCTTGTTCTCATTTCATAAGCAGTAAGAGTTCCCTACAGACTATCTAAGGTAAGCTTATTAAATGTTTCTTTTCTTCAAGGGCTGAAACCTTATATTCAAATTTGGCCAGTAAGGATCTAATGACCTTTGTAAGCACATTAAACTCTTTTACATCTTCTCCTAATCCTCTCATAGCATTAACAACTTCATCTATTCTAAGGAGATATTCAACCACTTTTTCATCATCCTTCATTCTCATTTCCTCAAACTGATGTTTGAGAGTGAGGATTTTTGACATCTTGACTTTTTCATTTCCTTGATAAATGGTTTTAAGTTTTTCCTAGATTTCCTGAGCAGATTTGCAATGCATGACTTTAACAAACACATCTTTAGTTAAACCACACAAGATGGCATGCTTAGCTTGAGCATTAGTTTCATACTTCTTTTTCTCAGCAGCATCTGTGGGTATTGTGGTTGGTACAATGTACCCATTTAATACTATGCTCCACACATCGAGATCAATAGAGATCAGACATGTTTCCATCATGATTTTCCAGAATACATAATCCGTTCCATCAAATAATGGAGCTCTAGTTACAAAAGTACCTTCTTGAGCTTGTGACATTTTAGACAGACTCCAAGACTAGAATCAATCCTAGGTGGTTTAGACCTATCAGAGGACCCTAAGCTCTAATACCAATTGTTGGAGTGAAAATGACACTGAGAGGGGGGGGGTGAATCAATGTCTTAGCATATTTTACTATTTTTCAAAAATTAAACCATAGCACTCATTTGTTCTCAATATTTCAATGATAAGTACATTCATGAGTTGAATGCAATCATTCATAAACTAAAATGAGAAATGTAACAACAAAGCAATAAACAATACAACATTATCTCAGTAAAGCAGTGACACCACAAATGAGCAATGAGACACAATATTTTCCGAGTGGAAAACCCTCCTAGGGTAGAAAAACCACTCCTAAACTGTTGCCTTTCAGGATTTAATTTGAAAACCACTATTAACAATGCCTTATAGGCTAATTTATAAGCACCAACTCAAGGAGCACCAACCCCTCATTTTGAAACACCAATTTCAAGGAGCACCAACCCCTTTTTCAGATTACATAATTAAAATAACACAGAGGATCTCTCTGTTTTCCAGATAAGCTCATAGAACCCCACACCCTTAATCTATCTAATACCCTAAGGATTCAAAACAATGAATCCCTAAAATATTACATAAATTAAGGAGACATCTTTGCTCTGCATCATATTTTTATTTTGTATTACAGAGCTTTTTCACTTTTTCTGTTTGATACAACAACAAGTTACACTATCACATAATTGCATCAGAAACTCATAGTGATATAAATTTGATAAAAATAAGTCTTCACAGAAGTCATTTTCAAAAGAAAATTTTACCCAACTGGTTCTTGGAACCGTTTTGCTTCAGGATCCTTGAATGTAATGATAGTTGGACTGAGAATAGAGTATCATTTCAACACAAAATGTATTCAATCACCAAGATCTGAACAATGCCCAAAAGGATAGCCGTTTTCATAACATAATGATCACATGACTAAATCAAACAAACATCTTTTACATATACTTATAATGGAGAAGAAATAGAAATGAAATGCATTATATCCTATCTGAACCCACCAAATATTTTCCATCATTTGAGTAGAATGAAACAATAACTGTCATATAGCCATTTTCCAAAATGAAATAGATAATACCTATTCATGCTACATAGAAATAAAAAAGATACCAGATTGATTCGATGCCAACCATTTCAGCTCAGATTCGTAACTCCATCGACTTCAGTCGAGCTTCCAGCCAAAGAGTAACGAAAAACCAAGTAACCAACCATGATTTACAGTGAGCTTTTGTCTTTAGAGTTGCAATAAGTAATCAACATTTAAACACTGATATTTTCTCCCTAACAATGTCGTTATAGCCAGCTAAACCAGTGAGAAACAATGGTTACAAGAATTCCATGGTGACGGCTAGGGTTCCATACTCAGCCAAAATGATAACCATAAAACACATTTTTCCCTATCCCTTCAATTACCAAGTCATTCGATGACTTTTCAAAATCATAATGAAATTTGAAGTCCGCAAAAAACCAATTCACATGAAATTTGTAAAACATCATGATGAATTTAGAATATGTTGTCTTATACCTTTTACCACAAATGCCGACATAATTATCACCTAGATAATTGCTCAAAGAAGTGTCGATCCACATTATCACTTTAAACATTATTACCAAATTGTCGATGCCATGTCACTTCATAGTGACTTTTAAATAAGCCAAATAAACATTTAGCCCGATGATAATTTAATATCATATGCAAGAAGTGAAGGGATCAGTCAATAATAAAGACAAATATTTTCCTTTGGATGTCGACCATGAAGTCTAGGCTCGAGCATTGGAGACTCCTTTGATAACAAGTATAATTTTAAAATCATATGCCATGTGTACCAATAAATACCATCAAACAAATGAGTTTCCAGAACCAAAATGAATTCAATGCCTCCAAATAATGTGAGTTCAGGATGTAACCAGATGACTTTAGAGTCTTTAAGAAAGACATGGGAAAGCTGATCAAATTGAGATACTACAAGAGTATACAAAATAGTGTCAAGATGTCCAAGCAACCAAAATGATCCATAAAGATGTCAATGAGCCAAAGATAATGTACTAATATATCATTAATGATAACAATCAACTGAGAATACTTGAGTTTGAAACCAAGAATGTTCAATTTGAACATTGTCCAAAAAATTATGAGATACCTGAAGCACATCAGATCATCATATAAGCCAAGAATGATAAGAACACATATTCTTCCATATGATGAAAGACCTGTAGCATGATCATAATCAACACTGTCAGTCCACTTAAGAAACATATACATCTGCAAAGGAGATATATGAAAAGAATAGTTATTAAGATCCCATAAATGAACCAACTGTAAACAACTTGAAACAAAGTAAGCTAAAATCTGAAATAGACATCATCAAGAGCCATCAAGAATATATCATGCCAAGACAGCTGAATACTGAATATGGAGAGCATAAAGATCTAGAGAGACCAAATATGAAGCAGTCAAACCATGAGACCCACATAAGTGATTTTGTCATCAAGGACAAACCATGAACACAACTGAGATCCAAAAAACCTCTCAATTTTACATGACATCATATCTTGTCTACCTCCTTGTGGAGAAATTCCCATATAAAGGACTCTTCTATGCAGGCCCACTAGGGACAAAGAAAGGAGAGCTTAAAGTTTATGACTGCTATCCTCAACTACAATATAGAAACTTCAAAAGAGAATACAGGAAAGTAAATGATGTTTTCATTGGGCACATAATCATACTCCTGGGAGGAGATTTCGAGAGGAGGGTATCCCACAACATGAAGGCCTTCATAAAGGGATTCGGTAATTTACTCATCTAATTCTCAAAATTTACTTACATTAGAGTTGAAGAGTTCTCAAGAAGATCCTACCGGTTATCGCACTACCCCAATGACTGGATAATCTTGTTGGAAGTTTCTTGGTAGTTGCAGATTTCCAACACGTTATTGAGTGACAAGCATTGAGTTGGGATTCCATATCCCTTGACCTTCGAGCAAGGAATGTACTCTTTCCCTGCCGCCCAATGTGTCGAATACTCAGATAAGGAGCTAGCAGAGTACAACTTGGACCCCCACACAGACCGAGGAAGGGTGGATCCTCATGGAAAACTAAAAAAATGTGTTGGAAGGAAATATGCCCACCGACCCCACATTGAGGACTTTTGCGCTAGTTACAATGATGACAAAGAGGTACAAATGAGGCACTATACGAGGATGAAAATCCAGTTCGTCAAGTCTATCAATATATTCCCCATGCTAGATCGTATAGTGGAGGAAGATAATATTGTTGATGATAGATACAATGTCATGGCTGAATTGCCCCTATTTGTCATTGATTGGAATGAAGAAGAGGTCATTGACCTCAACATCCTCACCTGACCCATTGAAAATAGAACAAGGTAGTGGGTGGAGGCACAAATTTCCCAACTCAAAGAGAAAGGTGTAGAGCTGACGTATGGCGAGCTCGAGGACGAGCTTGAAAGTGAAAATGATAGTGGCACAACTCCAACTCAGCAGAAGAAGCTCCCAAGTCCCCACCAGCCATAAGATCTAAAAGGAGGAAGGATGCACCCAAGCATAAGCCTAAACAAAAGGTGTATTCGAGAAAGCCAACTGAGGGGAAATCATCTAAAAGAGCAAAGAGAATGAAGATGTTCATGCTTGAGATGCCTACCATTCAAGAGGAGGAACATCATGAAGAAGAAGAAGAAACTAAGTAGCCGCACTCACCACCTACCACTTCCACTCCCACTGCCGCCATCGCCGTCACCACTCCTCCACCTTCTGCTCCTCAAGCTTTGCCTGTTTCATCTCCACCCATCGTGGGCATCTTAGTCCACCTCACCTTTTCCTCGCTACCTGCCCCGGTAATAGCACTTAACTCCTCCTCTTCCACTACTTCCTCGCTCCTGCCTCCATTTCCCATGTTCTCTACTCTTCTTCCTTCCACACCCTCAATTTCTATGCCATTGCTCATCTTGCCACAAGCTTTTGTGGCCTATATGTAGAACGTGCCCATTGAGCTCCCTGGGGTAATCCTTGATCCCAAGGTTCAAGCTTTAATGACCCAAATTTTTGTTTCCTTGCCTATTCCCCTACCACCTACTGAGCTACCAAAAATGGAGGCCACCATGCAGATCTCGGAAGAGATGGAAAGACTACATGCAAAACAATACAAGGCACATGAGACATAGTTGAAGAGCCTGAAGATTCTGATCGGGATGATTGCATTGAGCATCCAAAAGGCAGACTAAATATGAATCTGGAAAAAGTGGCTTCTGATGAGGAAAGGTCACAAACTTCAAGAGAAGATGTTGAGGCTCTTGATGAGCATTATGTAATAGAAACATCAAATCAAGAGCCAAATGAAGACCTGCCCCAACAACACAAAGATGCAAGTGAGGAGGCTAACCCTAAGGGACTTTGCTCTAGATAAGAAAAGCTAGAAACTGACACTAATGTGGAGATATAGATGAGCCTCCATGAACCAGACAAGATAAGGGCCCAAGACAAGAGGGACTAACACCAAAAAAGGAAGTTCCTCCTGAGAAAGAATAAGATAAAGAAGAAAATAAAGATTCCCAAGAAGATAGATATGAGCCTAAACACCATGTTGATATTGTACATGAAGAAGAAAGGGTGCCCCAAGAAGAGAAAATTGCCGAAGAAAATGTAGAGATCATCGAGGTAGATATTAAAGGGAAAACCACACTTGAAAAGGAACCAAGTGAAGAAGAAAAGTAGGATGAGGAGGCTCCTGGTAATGAAGAAGATCAACCTTAGACAAACAAAGGGAGAGATGAGTTGTTGTGTAAAGGCATGTTGTAGAAAATTAATGAGAAAATCATTGTTTTGATGGTTTCTTGTGTTTTCTTCTCCATGTGTGCATGATTCATTCTCCAAATATTAGGTTTTTGCTTCATTGTTCTTAGTTTTAGGTTTCTTTCAGTTGTTAGTGCATGTTGTACTTTAATGGTGAAGAATGCTATGGTGCTTGATGTCTTCCTAGATCATAATTTTTGTTGTTTATTGTTGATAAAATGTTGTGTAAAGTTAGTCTAAGCATCATTTACATTGTTGCACTTAAGTTCAACTTTTATTCATGCTTTAATGGTGAATGAATGGTTTGAAAATCTGCAGACCTTAGAAGATTGCACTAGTTTCATGAGATTGTAGGCTGCCCTTGGTTAAGTGGAACTTAGTTTTAGGAAGTATATCCACTGTAGCATCCTCCATTGTTACTATTCAACATTAGTTATAGGTTTAGGAAACTTCTTATCCCTTTTCCTTTTTGACCTTTTTTTGAAAAATGAAGTTAAAGTAAAGTTCTAGCATCATAACAAAGTCATATTTGATGGCTAAGAAGGAGTTTTAGTTTGTTGTCCTGAACTTGCAACAACTGTTCTTCATTCCAAGCATTCACAAAACTCCATTTATCTACCCAATTCCCTTCATGCTTAGTGACTATAAATTCATCCTTGTGATTACCAGCAAATAACATCAACCAATTGAACTATTCCAAGCTTATTCATGATCTAACACCCGAGAGACCTTGGGGTGATTTCTAAAACTTAGTTGCAAAAATTACCTTTCAAGAGATGTAATATATTTGTGTGTTTCCTGTGTTGAGAAAGTGCAAAAACACCCATCAACAAGTGACAATTTTCTACACTACATTTATCCCCCACTTTAGTGAGAGTATGAACTTACGCTCAGACTCACACTAAAGTAGATAAATATATGTCAAGAGGGATTTGATTGTCCAAATATTGAAGAGATAGGATGACTAAGGATCTAGGGGCCCCCAAGATTCAAGATCCCATGGAAAACCAACATAAGCACAAAGGAACACACACACATATGTATGATATGCAACAAGCCAACATACACAAACATACATGTTGAAAGACACGAAGCATACATGATGAAAAAACACATGTCATGATGGAACATAAAATAACGATGAAATGAAAAAAAACATGATGTGAACACAATGTAAACATGAAGAAGACACATGAAAACACATAACAAAAATACAAAACAAAACACAAGGTTAGTACTAAAAGGATTCAAGTTCGTAAGACAAAGAGACCTCAGTCTTAAATTGTCTAAAATACCAAATCTCATCCATTGAATAAATGTTAGCTCTCATGAGGACTGAAGTCATACACATCACTCATGGAACACATGGCTCCATGAGCAAGCAAGTTGTATTATGCAAGGTGGCCATGTTAAAAGGTGTTCATGACTCATACAATATAAAAGTTTGATATTTGCTAGGTGAATCACAAATCAGGAGACACACTGGCTAGTGAAGTCCGATACTCACTAGGTAAGTGCCCAAGACAAGGTAAAATGATACACACACACTAGGTCTACAAGGTGGAGAAAATGGAAAACACACACTAGGTCTACAAGGTGTTCCCATAACAACCATACCAAGAGTTATACTTGCTAATAACCTTGATAAGGTGCCACAAGATGCTATGTCAACGCTACACTAAGTTCATCCCATACGAACAAAGTGAAGAAAAATGAGCTACACATGGTTGTCAAGTTGTATTATGCCAATTTCCATTAAATAAAAAGGTTTTCACATGGCTAGCAAGTTGTATTATGCTAGGTTCCATGAATATGACAAGGTTTAATGTCATGAGGGACAAATATGATAAGTTTTTAAAAGCTCAAGGTATGTTATAATAACATCACCATAAAAGGTAACAATCAAAGGGGATTTTCTTAATACATGAAGGTCACACCTTATGGAACATCACACATGATATCACCACCAAGAGAGGATTATTCAAGGAATAAAATATCACACCTTAGGGCATACCGACCATAGTATTACCACTAAGGGGAACATCATATGCCTATAAATGTCATACTGTTATGGTACATCAAGTACAATATCACAAAAAAGGAGACACATCACATGGATTAGTCAAACTTCCTAAGAGATGTATGCTATCATCACTAATAAGGGACCATTTCTTAGGAAAAAATGAGCGGGGGACTATATGCCCCCCTTAAAAGGTTAGTGTACTTGCTACAAGTTAACATTTTAAGGAGATAAAGAAGGATCCCTTGCTAGAAGAAATACACCTAGGACAAGGCTACCTAACCCCTTGCCCCCCAAGTGTAGGGACAAAATATGAGCCTAATATTGATGATATGACTCCTTGAAAAATGAAATATGATTGCATAAATCCTTGTTTATACCCTCATGGATGGTAGTGAGCATATTGTGACATGAAAAATACCACATGACAAGGAGAAAAAACTTATGCTATTGATTAAGTGGAAGGATCTTTGGTGTTTTTGAAGGACAAAAACTAAGACCTCTTGTTGTTTCTTTCATGTTAGTCTCTATAAGGACATGAATACCTTGTTATTTCACTCCACATCCTTTTCCTTTATAACCAAATTGTTTCAAGATTTTGTACCCTCTTCCATAAATTTTTTCGATTTCTTTCACGGAAGGTGGTTTTTCATAGTCACTTTCATCATATGTGGATGTGCAATTTGTGTTTTCTTCCTTGATACTAGAAGTTGTGAAATCTTGTGTCTTGGATGTTTCAATGTCATATTGTGTTGATACCATCACAACTTCTTTCTCTTTTTCATTTATTTTTTGTGTAATAGATTGTATTCCCCATGAAAGTAGGTGTGAAATCTAATGGTCCCCAATAATCATCCAATGACTTCGTCACAAACAGAAAGCTCTCATCTCTATCCTCAACTATTAAAGGTTCTAATTTTGTAGTTGGTGTTAATGTTCTACAATAATCTTTTGTTCTAATTTTAGTTTGTAAATACTGTTCAGATTTAGGGTCAACTTTTCTTGTATAAACCATGTTGATGTAAGTGTATTTCAACATATGGTGTAGCATTGAAGGCATTGCATTCATTTCATGAATCCATGGTCTACCCAAGAGAATATTATATGAAATATCCTGGGGCATGACATGGATAATAGTTTGTAAAGTAACATATCCAAATTTGATAGGAAATGCTATCACACCAAGCAGTTGTTTTCCCACATTGTCAAAACCACGAATAGACAAATCAATTGGTTGAATTTTAGTCTTATCTACCCTAATTTTATCCAAAAGGTTCACACTACAAACATTAAGTCCCGAACCACTATCAACAAGGGTACACCTAATTCTGGTCTTGTTAATAACAACTAATATCATTAAAGCATCATTTCGTTTTTGTGTTTCTAAAGTGGGTAACTCACTTTGATGAAAGACAATGTCCAAATTAGGTTCATTCATATTCTCAATCAAAGCTACCACATCATTTGTTGTGCACTAGGGTGGATAACAACATTTTTCAAAGCCTTTTGTAGCATGACATGGTAGCAGGTGATGTTTGAATCAAGTCGCATAAGGATATCTTAGTAGGAGTGTTACAAAGTTTCTCAACAAGATCAAATTCTTTACCACTACGCTGCATGATGTTAGGTACAAGTGGGATAAATGGCTAAGAAAATGGAATGGATGTTGGAGTCTTTTTGGGTTTCTTATTGTTTCTAGTTTTATATGTGTGAGCTACAATATGATAATTTGGTTTCCGTGACACATGATTACTAGTAAGTTGTTTTGCAAAGTTTAGGATAAAACCTAGAGGTTTAGGAGGTCCTATAATGAGAGGTAACTTAGGAGGTCCAATAATTAGAGGATGTTTATGAGTTCCAATAATCAAGGAGATCTAATAGCCAATTTTGTGTGCATAACCTCAACATACTTAACCTCTTGTTGATGGTTTTCTATTGAGGGGGAATCTAATGTCACCTTAACATCTTCATCTAAGCAAGGCCTCTTACTATCTTTTGAAATACATGTATCAATGATTTCATCTTCTTGTCCAAAAATATCTTCCCAAGTGCGAGAAGCATTGGGAGAGGGACAAACAAGATTCTCAAGATTCTCAATGATTGAATCTTCTAACACCAGGATACCTTCATCACAAGTAGGAGAGGTATCGGGAGAAGGAAAACTATGATTATCATGATTGTATATGATTGAATCCTCTTTTCCAACAATATCTTCCCAAGTAGGAGGGGTAGGGGGAGAGAAACAAACAAGATCTTGTGACATTTAATGATTGGATCCTCTAACACCAAGACATCTTCTTTCAAATAGGAGAGATATAAAGAGAAGAACAAACATGATTGTCATGGTTATCAAGGATTTTATTATCTTTCATCTCACACATAGGAGGTATAGTGGGAGAGGGATCAAGGAAAAATAATAAAAGAGGGGCAATAAACTCATGTTCATATGCTTGTAACAAAAGTTCCTTAAAATATTCAACAAGATTTGATAATAGAACATGCACTATGATGACACAAGATTTTTGCAATTAGAACATGATGTAAACAATTGACCTACCTATTTGAAAATTGTAAGCATTGAAAAGCAACATTTTTTTCTAAATTTTACAACAAAGCAAGAAAAATGACAAGTTTCTTTAACATGCAATAACAGTTTTCTAGAATTTCAAATTAGATAGTTGCAAGCAGAAATAGATTGATAATGCAAAGACATAAACCTATGCAAAAATTTCCTAAGACACCCCTAGAAAGAGAAGGATGCCCAAGGGTGACTGAGTCCCTGACAGGGGTTTAGAAGACTTACAAATGGATTTTTTTATGTTTCTATTTAATATTGCTATTTCTGATTGCAAACAAGTTTTTTAGTGCCTATTTTTCTAGTTTTTGGTCAATTTATGACAAAGTGGTTCAAATACAAATGTGTAAAAATAAAGGAAAATTTTGAATGCAATTTCTAGATCTTAATCATGCTTCAATTTATTGAGTACGATGCAAAATTTTGAAAATAATGATTTGATACAAACTTGAAACAAAACAATGCAATTTTTCACTTTTTAGGCTTAAATGAAAGATACAATTTCAAATGCATTGAACAATTTAACCACTTAATGAATGCAATTTGAATGTATATCTAATGCAATTTTTTTTGTCTTTTTATGCTTTTATGATGCAAAAATGGACCCTAAATGCATAATGCAACACAATGCAATACAAATCTAGACCTATGGTTTAAAAGAATTCCAATTTTAGAAATTTTATAGTGTTGAGACATTGGGTTCACCAAAATGAAACATAGAAAAAGGGATCCTAGGTCCTAACATGCAAAGAACACAGGATGTAAGGGGCCTTTTTCCAAGTTACATTAAGATGTAGATCAACAAGGTGATTAGATTGACTATCAACCATGAAGGTGAGCCAACCAGACCTGGATCTACATCTAATTGAGGATGGGAATGGATCGAAAATAATTTGTAATTATTAACCTAATGATCCTATATGCCCTAGTATGAAAAATTTAAAATATTAACAACTAGAAAACTGGAACAGTCAAGTTCCAGTAGATCTGGAAGGTACAAATGACTATGTACCTGCCCAAAAAAATGGTATGGTTGTGCATACAAGGAATCAGTCGCCCATGGGTGAATGGGTCTTTGATAGGGTATCTTGAAGTGCTTTTGGGGTCCTTTGGTATTGGGTCTGAGCTTCTATTTTTTGCCTACAAAGTGTCAAAATATCATTTGATAAATCTATAAGTGAGTTTTTTGTGGCTTGACAAGGTTTATGAAAACAATAGCGACAATGCAAAATGGATCTTCAAGCCTTCTTCAATCCTCTTCAACCTAAGATTTGTACATTCATAAAAAAATGAAATGTTAGGCCATTTTAGAGGCTTGCCTCAGTCAAACCCTGTGTAAGTGTTTCCACTTACACAATGGAAATGTTGATGATAAATGGATAATTGAAAGGAATGAATGATGAAACCAGAAAATGTTGCAACTCACCATCCTTCAATGTCTTCCTTGAAGGATTGAAGTCATACACATCACCTCAAGGATTTGGATATTGCTTCCTTGAATGCTTGAATGCTTTAGAGACTAAAATAAGGGTTAGCCTTCATAAAACCATAATAACATGATAACATAAACTCACATACACTTTGACATGATGCTTGGATCTTGAATTGTTGCAATAATACTTTGAAATGTTGTTCTTGATAATAATGCTTGATCATAAATTCTCTTCCATTTTGTCTTCTAGTTTCAAATGGTGAAAATACTAGGTATTTATAGGCATTTGTTTAATTTCCCAAAAATTAAATCCCTATAACTAACCTTTGCAAGTGGAAATTCAAATGTTACAATGTCACCACTGACATGTCCAAATTTGGAGGGTAATAGAGTAGCAGGATAGTGCTCCCATTGGGTGAATGAATCCCATTATGACAAATGAGTCCCATTTAGATGAATGAGTACAACCTTATTTTTTAGAATTTAAGGTGTCAGGGGAAAAGTATTAGATGAATGCATTTATTGAATGCTTGTAATCCTTTGAAAATGGTAAAAATAGTCCTTGAGATGCATAATTCAGGAAATTAGGTCAAATCAGGCTCAATTAGGTCTAATAAATTAAGGGGGATAAAACATAGTGTGAAATTGTTAAGGGTGATAATTTTCTACACTACAATAATATAAAATATGCCTATATATATATGTGTGTGTGTGTGTGTGCAGAATCATGTCCTCAAGCCCAAATTGCTACCATCAACATGTCATCATCACTTACACTATGTTGAAACATCAGTATAGTGTGGCATCATATCCATGGGCACCATGTATGAACATAGGGAGATATGAAAATCATCACAATATGGCATACTCAATCTCCAATGTTGGAACAATATATACATAAAATAATGGGGTAAGAGAAAACCTATCATTGGTAACTAGTACTCTGTCAACGTCACCATTAAGAACAATGAGGATTAGGCTAACACTATGAACCAGTCAATGGTTCATTACATAGGGGAAGTAGGTGGTGTACCTCCTTAGGAAGGGTATAGGTGACAAGACTACTCAATGCCAATGTCACAACATATTACTATTCCTTCCTAACAAAGCCAGAATCCTACTTAACCCCACACATGTTGACTTATCAACCACCCTTGGGTGGGCTCTCAACAAGGTGTCAAACAAGAAAATGAAAAAATCATGATTTCTACCATAATTTTAGCCAAACACATCATCGATGTATGGGTACCCGGTACCACAATCCCATGAATATATACAACACGTACGAGATATCCACAATACACAACATAATTACCATTATGAATTATTCACTTCTACAGAGAATACAAAATAAATTCCTTTCCAATTTCATCCTCTAATGCAACAAAACCATTTCCTTTCACATAATTACACCACAATTCCATAACTTTTCAAGAATTTACCCCCAACATCCACTAGGATTTCTCTTTTCAAGTTATAAATAAAATTTAATCATAAATTCATAATTTGAAACATCACAATACATTCCTTTATCTCAATAATTCATAAATTAAACATACTAAACCATGTGAGATCCATGAATTACATCTTCATTCACAAGGTGTTGCATCATAACACACACACTTATATAATACATTAACTTTTAAATCATCCATTGAAATTTTAACAAGGTACCATAATTCTACTTTCTTAACAATAAAATTTACTTACTAATGGCACTCATCAAAAGGATTTTAGTTAAAGGAATAAAGTATTTACCCATTTTTCCACCATGGTCTTAAAAAATATTCTATTCTACCAAGTAGCATACATAATCATGGTAAATATTTTCTCAAACAAGTGTATTCAATGCTCAACACACATCAAGGAAGACATAGTCTAGTTGATTAACATCATAGGCACAACCTTTGTCTCACACAAAATTCACTTAGTCATGCATTTACTATTTTTACATCTCTAATTAGGATATAATGAGTTAACATTTATATGAATTTCTAACAATAATAATGTAGTTGGGAACCCTAAGTCACCAACATAATGCTCCTACAATGCACATGCCATTCTACATTTCACACATACCATGCAATGAAAGAACTTAGATTTGTGAATTAACAATGCAAGGTTTACTAATGCATTCATTTCCTTACAATGATTATTATTTAATTACTATGCACATGATCCCACTATTCCCTTTTATCTCTAAACTTTACTTAAAGCTATTTGATGCCATACATGAGTTAACACATACATCCTGAGGTAGGAATACAATTTGGGAACCAAGGTCTTTCACCCAAATATTTTTCCTAATCCAACATCTTTCTTCATATTTACAAGGAAAATTTACATAAAATATGCATTCAATTGACTCCAAGGAATATTCACTTATTAGGAAGCACTTCAATTATCCATACACAAGAAAAGAATTACATTTTCAAATCACCACAAGGCACATAGAGAAAGAGATCATTATACAATCATAGTTACATCTCTACTTTTTCTATCCCATTTTAAGCACAAAATCATGAGATTACTTAAGAAATCATTGCCACTTCACTACTCTTTTCCCACATCAAGTATATGAACACAATATCATTTATTTGATAATTAAATGCATCATTCACATGAGAGTACATAATACTAAATCAAATATAACAACATCATTATTCCTTTTTCAATTAATTTTTTTACAATCACAACTATCAAAGAATTATTATAGCAAATGTAGGACCTCATAAGGTCATTCCAATCCTCAAGATCAACAAGGAGATACAGAAAAAAGGAACATTCACAAAACCAACACTTCTTAACCATTCCAAGGTCTATTGGCCCTCCAACTCACATTACTCAAGAAACTAAACAAGGGAACATTAGGTAACACACATGTTACTCACAACCCACAAACACACCAAGGACCAAACATGCTGACACACAACAAGAAGGCACAAGAGAGTGGTCACTCTCAACCTCGAGAAACAACCCACCAATGTCTTCACTCCAATCCTATTGAGTATGGAAAGGCCTAGAAGGAATCCTTCCTCCACAAACACAAGGAAACCCCTCTAGAATGCCATGCTAAGGCATAAAAGACAAGAAGTTCTACGACCATCTTGTAAAAACAAGCACTTGAGAACAAACAAATCAAGCAAACAAAAACCACATGGGCAACAAAACTAATTAGAGCTCCCAAAGTTGCAACATAGACTCTGATAATAAATGTAATTCCTCACCTAAAGCATAAGGAAAAACTTGACCAAACAACTTTTTTTTTAAACACAACAACCACAACACCGAAGATATGGCATGTCGTACTTGCACAATGATGTGCACCTAAGTGTCAAATGGACATAACAACACAAAGATAAGAACAAAAAGAAGGCCTCACCATTTCATGTATTGTGGAAACAATGGAAGACTGACCAATCATGGAATAAATCCACCATCAAGAACAAGAGAGAGAGAGAAGGAACATCTCCTACATGATGATCAGTTACAACCCATAATCATGTTTTCTCACAACCCAAATCTAGAATAGGATGAGGGAATCATCAACCTCCAATCTACATCTAGAATCAATTAACCAACCAAAATAATGACAAACCTTCACCAAAGGATTCCAAACCAAGAGATATAAACTCTCCACTAATTGGAAGGATGACTGGTCACTTCTAGACAAACCACACACTTCCCAAGATGTCCCGTAGCAACATGACATCACACAAATGGAAAGATAATGCAACAAAACACCTTAATACCTATGAGAAATTTTGATAACACTAACAAGACCAACCAAGAAGGTTTACAACCTTCCCAATAATTCACAAGACTAGGTGCACAATCTCCCTAACTCTAGGTTTTCCAACCAAGCAACTTCAGAAGAGTGCATGCAAAATGATATAGGAGAACCCACAAGTCCTCAAAAAATAATCTTAAGGAAAGTTTCCAAAAATCAGTAGACTCTTGGGACCTATTGATCATGATGTTAGTCGCACACCAACAGTGTAGATAAATCCTCACAAACAGACTGTGGGAACCTATCTTTACTTGAAAGATTGAACCAAGACAACCTAAATCTTTGAGTTGACTCAGCTTAATCCCAAGGCTCATTTAAATCAGGTCTTGACCATACTAGGCTTGCATAAGGGTTCATTGTGACAATGTTGTTAATCACGAAGGATAAACAATAATTTCTAGTTTTAAAAGGAATCATAAGGTTCGGTGAAAAATATTATCAGGTTGATCATCAAACAATTCCATGAAATTGAAAAATATGCAATAATATTTAATGAATTCTAAAAAAAATTTCTATCACTTAAGTAGATTTAGCTTTAAGCATTCAACAATGCAATGGAAACGAAAGATTTGCAATAAAATTTTCATTCATTCATCTATTTTTTGGGAACATTTAATCTAAAATAAAGCATCAAAAGTACTTGAAAAGTAAAAGAGCTCTAGGGTATTATCCACACATGCCCCAAGAATTAATGAAATCAAAGAAAACCTCTCTATACTTCACCATATTGATTCAGAGTTAGGCATAGAATGGTGCGAGCTTTTAAAGAAGGGGGTTTAATTTTGACACTGGGTAGTTTCTATATGCACCCTTAAACGACGCAGCATATAGTCTTGTCCAGTTGAACAAACAACTAGCTACAAAATATAACTGTTGGTAGCTTTCAAATTAGCTTTAATATTGATTGGTTCTATGTGCATACAAGTTTTTAATTCAGAATGATTTAGAAAATATGAAAAAAGAAAAGTTTTGGCTCTTCTGACATCCGAAAATTTTGAACTTAACTTAAAATGAAATATCTTCTAGTCTTTTATAGGAACAAGACATAGGGAAGATAAGAAAAATACATGAGAGGAAATCCAAGGGATGAATCATGACAAGGCATGTGGAATATGAAAACTGGAAAGAGAATTGCTAACGAAGTCAACAGATGTCAACCTTCATTAACACATTAATGTCCTTCTAGTCTCGTATCTTCTTATTATCGCCAGGATAATAACTTGAATTTAGATAGTATGTAGGAACTTTCCCATATATTCAGAATGATTGCTTTATCATCCTATTCCTACATCCTGGTTCTGCCTCGGGCTTTCTACTCTCGGGAACGGGTCACGCCGGAGGTTGGTGCTCTATTTTTCCGCATTCATAATACTAGGATTCTTCGTATTCTAAAAAAATCAAGCTCCTCCACATATAACTTCCTGGAATACATCACACGATTTGGATATGATTCTATCCGTGATCCAAATTTTCCTGACCATCCATACCTGAATGTTGCATCACAATCTGCTTCTCCTCCAAGTACAAATTCCACACATGAATTCCCTTTTAAAACATTCATATAAATCTCATGAAAACAAAATCATTGTAAATAAATCATGATGTTAAACCATCATAAATATCACACTTTAAAAAAAATAATATTCTCGCATAATTATTCTATTTAAGTCGGGTAACATTAAACATTTAACTTTTAGACTTAACATTTTCACCCAGTACCTAGTACACGATACTTCAGCTTTTACCAACAAATTTTCCTGGACCTCAAACTTTATTGGAACTTCCATTTTACTAGAACCTTACTCTTAGACCAAAACCTTGTGCCTAAAACTTCTCATTTACATTTTACATCTCTAGCTTCCTGGTACCCGATTCCTAGTACTTAGTACTCTTGAATCACAAAGTATTTTTTTTAATTTCTTTTGACTTTTACCTTCCGGTGATCTTTTCAACTAGCCAGCACCTACCATAAGCATTAGTTTTTTTTACTTGGGTACCCAAGCTTTAAGATCTTTGGGCATGTTATGAGACCACACAATAGGACCATGATAAACAAATTTTTTACATGGTTTACGCATCCGAGGTCCTAAAACTAAGAGGGACTAACAAGCCCCAAAAGAGAGAAAACTTGACTAGGTTTTGAAGACTTAGTCAAAGAAAACGATCACCACGGGAAAAGTAAAGGACATAAAAATTATCCATGGTGAAGCCACAATAGTGGTTTACAATTTTATGGAGGAAGGAAAAATGAGAAAAAATGACCCCATTGCAAATTTTTTGATTCTGGGGGTTTGTACGAACTTGAAGGTTCGCACAAACCAAAAATGGGTTCGCTCAAACCAAGGTTCGAGTGAACCTATTCAATGCTTTTTTCGCCCAAAAATCAATCAAAATACATGTAATGAAGGTGGTTTTCTTGAACCAGGGTTCGAGCGAACCCCTTGGGGTTCGTTCAAACCCCCCTAAACCCTGATTCTCTCCCTCAGACACAAACAAAACCTAATTTTTTATGCTTCGAAGCTTGGTTTGAGGACGAAAATGGAGGATTCTTCATAAACCTAACTAGAATCAGGTAGTCCTCGGAACGAGCTATCCAACGAATATAATTTTAATATGTTTTGGTTTCATTATGTACTTTTTTTTTAGTTTTATTAAACATAGGTTTTTCATCAAAAATGAAGGTCTTTGTTCTGCACATGTGGAAAAATAGTAGATTATCAAATTTTTTTTTGAAAAATATGAGTGCACCAGATATTGAAGTCCTTGATCCAACAAAAAAAATAAAATTGAATTTCGATATATACAAAAAAAGTTACGCGTTATACGGTTGCGCTATGTCTAAATTGTAATTGGTTCGACTTTGAAACTTGATTAAAGAAAAAATATTCAATAAAAAACTATCTAACCAAGTGGAAGGACTATATATCGGAGCTATAAATCTAAATTCGAAAGAATTAGATTTTTATCCTTCAAGGAAAAAAATTTATGTGTTATACAATGTGTCACTTTTTTAAAATGTTGTTTTCTGAAAAAAACCAATTTTTCATGGGAGATGGAAAAAGAAGTGCAATCTGATTCCAAAAATTTTGAATTTTTTATTTAGAATCTTCAGAAAAAATGTGATGAGACTCTAGTTTGCATCATCTTCAAATTCCTCACGGTTTAGCCACTATAGTTGCCTGAATGTCAAGATTTAGTTAAAAATAATAATTTCAGTGTCGAGTTTGGCCAAAAATTGTAAACCACTATTGTGGGATCACCCTCCAACAAGGGAAATAGTCTTATAAAAAATCTATCTATTAAAGTTTAAGAGGATTTACATTTTGGTTTTTGTATGGGGACCATCCTGCCTCAACACAGAACCAGGCCACCCCAACACACTTAACCAAAAAATTAAGTTTTCTAACTAGCAAAACTAGGCCGCCGCTAAATACCAGGCTTGCCCAACATGCTACTAGGTTTCCCTAGCATACTACCAGGGTTCCCTAGTAGTTTTAGTCAATTTTGTAGGAGGCTAGGTTCATTTAGCGTATAACAAGGCCGCTTAGGTGAATGGACAAGCTGCCCAACTGTGAAATTTGACTATGAAGTTCATTTTAAAAACCAAATAAAATGTTATTGTAGTCCATTTTTCATCTTTGGTGATATTTAAATATCTCATTTAAATGTTTTCTTGGGTCTTAGGTTTTTTAATCCAAGCAAAAAAGACTTTAGTGTTTTTGTTATTTTAAGCTTGGTTTAAAAATTTTGTCTAAAAAAAATTAAAAAGGCAAAAATATTTTAAAAGGAAAAGAATGAGTTTTCTCAAAGTATTTTGAAAGGGAAAAGTAAAATTTTCCATGCCAATGCAAAGATATTGAATAAAAAAATTAAAAAGGGATCATTAATTTTTTCTTTCATTTTAAAACCTTGGTAAAGGTTTTATGTAATCAAAAGCATCAATCTTTTTCACGTCAGAAAAAGAGGCTTAAGTTGCACGGAATAATGAAAAAGAATTTTTGATAATTCATGCCAAAAAATTAAAAGATGGTTTTTCACACCAAAATTGAATAAGAGTTGAAGTTGCATAAAAAAATTAAGCAAGAAGACTCTAAGTTGGGCACTAGAAATAGAAGAGAGAAAAGAAAAGCTTCATGTAAGAGGCTAGGGTTCCATTTTTTGCTATAGTTACAATTTCAAGAGGAGTTGCTTGAAGATATTTAAGGGGTTTTCATTTGATCTCACCATAAAGAGAAGAGGAACAAGAGGTTGTAGTTGGATATGAGTTCTTTTTCCCATGCATAGTGATGCAAACTTGAGAATATGGAGCTCATTATGGAGGTGTGCTAAAAATATCTCTTATTTCTTGCTTTTAATCTTTCATTCAACACTTTTCAATGCATACACAATAGATTGTTATGAATACTTTGATTATTTTCATGAACAAAAGAAAAGAAAGTTGGAAAGAAGAGAGAATAGGCATAGGGAATTCAAACAAATGCATTAAAACCCTACCCTATCCCTTAGTTGCTTACAAATCATAGGAATGTCAAACAACTTTGCTCAAAGTTGGTTGTTTATGAAGAAAAATGTGGATCCTTTAAGGGTTGAGCCCAACACACAATCATACTGTCTTCCTATAGCTCATCTAGGGTAGGTTGCAAGTAAACCACAACTAAAACATCATTGAATATGTTTGAGTTCACCAAGGTTTTGAAAATGTTTTGAAAACCTAGTCAAATGAGGATGTGAGTGCAAAAAGAGTGGTCTTTATTGACAATAAGGGAAAATCATAGAGGTACTTTCATAGAGGTGGCATAAGCAATGGATAATAGTCCATGATCAATCAAATATGCATCACATAATTTCCACAAAATACCATGAGTATTTAGACAAGTTATCACAGTAAAAACCATGACAGTGGAAAAGATTCCAACACAACAATGATAGGATGGAAAGAATGACTATCATGAAGGGACAATAGATAAACTTCATGGATAGTCATCAATAGAGAAATCATAGTCATCCATAGAAGGAGAAAAGAAAATGAAGGATATTTACAAAGTTTGAAGATAGTCTCATGAATAAAGTCATGATGCCAAGTGAGTATGATAGTAACACTTAAATAAGGGACAACAAGAGACCAAGATTGCATGAGAAGAGGGAGAGTTACCCATAAAAAGGATGCAAAGACCAAGAGGAAATCACAATCATCAATGAATGGTCCACAACCCTATTTCAATGAGCAATACAATCATATAAGACAACCATATGGGACAGTCAATACAAGATTGAGAACAAGGTAAAATTCATCAAAAGGACAATAAAAAGAGAAGAAAACATATAGGAAAAATTTAATGTATGATAGTCACTATGCTTGTAGGGGATACAAAGTTTGAAGGCATTCCTATAAAGGTCAAGATAAAAAAGACAGTCATTAATTAATGAGTTTTAAGTTCTTGATATGACAATCATAAAAGATACATTAAATGGATATTTTATTGGACAGTAAAGATAATAATTGATTCAAGAAGAATAGAGGGCAGATCATTCAAGTTGTGGTATGAATGACAAACCTTGGATGAGGATAGTCCATAAAATCCTCTAAAAGTTTGTGCATGAGTTGAAGGGAAAAGTTCATAGTGCCAATGTGACATCTTATCTAAATAAGAATGATAACAATGCATAAATATGAAAGGGTTATGATAAAAGACAAACAAGGCATAAGGTCCAAGAATGGTAACACAATGCTTTGTTAATTTTTTTTAGGGTAGCACCATGGCAGGTCAAGAGCTAATAGAGGATAATATTTAATGGTAAAAGTCACTTTAAAAAGGAAAGCATAGTCCTATCACTCCTCAAAGGGTGATCATCATTGAATCACTTTTCAAAGGACAAAGAGCTTGCCGACACATAGGGGTGGTGCCCTCATGCATATAGCATATGGAATGAATGGATGAGAGTTCATAGTCCCAAAGGTTACATACATAGTCAAATCAAAATACAAGGTGGCAACCCTTAGAGAGCATATCAATGAAGTCTATGATGATGAGTTTCAGAGAAGCCACTTTCACTAAGAAGGAAATCAACCTTAACATCTTGAGGGGCCACCCTATGAGAAATATGAGTAATGAGAAAAGCACAATGAGGACAACTATTAAAGTATAGTGAGGAAAACCATTAATGCCATATGAGGATAACCATTAATGCTATATGAGGACAACATTTAAGCACAATGAGGACAACCATTAATTCACAAGGAGGATAAATATTAAAGCACAATGAGGATAGTCATTTAAGCACAATGTTAATTCCATATAAAGATAAAAGACAGTTATAAATATTGGTTGAAGACAGTCATCAATGTCATGTAAAGGGAAACACTTTCAAAGGATGAAAGCAAAGAACAAACAATGGATTGATTGTGCAAAAGAAGCTAAGGACATGAGGTAAATAATGAGTTATTAAAGGAAAATTTCAAGGAATAAAGTTTGATGAGCAAAGGGGAGCAATTTATAAAGGACAATCATAAAAGGTTGAAGTCACAATGAGCATAAATAATGGTTAGTAGGTTCATATAACATTCCTTATGTTCATATGAAATGATAAATCTTAGGGAGGAAATAATCCTTTAGAAAGAACTAGATGGTCATGAAAAATGTTGAAAGGATATGTCATTGGAAGCCTATAGAAGATAACGAAGAGCGGCTTACATAGTTGTAGACCTATAATATTCAAAAAGATAGTCATAATTATTTAAGACTATGACACAAGGTCTCAAAACACAGTCAAAGGGAAGATGCCAGTCATATTTATGAGTAGTTAAAGAGGTGGACATTCACAAACATAAAAGTAGCACCCTAATATAGAAGGGCATCAATCTCACATGAGAGTCAGTTTTGAAACCATAGGATAGTGAGAGAAATGGGTTAAGGATAGCAGGGATAATGGAATATTTATGAAGAGAAAAAATGGCATCAAGTTTATTGTTGAGAAAATGTGTCTCAACCTTTCAATTACATAAGTTACTATTGATACATAAGGTATTGTTCATTTGACGATGGCGGGGGGTACAGGGGGGTCTCCCCCCACGAGGGGTTCGGGGGATCATCCCCCCGACTGGGGTCGAGGGGTAGTGCCAATATTAAATTTGGACCATTTATCATTACTTATCATATCTGACGATCGGTATTTTATTAGCTTGACTTGCCCTAGAAGGCAACCCTAGATTTTATTAATGCATTGTATTACAACTGTGTATTGTGATGTATTCTGAGAGTTTGATAGTGGTCATGTTTCCTTTGGATCTCTGGTTGGTGATACTCATGTGCGAAGCTTTCTTTGCAAGTATATTGTAATCTTTGTGATTTCTAAATAATGTATTGGGCGACTTTTGGAGTGTGGGGTTTTTTCTCTCGAAAGGGTTTTCCCCACGTAAATCACTATGTTGTGGTATACATGACATCTATGTTTATTTATTTTTAAGTTTCTATAACTGTTAAATATTTGTAAAGTTTTTCATTATTCTCCTCTCAATATTAGTGTAGGAAGTTGTTATGCTACCTTGGCTTCCTTACAAGTGGTATCAGATCTTGATCACCTTTGGTTTCAGTTGTGGGTTGTTGGGTTTTTTGAACTAATCTAGGTTTGAGTGGGAGCTTGTGTAGAAGACACTTTGTGATCTTGTTGTAGGAATTTTTAGATGGCAAGTTCATCAGGGAGAATACAGGTGGATATTTTTTTTGGAAATAATTTTGAAATGTGGAAGTTGAGTATGGAGGATCTATTGATAGATCAAGATCTATGGGATGTTGTTGATGAGAATGTTTCAAGGCCTACAAATCCTACTCAGGTTGCTCAATATGATGTTATGGACTGTAAAGCCAAGGGTCTAATTGGATTTTTCTTGGAAGATTCCATTTTAATCAATGTCCATGAAGAGACCTCTGCACAAAAACTATGGAAGAAGCTTGGTGAGATGTATCAAGCCAAATCTATAGTGAACAAGATTTTCTTGAGGAAAAAATTATATTCCTTGAGAATGGAAGAGGGTGAACGAATTACAGACCACTTGGAAGCATTCAATATGTTGGTGGATCAGTTGGCATCAATTGGTGTCAAAATGGATGAGGAAGAGAAATTTTAGATCCTACTTTGTTCTTTTCCTAATTCGTGGGATTCTCTTGTTATGGCTATTGGGAGTACTTCTGTTATATTGAAGATTGAAGATGTGGTGGGTTTTTTTCTTTCTGAAGAGACGAGGAGGAAGGTATCCATCAATGCCAAGGAGGACCTGAGTGTTCGTGGAAGATCTAAGGAAAAAGGCAAGAAGAATGAGAATCATGACAAATCCAAGTCCAAGGGGAGATCTAAGTATCCTGGAAAGTCCAAAGTTATTTTCTAAAACTATGGTAATCCTGGACATGTTTGTAAAGACTAGAAAGAAGAAAAGAAGAAGAAAAAAAGAAAATTTATTATGATTTTGAGTTCGAGAAGGAAGATGGTGACACATTCATTGCAACTTTGGCAACTCGTGTAGGTAATGATGCATGGTTAATTGACTCAAGTGCATACTTCAATATGACCTTTAATAGATATTGGTTTTCTAAATATGAAAAATTTGATGGAGGTAAAGTGTACTTGGGTGATGATTCTCATTTAGACATTGTTGGTCATGGTAAAGTTAAAATCAAATTTCCTGATGGTGGAATAAAAAGGATTAATGGTGTGTTGTATATCCCTAGTTTAGCATGAAATTTGTTATCTATGAGAAAACTAATAGATGCAAGTGTGCAGATAGTATTTTTGGATGCAAGATGTAAGATGGTCATAGGTGCTATGGTGGTTGCTAGATGTGTCAGATATGGCACATTGTATAAGCTTTATGCATGCGCTGTTGAGTGTAATAGTAATTATGTGAAAAGAAAGTGTATGGAAGAAGTGAGGATTTCACCTTCAACAAATGGTCATGGCTTTTGGGTACCCAAGGGTGCTCTTTCTTCTAAATCAAAGTTACCTACAGAGAAAACTATGTTATGGCACGAAAGGATTGGCCACATTGGAGAAAATGGTCTAAGGACCTTGAAAATTAAAAACCTTGTTGAAAGTTTGTCTAATTGTAATCTTGAATTTGATTTCTATGAGCATTGCATTTGTGGAAAACAAAACTGTGTTCAGTTTTACTCGAGTTCTCATAAATCTTGTGGTGTATTGGATCTTATTCATTCTGATGTGTTTGGTCCTATAGATGTTTCTTCAATTGGTAAATCCACATATTATGTTTCATTTATTGATGATTATAGTAGGACATGGGTATACTTTCTAAAGAGTAAATATGAAGTTTTCAATCAATTTAAAGAATTTAAAGCAATGGTTGGGTTGTAGACTAGAAAGAAAATAAAATGTTTAAGGACTGATAATGGCTGTGAATTTTTCTCTAATGATTTTGATATATTATGTAAAGATTATGGTATTCATAGATAGATGACAACTATGTATTCTCCACAATAGAATGGAGTTGTAGAAAGAATGAACAAGACACTGATTGAGAAGGCTCGGAGTATGTTCAGTGGTGTTGGTCTAGAACAAAGGTTTTGGGCTGAAGTTGTTGCCACTGCTTCTTACCTGATTAATAGATCTCCTATATCAACTCTTATTGATAAGACACCTATAGAGGCATGGTTGGGCCACAAGCCTTCATTAAGACATCTTAGAGTTTTTGGTTGCAAGGAATATGCACATGTGTGAAAGGATGTCATGCCCCCAAAATTTCCAATTTAAAATAAACATAACTATCAAAAAAATTATTAGCAATTACTACTAAGGCAATTGAAATTCTAAGCTAAGGTAAAATTGATGACACAATGCTTACAATACCACTTCATCGATTGAATCATCCAACATGATTTCACTCTTTCAACTATGAGACATAACCTAGTCCTAGTCCAAATAGTTGAGGGAACATCTTCCACTGCACTTCACACTCCTAGAGTATCAATTAGGAACATACCTTTACATAGCTTCAAAATTAACTATTGAGAAATTAAACAAGCTATGTTAAGATTTGAAACCTTACTTAACCTATATGTTTAAATACAATTGAAAGATAATTTTATACACCATTATAACCATTATCCTAAATCATACTATAGTTTCATCCAAACTAAGATGAAAGTTAAATTTAACAATTCCCATTTGACTTGTCTTTTAATTCTAATATAGGATTCAAGGGTCCATTTTTAGAAACCTAATTTAATCTCTTAACTAAGTGTGGGGAAGAGATAAATCTCCAACTAAGTTTCTTATCTACTCAATTTGGATCTCTTCTAACGCTAATTCAAGTGATGCCTCTTACATTAAATGCCTTATTGAAATCACAACTAATTGAAGGGACTGTTATTCAATTCTAGCATTTTTACAATCTAAGTGGAACCAACTATTCTCATTTCCCTAGTTATATGGCGCCTAAGAATTAAATTTCAAATGAAATTTATTAATTAATTCCAACAAGATGATTTTCGTCATTTCTTAGCATATGATTCTACTAGATTAATGATTCACATTAAGGGTCTCTAGAAAACAAATTCTCCACTCACCCACTATCACTTTAGTAATTGTGAAGAGACGAGCTTCTCAAAGATAATACATGAATGGATCACTAAAGACTTGACTACAAGATCCTAATACTTAATTTGTAAAATTATCCTATAATATTTCAAACCTAAGTGCATACCGAAACAATGGGAATAATTATCCTAGATTTGTTACTTAATATCTTATTCATAATTAGGTGAAGTTAATGTTGAAGTTACTATCACTTAAGCTCTTCATTCAAAAGTTAATTAGAACCATTGTTTGGACCCGAATCCTAAGGGAAGTACAAAGTACTTGAAACTTCCTCTAACACCCCAAGGAACCTACTCTAGAACATAATGTATAAACTATAAAATCCACCTTACAAATCAACATTTTGTAACATAGGCCTAATTCATAGAAACATCTAAAAAATTTAGATCGACCACAACTTGACAACACAAACTATGCATTTAGCGACTGTTATTAACACTATTTATTTTCCCTATTTTCTACTATTATGCATAGTTTTTTTGTTTTAAACAAAAATACCATTCTACAGATTCCACTCTACAAGACTATGGTAAAAGAATTCATAAACTCTTTATGCAACATCATGGACTTACGCTTCTCTCTTTTAAGCATTCTATTTACTGGTAGACACAAAAACTAACCTTCCTATTCTTTTTACTGGATGCTTAAAATGATATTATAGATGCATTTCATTGTATAATTAATTGCTAAACCATTTCTCATAATTTTTAGATCATCATTAGATCTATAAGGCATATTGTCTAATTAGTCTAGAATCACAAGTTTGTATTATTAATGCAAGAATGAGGCTGAGACTTAAGGCCTTGATTCAATCTTCCATATTATTTTACAATTCGGTTAGCTAGATTCCATTTTATGATGAATGCTTAACCTTTTCTTTTGGAAGATATCCATAACTTAATAAAATGAAAGTTTTATTTTTTCTATACAATAATCATATGAAAACAAAGGTTCTTTTCAAGAAAATATTTGCATTTTCTACACAGCAACAAACAATTTTTTTTAAAACAACTTCACTATGAAATAGACTTTACTTTACTTCATATGTTATACAACTTGATAAAATATTCTAAAATATCATCTTTTTCCAATCTTCTTTTTCTTGACAAATGAATTATAATAGTGCAAGGAATCAAGAATCATGAAAATAAAGTATAAATATAAGTAAGAGATCTCTTGACCACAACATTTCCTTTCCTTCCAAAATTCTTGCATAATTTTCATATCATCTTCATAGACTCCTTCAAGAGACTTGAAAAGTAGAAAAATAACAATGGAGTGATGGGATCTCCTCCCATCCAAAGGGTCAATAAACAAACCACCCCCAAGCAAAGGTAACCACTTAGCCACAAACACAACTTCAACACAACACAATAACACATAAAGTAAAAACTACACATACACCAAGGAACACAACACAAATCTACCACATTGGTTACCCCAAGGGAAACCATAAAAGGGGGAGTAGGGGCTCAACCAAAAGGGGTGTATAAATGGAATATCATGATCACATCTCCACATAACAACATCACATAAAATCCACACAAGCACCAAAATGCCAAAACACCAACCACCATATCACACCATACCAACACCCCCTTATCCCTCCACTCAAAAGTATGCACGACACAAGGGGATGCTCACATCCCATGAATAAAAAGGGTGCTCATACCCTACTGATGACCATCACCTAAGGGGGATACTCATATCATAGCAAGGAAGCCCTTGAGTGTGGGAGCCGCACTCACTCAATACCCGTACACTTGGAGGACCAAAAGCTCCTCTAAATAGAGGGAAAAGATACACAACAACAATGACAACACATTATGACAAAGAGAGAAAGAACATTACATGTGAAAACCCTCAAAAAAATCCTTCATAACAATTTCCCATATGAATATGCATACAAGAACAAGAGAGAGGAATACCTCCAAGAGAAATGATCCCAACAATGGATGGCTCTTCTTTCCTCTTCCAAGATCTCCAACTCCTCTCCATAATCTCCTCCAAAGAAAGGAACTCAAAATGCAAAGAGATAAAATGGAATGGTAACCCCCTCCTCTCCATAAGGAGGGAGTTATAAAGGGAAGGAAGAAATTACTTCCTCCCAACTAACTCAACCACCGAAACCATTTCCCCATTTTTGCCACTTTTACAAAGGGGACATAAAAAGGGTCCTAAACACTTTAAAAAGGACACAAATGATAAAAACAAGCTTATAATCCTTATACTAAGGCATAGGCTATTCCCCAAACATAAAATATACCTTGATTCTTCTTAAAAGACTTCTAAAATTCCATTTTAAATTACACAACTAAAATTTACACAAGACAACCAAAAATATAATACCAACATGAAACCCTTAACATCAAGGCTTATGGACCAAGAAATTGGATGAACATAATATAGACAAGATAAAAGGTGGCTAAGTGGAAACCCTATATCCATCAATATTAAAACTCTTGCACACTCCACAAAATGTGTCAGTACAATAGGAATATGTATACACATGAACATAATAAAAAATAATGCATTACATAATATTGAAATGATCGAATAACCTACATAAAACATCATATATATCCCATCATGATAAAGTGCATTAATCAAAAATCACATCCAACTTATCATAACGTACTAAAATTGACATTCATTAGCATCACATTTGAAATATAGTAAATCATCATCATCATAAATAGCATCAGTATCAAGAATGTATCAAAATGAAATGTGCTAGGTACATCATCCAAAATAAGAAGGCACAAGTAGGGGGGTCTCACATCCTCCCTCCCCTAGGATTAAGCTTCCTCCTAGAAGTCTTCAAACAGATAAGGATAAAGTGTCTTCATAAGTGAAGCATCCTCCTAGGTGGCAAAAACCTCATCATATCTATCCCACTGGACCCTGACTTGATCAAGTTCTCATCCTTAGAGCACCAAGGTCCACCGTCCCAAAAAATGTATTGGCTCCATGGAAAACTGTCTGTCCTCCTCCACCTATAAACCATCCCAGACTAGTATGTGAGAAGTATCATGAATATATCTCTACAACACATAAATGTGAAAAACATTGTGCACACAAGACAAGCTAGGTGGCAATGCCAGATGGTAGGCAACGGGACCTAGATGCTCCAACACCTCAAACGATCCTACAAAATGAGGGGATAACTTAGACCCTTTTCCATAACGGATTGGCATATTGTGTGGTCACACCCTCAAGAACACCTTGTCACCAACCGAGAAACTTTGATCAACCCTCTTCACATCCGCATACTTCTTCTACCTATCCTGTGCTTCTTGCAACTGTTGCCCGATCAATGCCACTTGTTCCATTTCCTAGACCAACTTGGGACCAATTGCAACCCTACCCTTAATGCAATCCCAACTTACAGGAGTCCAATAGGGTCTACTGTACAGAGCCTTGTATGGCGACATGCCCATAAAACTGTGGAAGCTATTGTTATAAGAAAATTCCTCTAATTACAAATATTCTTCCCATTTGGATTGATGATCCATTACATACATCCACAACATATCCTCTAATATATGATCGACCCTTTCCATTTTTCCATATGTCTCTAGATGGTAAGCGATGATAAAGCTAAGTTGTGTACCCAAAGCTTGCTGTAGGGACCTCCAAAAGGTTGATGTAAACACTAGATCTCTATCAGAAATTATTTTCTGAGGCACACCATGAAGTCTGACTATATCATTTAGAAATACCCGTTCCACTATAGGTGCTACATAAGTAGTCATGACTGGAGAGAAGTGTGACACCTTGGTCAATTTTTCAACTATTACCATGATAGTATCATGTCACCTAAACGACAGACGCAACCCCACAATGAAATCCATAAAAAACCACATCCCATTTCCACTCAGGGATCTCTTGTGGATACAAAAAACCTGTTGGATGCTAATGTTCAGCCTTAACCCTCTGGCACTCCAAGCACTTGGCTACAAATTATGCTATATTTGATTGCAACCCAAGCCAATGGTAGAGTTGTCTAAGATTGGAATGCATCTTCTTAACAGTTGGATGATCTATGTATGTCGCCCTATGAGCCTTAGCCAAGATCACTGATTGGAGGTTACCCACTAAAGGTACATAGATTCACCCTCAATGCCACAATAATCCATACTGATCCAGAGAATACCCTATTTACTTACCTTTTGAGGGTTGTTAAGACCCCAACTGTTCTTTAACCTCACAATACCATTCATCTTGAGGTATGAACTACAAAATTTGGGCCCTCAAATTTGAACATAAGGAGAAGGACATCAATTCGTGCCTTCGCTTTCTTAGAACATCGGCAACAATGTTTTCCTTGCCCTAAATATAGTGAATATCAAAATCATACTTACACAAAAATTTCATCAACCTTCTCTGACACACATTCAAATTGGGCTGCATAAATATGCACTGGAGGCTGTTATGATCAGTATGCAACTCAAAATGATGACCCAAAAGGAAATAATGCCATCAGGTCAACACATGAACTACTCCTGCAAGCTCCAAATCTTGAGTGGGATAATTAAGCTCATGGCTTTTAAGCTTCCAGGACTCATATGCTATCGCTCTTCCTTCTTGCATAAGCACAACCCCTATTCCATCTAAAGAAGTATCTATGTAAATTGTAAACTCCAAGGTCAGATCAGGAATAGATAAAATAGGTGCACTCATGAGACGCTCCTTAAGGGTTTAGAAGGCCTGCTCACACTATTTTTTCCATATGAAATTTTCCCTTTTCGTTGAAGAGAGGTGATGGGGTGAGAAATCTTGGAGAACCCTTCCACAAAGTGTCGGTAATAGCCTGTGAGCCCCATGAAACTTTGCACTTCTGACACATTGGTGGGGGCTGGCCATTCTACTATTGCTTTAACCTTGGATGGATTAACAAATATACCTTCCCCAGAAATGATGTGCCCCAAATACTGAATCTCCTTTTGAAAGAAAGAACATTTTGCTAAGTTAGCATATAACTGATGTTTTCTCAAACATTGTAAGACTTGACGAAGGTGATCTTTGTGCTCTTCCTCATTCCTTGAATAGATCAAGATGTCATCCAAATAGATCAACACAAAGTGATCCAAGAAGGTTCTAAAAACATCATTCATCAAGCTCATGAATATTTTTGGGGCATTGGTTAACGCAAAGGGTACAACTGTAAACTCATAGTGCTCGTATCATGTTTTGAAAGCAGTTTTATGGATGTCCACCTCAACAATCCTCAGCTGGTGATACCCTGATTTTAGATTAATCTTGAAAAATACCTTAGCTTCCTTAATCTAATCAAATAAGTCATCAATCCTTGGCAGTGGATAACGATTTTTTATTGTTAACTTATTCAATTGTCTATAGTCAATGCATAATCTGAGGGAACCATCCTTCTTCACAAAAAATAATAGAGCATCCCATGGGGATACACTTGGATGTATGTAGCATTTTTCCAATAACTCTTCCATTTGTAATTTAAGCTCATTAAGTTCTTGTGTAGTCATCTTCTAAGAAGTCCCAAAGTTAGAGAACAAGGCTATGAAATGTATCTTCATTGAATACAGTTATGGTGTGAAAGGATACAAGTTTTGGGATCCTATTACACATAAGGTAATACATAGTAGAAGTGTTATTTTTAGAGAAATTAAGCCTTCTTTTGTTACATTGCAACCACAAAAAAGTAAACAGGAAGATGTTATTTAATTTCCTTCTACACCTGAGAAAGTTGAACTAAGGCCCATGGATACACAAGAAGTTGGGGAGAGCTCATCTAGCTCTGAATCTTCAGAAGAGGAGGAAGAACCTCCAACTCATCTTGTTCATAGGTCTACAAGGCATAGACAACCACTTGAAAGGTATTCACCTAATGATTGGAAATATATTTTTGCTTTAAATACTAACGTGGATGAACCCAGATCAGTAGAAGAGGCATTGGGTATGAATGATGCAGAATCCTGGAAGATTTCTATGGATGAAGAAATGGCAGCTTTAAAAAAGAATGATACTTGGGATCTTGTACCATTTCCTGAAGGAAGAAAACATGTTGGTTGAAAATGGGTATTCAAGAAAAAGATTGGTTCAAATGGAGGTATTGAGAAGTAAAAAGAAAGGTTGGTTACAAAAGGTTACTCTCAAGTTGAGGGTGTTGATTATGGTGAGATATTTTCTCGTATTGCAAAAATGACATCCATTAGATTTTTGCTTTATATTATTGTTGCTTATTATTTAGAGGTTGATCAAATGGATGTGAAAATTGCTTTCCTTCATGGTGACATGGAGGAGGATATTTATATGACACAACTAGAGCACTATGTGGTGAAAGGTAAAAGTAAATTGGTTTGTGAATTGAAGAAATCTTTGTATGGCCTAAAACAAAGTCCTAGGATGTGGTACCAAAAATTTGATACATATGTGTTGAGTTTAGGATTGAGTGTTCTAAATCATATCATTTTGTTTATTATAAAACCGATGGTGATCATTTCCTATTTATTGCATTATATGTTGATGATATGTTATTTATTGGTAAAGGAAAAGGTATGATTTCAGAACTGAAATCTCAACTTGCTACTAAATTTGAAATGAAATATCTTGGTGTAGTTAAACATATTCTTGGAATGGAAATTAGAAGAGATAGAGTGAACAAAAATCTATGGCTTGGTCAAAGTAAGTATGTCAATTAAATTTTACAAAGGTTTGATATGTAGAATTGTAGACCATTATGTGTTCTTATTTCAGCTAGAGAAAAGTTATCTCTTTTATATTGTCCAATATCCCCATCTGAGATGGAAGACATGAGAAAAGTTCCTTACTAGAGTGCAGTTGGAAGTTTGATGTATGCTATGTTTTGTACAAGACTAGACATTACCCAAGCAGTGGGAGTTCTTTCCAGATATATGTCTAATCCTGGTAAAGTTCATTGGGATGCAGTTAAAAGATTCTTTAGATATTTGCATGGTACCTTAGATTATTCCTTGTGTTATAGTAATGTGACTAAAGATGATATTTCCATTGATATTCATGGTTGTGGATTCAGACTGGGCAAGTGATGTTGATAGAAGATGATCCACCAATGCTTATGTTTTTACTTTGTTTGGTGGTGCAATTAGTTGGATGAATAGTGTCAGGTTGTGGTTACTTTGTCCACTACTGAAGCAGAGTATATGGTAGCTACTCATGCTTGTAAAGAAGCCATTTAGCTTAAGAGATTATGTTTAGATATTGGAATAAAACAAGGTGCAGTGAAAATTTATTATGATAGTCAAAGTGCAATATGTTTAGCCAAGAACTTGACACTTCATGCTAGGACCAAGCGCATTGATGTACAATATCATTTTGTTAGAGATATGGTTAAAGATGGAAGGGTGAAGTTGGTTAAGGTAGAGACTTTGATGATTTTTTTTGATTCTTTAACTAAACCTATGAGCATAGAGAATTTCAAATGGTGTTCAGTGACTATGGACCTTTCAACCCTTAGCAATTAAGAGATGATGTTTATACACCCTCCTAATGTATTTGCAAGGTATTTGAAAATTAGGAGATTTTTTGAGAAAATGTGTCTCAACCTTGCAATTACATAAGTTACTATTGATACATAAGGTACTATTCATCTAACGACTACATCGCTCATCATTATGTCTCATATTTGATAGTTGATATTTTATTAAGTTGACTTTCCCTAGAAGGCAATCCTATTTTATGAAGACATTGTATTACAACTATGTATTGTGATGTATTATGAGATTTTGATAGCGGTCATGTTGCCTCTAGATCTCTGGTTGGTGACACTCTTGTGAGAATCTTGCTTTGTAAGTATATTGTAATCTTTGTGATTTCTGAATAATATATTGGGCAACTTTTGGAGTGTGGGGTTTTTCTCTCGAAAGGATTTTCCTCATGTAAATCACTGTGTTGTGGTATGCATGATATCTAAGTTTATTTATGTTTAAGTTTCTGTAACTATTAAAGATCTGTAAACTTTTACATTATTCTCCTCTCAAGATTAGTGTAGGAATTTTTTTCGCTACCTTAGCTTCCTTACATTGATATCATGGTGATTCAAAAAAACATCCACTATCATTATGCTAGTGTTCAAGACCTAGTTATCTTAAAACAAATCGCATGCCTATCATGCAAAGGATATTCACAAGATGTCACAAATAAAAAGACTTGTTTGTTGAATGCACAATGTTAGATCTAAAAAATTCACCTTAATTTCTACCAGCCTTCATTACCCTGTTCACACTTCACCTACATCAAAAGATCTATTGCCTTTGGTTATGCATTGTGCTTAACATGAAATGCAACAATTTTTGTGACAAGATCCATGAAATGATTCATATTAAATAGCTGTTATCACCACCTTTTGTAAATAAACTAAAGTCTAATACATTCATCTATTCCTTTAAGAAAATCCTTTTAGTAAACGCCACCCTCCCCTAAGTATCACCTTGGCAATATTTACCGTTCGAACCTTATAAGAAGCATTGGAGAGACAATACCACACCAGAGGGACTCTCATCATGGTCTCCTCGATGAGCTGATAAAGAAAGTCAATATACATATGCCATCAAAGTGACAACACTATATCGAGTGGAATTCTAACACAGTCCCATCGATAGACTGACGAATCAAGTTACTATAGACATATTGGGGTGAGTGGCATACATCGGCAGGACATACTTCATTGTCCCCTTCATAGCCCGAACAGAGCATATCAAAGAGAGAAGACATGGTGTCCCACTGATAGGACAAAACACATAACACCATGAGATATTTTAATTTTACTATCAAAAGGGAGATTTATTCTATTATTAATTGCCAAATATTCAGTGGCAAGTGATTTCGGGGAGACATAAGGTTATCGAGTTGATAGAAGAGTGTGTCCCTTCAATACAATGATGAATCTACCAAAGACAAGAACATTGAAGGGAATGATGATTATCGGTGGGACATAAGCAAAGATCCCCCTCGATGACCCAATGACATAAAAGGAGAAAACCTTATTAGTGGTGATCAAATATGAAGTTTTAAGCTAATAAGGGATATTGGAGGGATGGGCATCGAGTTGAAGGAGACTAAACAATCAAATGATCATCAAGGAGAGGGGAACCTTTCCAGATCCAAAGAGGTCACGGGTTCTCTACGTTGAATAATAGGGCAAGTGTCATGATCTATTACAGTCTTCTAACCATTTCTTTATGTTTTAAACAAATGCAATTAGTTAAGATAAAAATTATGAAGAGACACATCTTTTTTGTAAAAGGCCTGAAGCTTGTTTGCTTCCCGTATAAGAAGGGAAACCACTTGGCCTAGATCATCATCAACAAATATCATTGTCATCTAGCATCTAGAATAGTATAATAATGTAAATCATGAAGAAATTTGTTACATTTTGTATAATCTTTTGAAGCAATATTATTGGAGAAGAAGCATTAATCTGGTGTTCAATTTCCTGGTGTTCAATTATCTGTTGATTTTAATTCTTATAAGTTATCTTTGTTGTCTCCAGAGTGGTTTTTTCTGATTATTTAAATCATTATATCAAGCATATATATGGTTTATTTGAGCACATTTGTTGTCACTGTGTGATTAATTTAATTGGTCTTTGTGTGAAAGAATTAAAACCCTCCTTAAGTGGTTCATGTTTATAGGTTTCCACCAAGAATTAAAGTCCTTTAAAAAAATCATCTCAAGTTGGTTTCCTTCAAACAAGAGTTAAAATCCTTTAAATAGTCACAATAATCTGAAAAAGATATCATTGGGATTAGTAAGAAGATCATGTTAGCTAAACAACCTTGCACATTTATACAGGTTATAAACAATCAAAAGTGCCAAATAGTTAGAGTTAAGCCAAGGAAAGTGATACATCTATCATACATATCTAACTCCATTCACCCAATAGGATTAGGCACTAGTCATATTCATTTCAAACCATACACTATATAAACCTTATTCTTACATTCAACTCTCAAAGCATTTACAGTAGGATTAGTTGTTAGTTTTGTATCTATTTCACTTCCATGTGCCATTGTGAATAGATTTCCCAAATTAGAGGTCACACATATAGCTTTTCAGATCTACTCTATCATTTAGGTACACCCGCCTAGGTCTTGCAGAGCCTAAAGTGTAGGGGGATTTCAAACATATCAATCAACCCTATTCATTAGCCAAAAATGTTTCCAAAAACCTTGGCACCCTCTCAAGGTTTATAACCTATGTTTTTGAGACCTAACACACAAGACAACTAAGAGAGGGGTGAATCAGTTGTACCTTAAAACTTCAAAAATCTCACAAACATTCAAATCCACATTCATTAAATTAACCTTTAATTTGTTAGAATGTTTTATCATAAAAGAAAATAACATAATTGAATCAAATTAACACCATGCACAAAAGAACACCATATTTACATGGAAAACCCAAGATGGGAAAAACCATGGTGAGGATTAACTCACAATATAAAGTAATATCAACACCGAGTATAATGGGGCTCACTGCCAGTGGGCTCACTACCTAAGAGAAAGAAAGGCTCACTTCTAGAATATAAAATAAGATAAATAAGAGTGTTACAATGAGAAATCCATCTCAAAGAAATAGAAAAAACCCACCACAATATCACCAAAACCTTTACAGTCTCTTTGAAGAATTGTAGACACCTTCTACTAATTGCATCCAACAATCTAAAACATGAAAGATCACACTACGCTTCTCAAATTCACACTCTAACACTTTGAAATTCACATCATTCATATCATTCTTATCTATCTTTGCATCCCTCAACAAATCAACTCATATTTATATCATCTTCCACCTTGAAAACATTCTCCAAGGTCGGCTATGCACCTCAACCATGCAAATTCAAATTAAGGTCGACACCAAAACATTCCCGCAGTGGAAAGGAATGAAGATGAACCACAACACACCTTAGCTAGGACCTAAATCCACTCATACATGCCACACCATGCTTCCACAAATTTTACAAGTAGTGTAAACACCCAAGTCAGCTATTACCCATGTAAACACCATTAAACTTGTAAGTACATGCTTCCTTTGATCCAACAACAACTTGCAAAAAAAAATATCACTTGAACACAATCTAGAATATTCTATAAACACCCTAAAATACAACAAAATCCTTTGCAACAACTTTCACCTAAAGAATGTACACACCTAGTACACTTAGACATCTCCACCATACACTGTAAATTAAGAAACCAACTTCTAAAACACCAAACCTTGAAAAAAATTGACCAAAGAAAGATACCAACACTATCAACACACCTCCAGATTTGTAACACTTGAAACCAAACTACAAAGAAACCTGAAGCACGAACATTTCTCCTAGACACCTCTACAATATAGAATTCACACACTAGTGAACACAACTTTTTCTCAATGATCCAACACACTAAATTCTGGATACAACGCCTCTGAACACCTTTGATCAACATATTTAAAATGCACATGAAGATATTCAACCTAGAATAAATGCACAAAACACTACTCTTCAACCTAGAACACACTGCAATTCACTGTTTCCTCTTTTTATCAAATTTTCTCAAAAGCACTTGGAAACCAAGTACTAGACACACATCCTCATCATCTTCATCCCTTCCTCAACCATACATCCATAGATATAATCTTATCAAATCAATACTAGAGGTTGACACCAATAGCTTACTAATGAAAACATAATGCAACTAATCAAAGCATCATTAATGCAACAACATAAACAACACCAACAACTACACATACTCTTGCAACAATCTTCTGCTCATTAATGACAACACAATCTTGTTGACATCAATGACAACACCAACTGCCCATACTTGCAACAATCTCCCCCTTTTTCATTGATGGCAACACATGATGTGAAAAACCATCAAAGACACAACAATACCAACTCTTTTGCTTTCTCCACCTTACACGACTTACTCAAGAATTTCTTTCACTTTACTTACTCTCCCCCTTTCAAAATATATTTTTCACATGCTTCATTATCCCTTTTTCTTTTTCACATTATTCTCTCCCCCTTTGACATCAATGGCAAAGGATAAAATATTTGCATCACTTATGTTTCCCCTTTGACATTAATCATCCTTCTTACAATTGTTCTACAACTTTTATTCCTTTAATGCTCAGTATTCTCCCCCTTAGGAGCACACATCATACTACACTAATTAGCAACTACTACATAATGGAAACACTCACTTTCTTTTACTACAAAAACTAATAATATCACTACCTAATCCCCCTAAGAGGTATCCACCAACATTAGTCTAGACCAAAGAATGAATCTTGAAATCCACTGGACTGATGCATCTCCTTATGCATCTAGTTCAAAGGAGGGGAAATAACCCCCAACTTCTCCCATAGATACTCAAATGTATCCTTAGGAAGAGCCTTAGTGAATATATCAACAACCTAATCCTTTGTAGGAACATACTCAAGCTTTACTTCATTTGCTACAACCTTCTCTCTTAGAAAGTGATATTGGATTGAGATATGTTTTGTCCTTGAATGCATTACTGGATTCTTTGAAATATTGATAGCACTTGTATTATCACAGAAGGTAGAAATGTGTTCATCATATACCACCTTGATATCCTTGAATGTTTGCCTCATCCATAACACTTGTGTGCAGCAAGATGTTGCTGCAATGTACTCTGCAACTGTAGTAAATAAAGATATTAAATCTTGTTTCTTGCTTAGCCATGGCACTAGTTTTCATCCAAGAAAGAATGCACCACCACTTATACTTTTCTTGGCATCTACGCAACCATCCCAATCTACATCCAAGAAAGAATGCACCACCACTTATAATTTTCTTTCCATCTATGCAACCAACCCAATCTGCATTTGTGTAAGCACTCAGAGTAAAATTAATATCCTTTGGATACCACAAGCTATGATCTGGAGTTCCCTTCAAGTATTTGAGTATTCTTTTCACTGTTGCAACATGTGACTCTCTAGGATCTTCTTGAAATCTATCCACAAGACAAACTGCATGCATGATATCTAGTCTAATATCAGTTAGATATAGTAGTCCTCCAATCATTGATCTATACTTCCTCTGATCAGCCTTAGGAGATTCATCATTCTTTCTCAGCTTGCAACCAATAACCATAGGGGTACACACCTATTTAGAATCTTCCATTCCAAACTTTTTTAACACTTCTTTGACATACTCTGATTGTGAAATAAAAATACCTTTATCTATCTAATTTATTTGTAGTTCCAAGAAGAAATTCATCTCCCCAAACATAGACATTTCAAACTCTTTCTACATTTCTTCTGTAAAATTTTTACACATAGCTTCATTTCCTCCAAAGATTATGTCATCAACATATACAACCACACTCAAGATTTTATCTTTTTCAACTTTAAAGTAAATATTTCTATCTGTGTTACCTTTATTGAATCCTTGTTATATCAAATACCTATCCAATCTTGCATATCAAGCTCTAGGAGCTTGCTTCAATCCATATAAAATCTTCTTCAATTTGCAAACCATATCTAGTTTTTCTGATAACTGAAATCCTTCTAGTTGCTCTATGTATACCTCTTCTTCCAATTCTCCATTCAAGAAAGTAGACTTCACATCCATTTGATAAACTTTAAAATCCTTATGTGCTGCAAAAACCAAAAATATCCTAATAGCTTCCATTCTTTCCATCGGAGCAAATGTCTCCTCAAAATATATTCCTTCAACTTGTGAGTAGCCCTTACACACAAGCACAAGGCTTGTGCCTTACCACTTCTCCATTCTCATTTAGTTTTTTTCTGAATACCCACTTAGTTCCAATTACATTTTTGTTTGCTAGTCTTGGGACAAGTTGCCAAATCTGATTCTTCTCAATCTACAACAATTCTTCTTCCATAGCCTTGATCCAATATTCATCTTTGCATGCCTCAATCACTATTTTAGATTCAAATTTAGAAAGTAAACATAAATTTACATGTTCTTCATCAACTTTCCTTCTTGTCAGTATACCTATGCTCTTATCTCCAATAATATGTTCTTCAAAATAATTCTTTTGCACATACTTAGGAGTTTTAGGAGTCTTTTCTAGAGCTTCTTCCTCTTCAATCTGCACTTCTTTTTCTTCTTCTTTGCAATAAGACTCATCTAATTCATATCCATCTATCACCACTATTTTTTTCTATAAATCTTTATCAACCTTGACACTTGCACTCTCAATAATATTTCCCAATCTCTTGTTGTAGCATCGGTAAGCTTTGCTTCTAGTAGAATATCCAAGGAAAATACCTTCATCAGACCTTGCATCAAACTTTCCTAAGTTATCTTCATCTCTTCTAATATAACGTTTGCTTCCAAACACTCTGAAGTACTTGATAGTAGGGATTCTTCCATACCATAGCTCATAGGGAGTCTTTGTGTTGTTTTCTCTTGCTTGGAATTTGTTAAGTATATAAACATCAATATGATTGCTTCTCTCCAGGAGAATTTTGATAAATTTGTTTCTTTCATCATTATTCTTGAAGCTTCTTAAATAGTCCTATTCTTTCTTTCAACCACTCTATTCTGCTGAGGAGTCCTAGGGACAGACAAGTGCCTCTTTATGCCATGATTCTCTAAAAAGATATTAAACTCATTGGAGGTGAAATCTCCACCACTATCAGACCTCAAACATTTTTATTTTCATATCCATTTCATTCTCAACCATAACTTTAAATGTTGTAAACTTGTTTAGAGCTTCTAATTTTTCTTTGAGAAAAGCAACCCATGTCATTCTAGAATAATCAACAATTAATAGCATGAAGTATCTATCACCTTGAAGACTTCTTACTCTTGTAGGACCACAAATATTTCTATGCACATCATTTCCAATAGTCTAGTAAAAGATTGTTCTTTGAATTTTAAGCTTCTTCTTGCTTTCTTTCCAATTTGACACTCCTTACAAACAACATTGGTAGGTTTTATATTCTTTGGCAGATCTCTCATAGCTTGAGCTGAACTGATTCTTACTAAGTTATCAAAATTGATGTGACATCCTCCTGTTCCATAACCAACTTTCATTAATCTAAGTCATAAAACAAAGACCATCAACATCCTTGAGTTGATAAACATTTCCATTTATCCTTCTTCCAGCAGCAAGCATAGTTCCAGATCCTTTTCTGATCTCACATCCATCATCCTAAAACATAAGATTGTATCCTTTGCTAAAAATTTGTCCAAAATTCAAGAGGTTATTCCTTAAACCCTTAACATAATAGACATCACTAGTATTATGCTTTCCATCAAAACTGTAACAACCTCGGTGTTCTGCTCAAAAAAATTCAAAGTTTTCACATCAAGAGTAAAACCACGATGTCGTAACATAGCAATAAAAAAATTCTTTCCATAATGTAAATTACATGCACATTTTAAATAACACTATTTCCAAACTTCCATTGTATTCCATTGTAATTTCACAAATATTTCCATAACATAGATGTCATATTGAATGAATTCAAGTTTATCATTCATGATTGCATCCTTCCATATAAATGGGTACATGATACATACATAGCTCTTTTGAGCTTCATCTGGTAATAGATATACAAACTATCCTACTGTCGTCATGATGGTGCATACATTATGGATGTCCTTGCTTGTTGGTGCAAACACTCCAACTGTCCCTAATGTTGATGCAAACATCTGCAAACCTTAGCTACCACCTGATGAGGAGAAGCATCACTTAAGTGATTTTCTGCCAACTATGGACTCACATGCAGCCCCCCACACATCTGTCACATATGAAAAGATGGCCCTACCCTTCAATGAAGAGATCAGTTAGTAAACCACATAACAATAGCCTATATGAGCTTAGTGTTGTGTCCTACAAACCAAAACCTATTCATACAATTGTTCTTCCTATGAGTATGAAAATATTGAACTAGAATGCATAAAAGGAACACAGTGAAATGACAGTGTAAGTAGTGCTTACTTACGCTACTTTTTCCAAAGAATTCTCACCCGGTACTTTGAGTAATAGTCATCCTATTCACATACACTTCTATAGCTTGGTTTGGATTATGACTATTCATATATTATGCTTAGGTAATTTTCTTCCTTAGGTAATCCCTAACCTCAAAAATAACCTATTCCCTTTTTTCCAAAACACAATGGTATCTCTACCAATAAAGTATAATTTTCCCCCTTCAGTGGATATTCCAATCCCAGGTTTAACAAATGAGCTTTTCTAGTCTACAAATTAACTTTGTATAGACAAGCTATTTACTTCAAAGACAATCTAGTCCCAAGTATAACTTTATAAGCTAAAGTATAGCTACATAAGCTTCATCTAATCATAGATTAAATATTCATAAATAATTGACTTCAATCAGTAATATATCACATTAATAGGTGGTTCTCTTCAAGAGAATAGCCACATCAATGAATTTCCTCAATCGAAGAACAATCATATGAATAGATGATTTCATTCGAGAGTGTAATCTCCTTAACAAAAAGAGTTAATCAAAAGAGTAGAATCTTGTCAATAATATGACTTCATTCTCAAGAGTGTAAAGAAAATAATCAAGTAGCAACTCTAACTCAATAGGCAATCCCACCTATGTTTCCATACATATAGTATTCTATAAATTCAAGTGGTTAACTTAATCACAAAGGTGAGTTTTAACCTTGATGTATCCTAATCCTAGGATAAAGACATCAACCAATGTCTAGTTTGATCACATAGCTTAATCTAACCTTATATATTCCAATCAATACCAAATGAACAACCCAACAAGTAGGTTATTTCCAACCTATAGGTTCCAATGGGTAGTTAAGTATATTTCCCAATCTAGTAGGTAATTCCTAACCTCGGGTTTCATCAAATAAACTTCTCAACTCAATAGGTTATTCCAAACATAGGATTTCATTTGAGAGTGACGTATGATCAAGTGATCATTCAAGGTAACAATAATTGATGTGGTTAGCATAACTTCACATCCTATCTTCCATACCTTCACTATTGTAATGATCACCCTATCATTTCCAATGTTCCCTAGCATAATAAGCTATAGTGTCAATTCATTTCTTGATGTTGATATAATTCACATTATACACGTAGTCTAAACTAACTATGTATAGAACATCAATATCTAATCCCTGCATAGGATATATAGGAGTATTAAGATACTTCCTTTAATTATATTTCATCATTCCTACTATATAATACCACTAATAAACAAACACTTCTATTATGGAGTAAATACAAGCACTTTCATAGAAAAGCATAAAACAACTTATTTTTCCTTTCCAAAGAAAATTCTATGAATTCCTAATGCAAGTATTCTCAAGCAATACCAAACAAAGTATTCAAATATCATTCTTTCATAAATAAAGACAAATAAGAGAAGACTAAATCCTCATGTCTATAATATGCTTGACCCAATTGACTGACTTGATGCACAACCTTCTATTGATAGCTTGCTAGTCTTCACTTTTTCACTCAAAGTGATACTTCACTATATCCTCCTTCACAAGATAACTCAATGTAGCTCTCACAAAGTAACTCTAAGCTCTCACAAAATAACTCTAAGCTCTCACCAAATATAGCTCCCAAATTATTTGCAGCATAAGTAGATTTGTAGAATAGTGTGTCCCAAATGAGAGAACTAGCCCCTCTATTTATACAAAAAATTGAGACAATGCAGCCTATAGAAAAGGCATGCCCGTCGATAGCTCTGATGCATGTAGGTTGAGTCACTACACACAACAATAAGGTGGCAGAAATCTAAGTGTAAACTCAACATAGTATTCAATAAATCGACCTCTATGGCTTGACAGTAGCTCAAGACTAATTCAAATATGCACATGCTCAAAGATGATAGTTGACTACTAAAAAAAAAAAAAAAAAGATGATAATCGACTTGCAACCAAAATAGAATTCTACAAAAACAGAGTTTTCATATATTGGTGTCATGTTGCAGCCATCTTTCCTATCTATTTGGTGTGGTTTATCTCTTTGAAACAGTCTTCTAATTGTAGGCTACACACAAGCTAAGTCGACTTGGTCATAGTTTATTTCATTGGCAGGGAAAAGGTGAGTCGACTCCCATTTTATAGCGTTCCAATAATGATTTGACCAACACATTATTTGTTGCTGCTATTTTGTATTTCCATGTGTTTAAAACACTTTATCAAGGAGGCTTAAATATTTCCATCGCTTTATATAATAGCATTCCAAGTTGAAGTAATTTGCTGCTATAATTTAGTGATGCATTTCCAAATGGTATCGACTATGGTTTACTTCCCATATCAGCCTTTATTATTACACATTACTTGCATATACATTGGCCTTTATCTTATGTCAATCATATGTATTAATCAACCCATAATAATTTGCATAGCATATATACAAATTGGCCTCTATTTAATTATCAATATATATTTGTATATATACATGTACATACATATATATGTCAACGAATAGCCTTAACGTTATCACATATATGTTGGAATAATCGCTAGCATCCCCCTTCAGGGTTCGTGACATGGCTTAACCGCCTCCTGTGGATCTAGGTAAGTTTGGTGTTTGTAGCGGGAGTTGATGGGTCGATCTTTTGGTGCAACGGAAAACATACCAACAGTTGGTATCAAAGCCTTGGGTCACAGGTTTGAAAACCCTCAGGTACCGCTAAGGGGGGGATTGTTGGACTAATCACCAGCATCCCCCTTCGGGGTTCGTGACATGGCTTAACCGCCCCCTGTGGATCTAGGAAAGTTTGGTGTTTGTAGCGAGCATTGATGGGTCGATCTTTTGGCGCAACGGAAAACATTCCAACAATATATATATTTATATATATGTATATGTATATAAATGTTCTAATATATATATGTATATTCCATGACAATCAAATATGTATACATTTGATATACATATGAATAATATCAAGTTAACATTCATATAACAAAAATGATATCGACTATATGTATATATATATATATATGTATATATATGTATATATATATGTATACATGTGTATGTATGTATATATCTTATATATACATTCTATTGCACAATCAAGCACGTACACAATTACTATCTTATTAATAGGAAAAATACATGTGATGTATATATACTTATACACATACATGTCGCATTGTCCCTACAATAACACCATACTGATAAGCAACCCATTCATAATAATGCATAGGTACATCTACCTATGTACTCTCATGTGCATGATCCTCCATGTGTAGGATCTATCATTGAAATACATATGCATACATATATACATTCAACATGTGTTCACCTCATCAATCAAGCATAGTAACATAAGGAAGAACTCATAAGCTCCAAACATATAAACATCATCCAAGAATGCACTCAACAGTAATCAAGACCCTTACTAATGCAAACACATCTTACTAAAGGATGACTTACCAATTCTCAACACAATAACTTAACCATTCTACTATGAGTGTGTGTGTGTAAGCTCAGATAGGTTTCGTAAAGGTTACCTGACCATCACTTCTCCTAAGTGATACTTCCCATCCCTATCGGAGGATTGAACCTATCCTTGCAATCAGCTTATCACGTTTGCAATGGTAGTTAGACGTTCATAATATATCAATATGAATCATAAAAATTTAGCATATTCATATAGCAATGTATGTTCTTTGATGTAAACATATTTACTCTTTCAAAGCCACATTTAGCATTTATGAACACTTTCAGATAATACCTATTTCAGCATTCCATTCTTTTACAAACATATCAAAATCATGATTGCATTTACCATCTTATTTACCTGTGAAGGTAAAAGTAAATCAGTAACAACAAGACGGGGTGTGAAATACTTCCCCCCTTGTGAATCATTGTCCCTGATGATTTAAAGCACTTTAACATATAGATAAATTCAAATAAAGGTTTTACTTACCTTTTCCATTTTATATACAAAATATATATATATATATATATATATATATATATATATAAATTTTCCCTCGTAGCACCACCTCTTGCAATCTCACCCTTTCTGGACCTTGCATTGAGTGATTCTTGCTAACACATAGGGAAAACTTGTGTGCTTCATGCATACTTTCTCTCTCATAGAGATTTATACATTATAATCTTATTACCTCGTATGTACATCCTACGTACATTAATCAATGTATTCCACATGACACCTATACCACAATGACTGGAAGACACATTCATATTGGCTAATAAATTTATCCTTAGTATAATCCAAATAGAAAAGGAATGTCGGTGTATTGTACACTACACCATGGGTCCCATCCTTCCCTTTGGTATTTACACCTATAGATAACTCAGAAGTCGAGTATGTCCATCACTTACACATTCATTTTCCTTAATCATAAAAGTAATTCTCTTGACTATTTGTCCATCTTAAGCATAACATTTCTCTTGGATACCTATCAATTCCAAACACAACAATATTGCTTCATATTTCAAGCTTTGTATCAAGTTTCTCATTGAACTTTCGATCTATTATTCTATTTTTTTGACCTTTTAGGTCTAAGGTTATCCCTAATTCTTAGCCTATCTCATCTTAATAGAGTTTCCAACCTTCCTTTCCATATAATGGATCAAACCTCAATGATGATCATGGTTTACACAACCTCATCATTATTTGCTCATTCACAACTGAGATAACCTTCTCAGGAATACTAAGCAACTACTTTACATAATACATTACTTAGGACTAAAATCCTATAAATCAAGTTTTCCAACTAGCGTTGGTTACCTTGGCGAGTATGTTCACCATAATATTATGTTAGTTCTATTTTCATAGATAGATTAAACTATCTTAATGGTTTACCACTTCCTCATTGGAATCTTAAGAGAGTATACACGTCCTGTCGATGATGACAGTCTATCTTCATTTCCTAGCATACTAGACAATAACTTGCTACACACTTTGCAACATCTTACTCCATATTTTTCCAAATTATAGTGGTTCCTCATCCAAAAAATAACTTTTTCATTCTAATTTCCTAACTATGACATCAATTCCCTCATTTCATTCCTTAATATCCAATATTTTTGGGTACATAGGTTCTTTTACATCCCATAATAGTCTATTCTTGACTAAGTGAAAACCTTCTTTGTGGACTCATGCCACATTTAATTCCCAAGTAATAATGTAGATGTTTTACGAAGAGAAATCTCTTTTATCCTAGGACATCCATACCTTGGATTTCTTTTATCCTTAAATCATTTTCAAAATTGTAAACCGATTTTCAGCTCATTCTATCTTTCCCAATGAGCATCGATACTAATTTCGAGTAATAATCCTCATTCAATCATGCTAGCTCCTAAAATATATCAAATTTAATTGCATACCTAATTACCAAGCATGAACATTCCTCATTAACTCCAAATCATGAGTAATCTAGATCTTTCCTTACCTATTCCTTAGGCAATGATCTTCCCTTTCATGATCAAGTAATTTGCCTATCCTTTTCTAAGGCATCATTGACAATAACAATTGATATTTCAATCAATCATATCTATAAAGTATTGAGTGATAATGTTCTTTTCTCATTGGTCATAATCCTTGACCTTTTCATTATCTTTCAATAATTCCAATACTTTATTCTTGTGGTCATGAAATATATGACTAAATTGACATCATGACTTACGAAGAAGTCAAAAGTTCTTCCAAATCAAAAATTTATTTATGATTTTTTTTGGGTGGGGTACTTCATCTGATTCAATCCACTCTCTTCCTTCCCCCCTTAGTGTTTCCACAACATTCGATCAACTCAAAGTTGATCTCCTAACAAACATTTGCTTTCTCAAGATGATTTATCATTCCTTGTTGTTGGCTTTCTATTGCCTTTTTGTTGCCTCTATGGCATGCCTTGAATATAATTATTCCCAAATTTAGATTCATCATTGATCTTAATCAGAACTCCAAATTGATCTCGTCAATTTTAGTTGGTGGAATCATGTCCACTTCATTGATTGCTTCATTTTTTACCATTCTAGTCTCTTCCCTTATTCCAAGGTACTATCTCCTTTCTTGCAAGATCTTAGCCTTGCACACAAATTAAATTCTTGTTAAGAGTTCCCCACCCTCTTGGGTACCTCCTTTATTGACTATCTACTTTGTTTGAAGTTTCCAATTTATTCCTATATTGCATACTCATAGATTCATAGTATTCTTACTAAATCCAAAAATCCTTGACTCTTTGTAACTATAGGTCACTTCCAAGAAGGGGTTATTTCAATTCTTCTTATCCCCTTAGAGCCATTTTAAATATTTTAGTAGGGTGAAAGGTACATATTTGTTATCCTTCATAACCTTCCTACATATCTAATTGCATAATCTTCTGCAATCCAAGGGGGTACCATATAGAGTTGGAGTTTTCAATTCCAAGGACGACTCTTATCTAGTCCCAAACATAAACAAGTTTCCTAGAATCTTATCTTCCTTTTCATTTCCCTTGTTCTTTCCTCTAGCCGTCTTGGCATAAGAACTTTTCAACCATTATCTTCCGATAAGGTTTACATAATACTTACGTAATGAGCCCATGGGCTCCAGAGCTTAACCTGGTAGCTTTGATACCACATGTAACAACCCCGATGTTGTGCATAGAAAAATTTCAAAATTTTCACCTCAAAATTAATATCCATTATGTCATAACATAGCAATAAAAAAATTTCTTTCCATAATGTAAATTACATGCACATTTGAAATAACACTATTGCCAAACTTCCATTGCATTCCATTATAATTTCACAAATCTTTCCATAACATAGATGTCATATTAAATGAATTCAAGTTTATCATTCATGATTACATCCTTCCATATAAATGGGTACATGATACATACATAGCTCTTCTGAGCTTCATCTGGAAATAGATATACAAACTATCCTAATGTCACCATGATGGTGCTTACATTCTGGATGTCCTCACTTGCTAGTGCAAACACTCCAGCTATCCCCAATGCTAGTGCAAACATCTGCAAACCTCGGCTACCAACTGATGAGGAGAAGCATCACTCAAGCACTTTTCCACCAACCACAGACTCAAATGTGATCCCCCACACATCTATCACATATGACAAGATGGCCCTACCTTGTTTGCTAAGCCTTGAGTGAACTTAGCAGATTTGGACTAACATGGGACTGCTTTCAGGTTGTGGGTAACCTGTTTGAAAGCAGAGCTCCAGTGATAAGGGTCGGCTTCCCCTTTTGATGCCACCTAACTATTGAATCTCTAAGATAAGGGTAAAAATTTGCATAAAATAAACCTAATGTTGAAAGAACCTAAGGTGATGCACCAAAACAACTTAGACCTACTAATAGCCTTACACATTCAAACTAATATCTCAAAGCTTAACTCACACAACTCACTTTTTAATGCAGTTCACATCAATAATTTATAAGGAGGTCTGTAACAGTTCTTTCAAAAGGAAAATATATTTTCACAGTCAAGAACACCACTAAACAACACAACTTATAACCTGTAAACATACATTTTTTGTCAAATGGATGCAGGAGACATGGGACAAGTTTGCAAGGAAAGATAACTTTTCACAAAACAAACTGATCAACCATTAATGGAATACCATAAAACATGAAGAGAGAAGATAAAAATGCTCGAATTTATTAATTCAAAGTGCTTACTATATAATAGGTCTATCTGAGTTACAATACAACTCCATGAAAATAACTCCTAGAAAGTAAAGCTATCCTCCTGCAAGAAAAGAAAGAACTCCTCCAAATGTTCAAAATGAACATACTTAAGCCAAAACCCACCAAAACCTCTCACACAAGTGTTTCTAGAAGATTCTGGTAAGATAAAACATAAAAGGCCCCAAAAAACCTTCTAGAACTTTCTAAAATGTCCTCCACATGAAGGAAAAATAGGCCAAGTCAATATTCACCCCAAAAATGTGACAAAAAATGCCTCCAGCTAGCCTCCATTCCACCAAAATCAGCTAAAACAACATCCCACACATCACACACTTCTGCAAGTCATCATTGGTCCTCATACAAGACTGGACCACATTCTTCATCATGCAATATGTGTGTTTTTGAAAACATGTGGCTTTTAAAACATTAAAGATAATGACCTTGTTAAGTGATTCATAAAACATCACTTAACAAGTCACTTTACAATTAAGCACAAGACAAGGGACCCCACCATTAATATGTACTATATTTGCATTTAAAAGCACACTGAAAGTGATTTTCAAATCACTTATATGATATTTTCAAAAATTGAAAACAATTGCAACATATAATATCATATCTTAAAATCCCCCAAAAGTTTCAAAGGTACTTGACCATCAACCTACCTCATTCTGCATTCTTGATCACACATGACAAAACACATGTTTGCAAAGGCATTATAGTCTTCAACATACCTGGTCAAAAGGTCAACCTCCAAACCCCTTGGAAAGCATATTCCAAGTCATGTGATGTTGAGGTAAAAAACAAAGGCATATACTTGTTGCATGGCACACTCCATTTGCAAATTGATGACTTAGCAAAGTTTGAAAAAATGGGAAAAGTTCTTAAGGCATAAAATGCCTAAGGGAGAACACACATATTTTTCCCCCATTGCATTTACCATATGTTTGATTTTAAAATAAGGGATAAAAAATTCCATCGATATTCAAATAGGGGTCAAACCCTAATAATCAAAACATAGCGACATGAGGCAAAAGACATCATTTGTCGGTGAAGGAAATCTGGAAAACTCCATGCCGTCATGGGGTTTGGAAAAAACACAGAAAAATGGTGCTATCTTTGGTCGATTCTGTCAAATTTTTGACAATTTTTGATGAAAAGAAGCCCGTAACAACAGGTAAATTGGTCTTTTTGGCAAAAAACTATGTTTTTCCACATACTTTGGAAATCATTGTGAGCAAACAGTCGCGACCTGTAGTATTTCTAACCACTTTATATGCCATTTCTTTCTTTTGTTGTTGCTCTCCTTCATACAGCTGCCATGAGAACTTAAACGAAGCCTTATGTGGGAAGAAAAGTTTTTAATATTGTAAACAATGAGCAAGAAAGCTCCAGGTAAGCCCCACCAAACTTATTCCATTCTAATTTCGAGCAAAAGAAAACTCATGTTTTCGTTTCTATCTTGAGAAAAGGCATGAAATGCTTGTGTTTTCTGCATTTGATAATAAGAACACTTCATTGTTGTTTTTTGTTGCTTTTATGGAGGAGAAAAAACCCTTGGCCGCGACCATGAACAAAAAATGATGCAATTTTTTATGTGGCTCTGCTTCCTTCTAAAACCCTATGTTATCTTTTGGTTTTTCCTTGTATTAACAAATCTTAACAACGCAGATGGGTTTCTTGGAATGTAAAAGAAGAAAGAACCTATTGTGGGCTCGACCTCCATTTTTGCAAACTGGGTTTTTCTTGTATTCACAAATTCTGCTTCATTTCACTATGATTGCAAAAACCCCTATTTGGGTTTTCCTGTAGCATCTATTTTGTTGAATCTGTATTTGTTTGTAAAGAACCCAAGTGGGTTTCTTGATTTTCTTTAAAATCTCATATTTGTTGCAAAAATATATATGATTTTGCAAGTTTTTCCACTTTCCTGTAGAATATAACAATGTGGCTCCATTTTTAAAAAAAACCTAGGTGGGTTTTCCATATTTTGCAGAAAAAAGGCCAATCTTCACCACGGCCTATCATAATACATAAATGGATTTTCATTTTTTGATTCTTGTAGGATGTTCACCATATTGCCATTTCTTTCTCAGATTTACGATGAACCCAAATGGGTATGTTTTCAATTTGAAAACAACTTCAGATATTGTCAAAAAATGAGTCTCCATGTCATTGCATAGTGTCTGCTCTGAATAAATAGCTACATGAGATGGTTCATTTTATCTGTCCATGGTGCATGCATATTCCTCTTCATGTAAAGAGTTACAAACTTCATATGACCATGAATCCTCATTAGCCTTGTCATTGAATTGGAAATCTGGTTGTTCCACATCATTGAAGTTTCCTTCATTCTAACTCATCAAGCTAGATTTGTGCTACTTTGATATTTCCACCCATGCAGGCATTTGCATGCTCTCATTATTATAGACCACCATCTTATCATGGCTATTTTTTTGCACCAAAACTTGAGTTGATGTTCATGCCAGAATTCTCTCTGGATCCTTATCAACAAATAAGTTTATACAAACTTCAAATTGTAGCAAAACAAGATTTTTCCAATGAGCATCTAAATTATTTCTTACAATGTATTTCATTTATGTAGAATATCTTTAAAAGACACAACCCCAAAGTGGGTTTATCACTGTGAATGGCTTTTGCATTTCACTCTTTTGAGAATACCATACTCCTCCTTTAATGATGATGTGTTCTTTTTGTTCATAACACTCATGGTAACCTCTGCATTAGCTTCAACATTTGACAAATCATTATTATATGCAACTTTGGCACCATGATACATATAAAGGATTACCTCATAAGTCATTCATGCTTGACTGTCCTTCGAGTGCATAGGAAGAATGAAAATAAATTTGTAGCTTATTGTCTTTATTGCAGTAGGTATTCACAATGTTATGCTTTTCATTTTTTGATGATGTTCACTATGAAAGGAATCATGAATGTAGACTTACATTAGAATGCAAGAAACCAATAATGAAATGCACTCCTTCAGCTGGGTTCTTTTCTCCTTTGACAACTCTTTATCATGCAAGCATTACCATTAAGCATGCTTTGTTACCAATCACTTAAGGCAAGTCAACTAGTTCCTAACATTGGACTGTGATACTGGTGTGAATGGACTACATTTTCATATCCTTTGATAATCATGTTTATTTCTGAACTTTATGTAGTCATAATGTTGCTATTTGATTCAAATTCTTCATAATGCAATCGAGAGCAAAACTGTAAGAATCATTTCCATATGTGTAATGAATGCACCTTGCATTACATGGCTTAGTTACAACTTAGCATTCACTGTTGATTTGTTTTTTAAAATTCATAGATAATCATGAAGATAAATTTGTCACCTTCAATGGCATTGTTCTTATTCATGACTATGCCCTGTTCACTAAAACACCATGATTCATGATGGTTTCAACAATTGAATTTCATGAGCTCCTCTAATTCAATCAAGACCACTACCATCTTTATTATCAACTCTTTTCCTTTCTTTGTAATATGCTTAGAGGCATCATTTCTAGATGAAACCATTTGGCAACTTATTCAAACATTTACATAGGAGTATGGAGAATAGCAAATCCTTGTCCCTTGAGTTATGGCATAGCAATTGTATCTTGATCATATCATATGAGGGTTCTATTTTTGTCATGACTTCTTGTAATGACATATTCATGATAGGCATATATCTATGTCAACTAGAGTTGATGTTTCTTGAATGTCTTTTCCTTTTATGCCTTTCCTTAAACCATCATGCATTGAATGTTATCTGGCAAATTCTTTGTCTAATGTTTGATTGAGAAGGCCTTGAATAGAGCCTTGTGCAACTTCAAATTTTTTTTTTGTTGCTGTCCTGTTTGACATGCTTGGAATGATTTCAAGCTTATCATGTTCTCAATCTAAAAGACAACATATAACTTTCATTCATCTCACTTATGAGGGCAGCAAAATAGATGACCATGTTTCTTTGCCATGAAAACAATTATGCTTTTTTTTTAATACTTCCCCATACTTGTCAACCTATAATTTCTTTGATGTATATGCATCTAATGTTTTGTTATTATTTGGTTGTACTCTTCATTGCATGGCTCATATCATAGTTCATTATTTGCCACCAAAGTGAAACATGGCTCATTTTCTCCATTTTTGAATATAGTAGCTACCCCTGCTGTCATGTAGCATACATTTATTACTGTTTTCCTTCATGAGACCATTGTAGCATGCATTGTTTACTGTCCTTATCAATGACAATGACTTTTACTTATTGCATTCATTTTCACAAGTACACCTATGAATGAACAATATCAATTCCATTTGCCTCCTGTAGCTTTTACAAAGGGGTTGTCCTTGTACTTGTATCATGACCTTGACTCTACCATTTCTCTCTTTCTGGTTATGTGTAATAAATACACATAGTCTCCTCATTTTAACTTTATTGGACAGCCACATGTCACATATGTGGGTGACCTAAAAGCTCGCCTTCCTATGTGATGTGTGACTGCCTAATAGGGTTATGGTGAGAGGGGCTTGACAACATCTTGAAATGCTTCCTCATTGTTCAAGAGATGCATAATTGAACTTGATGCATCTATGAAGTCACTTCCTTTATAAAAAAATCATGGATCTTCTTAAGAAGATTAAAGGACATATCAACATAATATGTTGCATCTTTTGAATTTGATATTGAAAGTTGATCAACCGGTGTGATTCCATATTGATTCAATGCATTGATAATGGATAAATCTTTGATCAAGTTGCTCAATTTCCTTTCCCTTTCAAAGCATGTTGAGCTCTACCCTTGTGGGAGCCACATTTTCCCCACATGTTGTATTTGATCTGAATCAGAACAGTTACCAGACTTGTCCTAAATCTGCACATGAAGCAAACAGTTAGAAAATAAATGCATATGTTGGATGTGTTTGATGACTTCTTTGTTTTCCAAGACATCCAAGGTTTGCATGCTTATTTTATGCACTTATGGATCAGTTTATACATGCATAGGTAAGTGTGTATGTAAGGATTGAATCTTTCATTGCTTAGAGCCTCGCTCTTGTTAGAACTGTAAAAATTTGATATTTTCACATGTTGGTTTTACTCATAAACTTCCAAATTTGGCCCTACCATGTGCATATTTTACCCTTATTTTGCCATATTTCCCCATTGAATCCATCGGGTCATGCATTTTCCATATTGTTGTTCCTATCGACATAAGCTCATTGTTGTTTCCCCGACCCACAATGCATTTCTGCTAACATATGTTTGTTGCAGGCATATCGATGTGACGATATCAGGGTCTCCCCGATCCATTTTTTTTGACAAACGTCTGTGTTGCCTATCGGGAAGATGTTTCTGATGTCATGGCGATTGGATTTCATCTTCTGGTTGTTATCGGCATGACAGTTTCTTTTTTTCAGCGACAGAGTGGGATACACATTTCGGCAAGAGTTATACTATCGGGATGATGTTTCATCGAATTCAGTATGTCTCCCCGACTGGCAATTGAATGTCTTATAGGCAAAAGTTCCTACTTCGATGTAATGTCACATCGAGATTGTTTTGTCTTACCGACCGACAACAAAGGGGTGCTTTTCGATGAGAGATTTTATTCGATATAATGTCTTGGCGAGGTCTTCTTGTCTTGCCGACTGACGGTGGAGGGATTGACTTTATCGGTATGAGTTACTGACATTCGGAGGGAGGTCTTAGCGATTTCGTTGGGTCTCACCGATATAAATGGAAAAGGGTCTCTGTCGGTATAAGAGTTGCATTCTCTTGGCGATCTAATGTGAGTTCGGGATGCTTCGGTATGACATAATGTAATCTCCAAGAGGTCTCCCCGACATTGATGTGTCTCACCGATACACAAGATGAAAAGGTTACATCGGTAAGAGTTGATGTTTGCAGCATATGGTCTTAGTGAACTCTTGTGGTCTCACTGAACAACATGCGAGGGATTCATTTCGGCCAAACTGGTTGTGTTCGGTGTGATGTCATAGCAAAATCTCATTGTCACGTCGACCGACAACATAGGGGTATACATCTCGATATGAGCGGGAAATATCAGCGTGAGGTCTCAGCGAGTGACCTCTGGTCTCACCGATGGAACATAAAAAGACTTGTCGGTATGAGAATTGTTTGGTCACAATGACACACAGGATGATGAATGACTTTTAGAAAAACAAGGCCTTGTCTACATGACATCTCCTCGACGGTTGAAGGTTACAGCGACATACAGGAGGCAAAAAGGGCTTTCAGTGAAACGTAATGAAATCTGCAGGAGGTCCTCTCGATATTGTAATGTCACAATGATAGTGAATGAAACAAAAGGAGTGCATCGGTGGGAGACATCCTTGTGTCTCAGCGAATGAAAACATGACAGAATGCGTCTCGGGGAAACATAATGTGATCGATATGTTTTTTCCCGACAGAAGTGGTCACGGAAAAAGCGAATAAAGCATGGGGTGGATGACTAGCGATTGAATTGCCTTCGGCATACTATTGGATTGTCTTAGCGACTAGTTCACTAATGATTAATAAAATTCAAATGTTGTGGACGACATGTAAATGCTTAAAATCCTGTTGCAGGCTGACATGAAATTTGCCCGAATACTACAATTGGCCGACATGGAATATGAAGCGATATGTTCAAATGCTGGTGTATAAATATGCACTCTCGATTGTAATTGAAACATCAGTTCTTAGATAGAGACAGTAGATTAGAGATGGATACAGTAGAATAAATTTCTCTGACAGAGACTATGTTGCATGTTTTCAAATGGCGATTTCAATGAAATTCAGTTGGTGTGGCAGGTTATTTCTGGTGTCAATTGTATGTTGAGTTTATCGAAAAGTATTGCTAAGCTGTCTCCAAGTTGATTCTTTCTGGTTATTTAAATTGAAGTAACAAGCTTATTTTTAGTTTATTAGTGCACATTTGTTATTTCTGTGTGATTAATCTATTGGTTCTTTCAAAGAGAGATTAAATCATTTGGTTGATCACAGTAATCAGGGAGATTCATTTGGATTATTAAAGTAGAGCTTAGTAGTCATAATCCTGCATGTTTATACAAGTTGTAAACATAACATGTGCCAACAATTTGATTTTCTACCAGAATAAGTTGCCCACTTCTGTTTCATTTGACTCCGCATACCCAATAAGGCACCGGTCTCTGCAATTTCATCATTTGGATTCATTCAGTTTCTTTACATGTGTTTTACATTTGTTAATTGAGCACTTTAGGATTTAGATCAGAAGATTATTATTGCTATCAAGTTTGAATTTGTTTGTTCACTGCCATCTGCCATTGTGGACAAATCATTGCAAGAGGAATAATCATAAGTCAAGTCTACTTCATTCAGAAAGGTACACCCGCCTAGGTTTAGTAGCACCTAAAGAGTAGAAGGTTGAGTTATCTTGACCTTGTCTGTTACCCTAAAACGTATCAAGAGATTGGCAGCCTCTTGAGGTATCTTTACCTACATTTTTGAGAGCTAACAGCTCTAATATCATTTTTTTTTAGATGGAGAAGTTTAGGAGCACTACGAAGCTGGGGAGAACACAAGCAGCTCAGGGCAGTAGCAGCAAAGCAATCGGGCAACCTGTAACCAGTCATTCTCAAGCAATGACTGGTTCCATTCTTATATGCACATTGTTTGTTTACTTTACTTATTCATGTATGAATTGCTTCATATTTTCATTGAATAAGAGAGTTAGTCCCTTGGCTTGTGAGGGACATGTACACTTCAGGATTATCAATAAAAGACTACATTTGTATATCTATGATTCTCTTTCTTATTTGTTGTAATTGCAACATTGAAATGACAAAATGTAATCTATTCATTTGACAATCACTCTTTCATGCATATTGAAACTAGTAGTTTTATGGTTTATCTTTTTGTATATGCATAAAAATAGTCATATCATTTAATCCCGACATTTAATTAAATATTTATTATTTAATTAATTTCTTTCTTAATTCCTCTAAATATAAATAAATTTAATTTATTTATTTATATCTGTAGACACCTAAAAATGACCTAGGCCTGCAAGCTTCATTTTTACCACTTTCGTCCTAGCATAATTAAGTTGTTTAATTGTGTCCTTGGTCCACATTCGACTATTGATTAAATAATTCATAATTATTTAATTAATTCATGTCATTTATTCCTCATGATTATTAAATAAATAAATTTTATTTATTTATCTAATACGTCATTAATTACCTAAGTCCCCCTTTAATTAAATAAATTTCTTAATTTTATTTAATTCCCCTTCTGTCATTTATTCCTCTTGATTATTAAATAAATAAATTTTATTTATTTAATTACGTCACTAATTAGGTCCTCTTCTCTCCAAAATTAAATAGATTCTAATTTATTTGATTTTTGTCCATTTTCTACTATAATTAAATAATTATTTTAATTATTTAATTATTCATTAAACTCTTCTCTCATCAAATTAAATAAAGTTAATTTATTCCACCCTCTTGAATTTTGAATTAAATTATTATTTAATTTGAAATAATTCCTTTTGTCACATTCTCCTATAATTAAATAATATCTTTATTATTTAATTATTCACTGGTCACCTGGGGTAAATAAATTTTATTATTTAATTTCTCCAGCGGCCTCTTTTTCTGTGCCAGTCTTATCTTCCAAATTAATTCTTTTCTTTTGACATCTCATTTAATTTCGACCCTTGATTGAATTATCTTATAATTCAATCTTGGCCCTTCATTTCTAGTCATTGCCCTAATTTTGACCTAACCCTAATTCGTATTGCAACATTCAATCTTAACCATGGATTTTAGGGTATTTTTCATCTTCTCATCCTGGCCACACATTCAAAATTGCAATTTTTATAAAAGGGCAATTTTGTTCTTATTTGTCCCTCTCTCTGGTCCATGTCTATTTTCTGTCAACTTAGGGTTATCATTTTAACAGTCATTTGTCATTTAGCTTATTGTGAAGTCACTTTCTTTTATGCAAATCCTTCAACACTTGCATAGGGCTTAGGCACTTGTCATAGTTGCTCATTTGAAATCTGAGGGCATCTTTATTTACTGCAAGCTAGGAGGTGTAACAAAGGTCAACCATGGAAGATGAGAACTTAGGGTAACATTGTTTCTTTTGTTTTCATATTATTTCCTTTGTACTTTGTTATTTCATTGGGATTTTGATGTTATTGTGCTAACCCCTCTAATAATAATCAGATTTTCCCTTGATTACATTGGTGAACCCGACTCTGTTTTTCTACTTTTCGTAAGGTTTTTTTTTGTTGTTTTCTGTCGTTTTGCAGGTACAGGTACGGATCGCCGCAACTGTTTTTAAAAAAATATTGTGACGCATCTGATGCATTGCGACGCATCTGAGAATAGTCGAGCCGCAATCGCTCTGCCGCACCACAACTGACGCCCATAACGACGCATCTATTTTCCTGAGCCGCATTCAAAGACCCGAAAGCCGCATTTGTTATTCTGCGCCGCAACCGTCTGGTATAATTCTTCTTTCAGTTTTGGGGTTTTGTTTTTGGATTTCGGGTTTTCTGATCTTCTGTCTTTCTGTTTTATGTTTTTATTCCTGCATGATGGATAAGATTAGATTTCGTGTTACTAATCCTTTTTTGTAGCGGTTTTCTGCTTTGGTAGGGTTTTTGTTCTTTTCTGTCATTTTGCAGGTACAGGTACGAATCACCGCAAGCGTCTCGACGCATCTGCTGACAGAAGCGACGCAACCGTTCTGACAAGCCGCAACTGATAGATACAGAGACGCATTCGATATTTTGAGCCGCATTCGAAAACCCGAACGACGCATTTGCTATACCGCGCCGCATCTGTCTGGTAATGTTTCTGCCGCGCCGCATTTGCCTAGTAATTTTTTTCGCTCAGTTTTTGAGGTTCTAATTTTTGGATTTTGGGTTTTTCTGGTTTCTGGTTCTCGAATTTTCTATTTTTCTGTATTCTATTTTTATTCCTACATGTTGGTTAGATTAGATTTTGTTACTAATCCTCTCTTGTAGCATGTGGCGACCCCCATTCGTATGTCAAAGACCATTGTTTCAAAAAGACTACTAATTCATTGTTTGCAGATTCGCATATCAAAGAAGGAAGAAACAAACATTGTGCTTGTTTATTTCTAGATTAGCAAACATTTGTTTTGGTGCTTATAAAAAGAATCATGTCTTTTATGCTTGATTGTGCTTGTGGAGTGGTAGGTGAGTATGCTCTCACTTGGTGAAAATTGTGTGATTAGAAAACCAGACCCATTATTTTCTGTTATATTACCCTTCATGATTCGGTATATCGGAGTATCCTCTCCCCTTGCGCATTCGTGCGATCCTGGGTGTAAGAGAAATGGCTACTGACTCTAGAACTTGGGCCTGTTCTAGTGGGAAAAAGTACTCACCCCAGGATGACTCAGACCGGTAGCACCCTGACACCGAGGGACTTCCAGCCGATATAAAAAGTGGGTTCTTGGGGAAAGCCCAAGAATCACGAGCGTGGTTCCGACGAGATGGATCCGAAAGGGGACTCTCGCCGCATGGATCACGCCCCACGAACGGAATGCCCGAATTAAAAACCTTTTGTCTTAGTGTCCAACCGTTCTATTGGCCGTTGCTTGATATAGTGTAGGGTACAGTATCATGCCCGAAGATTACTCACTACTGATCCCCTTGAGTAGAGATAGCAATTCTTGGGATGTCACTACCCAATGAATCCGAATTTGGTGTGCTCGAATGACGTTAATGAGCCGTGGAGGGGAGCCAATGCCACCAAAATTCTAAGCTATCCGCTCTCGAGAAGGAAAGGTGTTCATCACCAATCCGGGGTATAACTGGTGGGCTATATCAAGTATACAAACCCTTGGCCTAGTGGCCTTTTTAGGATTGTGCTTATCTCATGTGTGTTTGGTTACCCCTTAAAACGCTGTGTTTGTCAAGTGCATTCTAGTTTTGTCACAGTTCAAACAAAACATTCATCAAACAGATCAAAACTTCCATCAACATAACACGAAAATCACTTTGAAACAAAACTGTCATATATGTCGAACCGCAACTGACATCCTGCAATGCAACTGCTCTGATAAACCGCATCTAAGACTTGGAATGCCGCATCTGTAGGCGTCGCGACGCATCTATCAATCTGAAAGTCGCATATGCTAAACCGAGTCGCATCTGACAGTCAAAAAGCCGCAAGTAAAAAATTGAACTGCATCTGCTAAACCGTGACGCAATTGCCAAACTGAGACGCATTTGCCTGTCCAAATTTTAAAACTTCACAGTTGAAACCAGAGACCTCCAAACTGTCAACCATTCGTCAAACTCTGTTATCAAGAAGATTCTGTCAGAAACCTAATTTGAAGTTGCTCAAAGTTTTGTCTCTTAGCTTGCATTGATCACCTTAGGTTTCATACCTCACCCCATTTAAGTGTCATACATTCAACATTACGTTGTCCCTAGGCTCATATCTTGCATACTTAGGAGTAGGAAAATCTTAAGCACCCTTTGGAAAAATCATTGTTTTCAAAATTAGACCCTTTTGGACCAAGTTATCAAACATCCTTATAGTCATTGTCCTCTTTTATGAGATTTCTTCCAACTCAAAAGTCTAGTTAGGAAGACTCACTAGTCATCTTGTCAACTTGTCATTAACAACAAAGTCCTTTAGCAGTCCAAATCGAAACAAAGTTCAAGCTTAGAAGTGCTTAGATAACCTCGTCTTACATTGCATCCACATTGCATACCTTATTCACAAAAATCCAAAAACAGTGGTCATTTTAGTCGTCATTTTGAACCTTAGATTTCACCTAGTGTCATACTTGCATTTACTTGACATTCCCTTTTGAGCAATCTCATTTATGGTTGAAACCAGACTTCAAAAACAAAAGAGACAAATGGAAAACTTTAGACAAGACCCCCCATTTACTGCCAACAATCCTCCATATGACTCAAGCTGGACCTTGTACGACCCATTTACCAATCTAGACAATCAACCTCCAACAACAACGCAAGCCTCGTCAAACAGTACATTCGACCTCTACTTGCAAAGAGATGAAAATGGTCAACTACTTCAAGAACACATAGAGGCATTGACACAAGACCCAGAGGCCTATCATATGGTTGAAGCAATAGCTCGTCAGGACAGAGACAGATTTGTAGCCATGCTCTTGAGTGAGGGAGCTAAGTTACCACCAGGATTTGATGCTAACACGCTAAATTTGACACTTCATGACCCTAATGCCAATAACGCACATAACATGTCACATAGTGGTCAACTTTCGAATAATATGAGCAACACTTCATTGGAGACCACAACGACAATAAATACCACTCCCAACATCCCAAACACCTCCAACACAGTAAATGCTACATCCATTGGGGGATCACAATCATCTACAACATCCACAACACTACCCCAATCGGATGGAACCACTCTTGGCTCCTTAACAACGTGGGAAAATTATTCTAATCCTCTTTTTACTGCAACAGGTAAATACCACGGGGGCATCATCAAGTCACCACAATCCCCCTTTGACAACTACATCTACTACCATGAACACAACTTCGACAAATCCGTTCAGTAGTACTTCACAAAATCCTTTGGGAGGAGCCACAGGACGTATCTTTATTAAAGGACAACAACAAAACGTTAACACGACAACACAGTCAAATATCATTACCTCCCAAGGTACAAACACAAACGTCCCCCTTGTTCAAAATCAACAATTTACACAAGGGGGCCAAATAACACAACCCATGACATCATTGACACACTATAATAGTCATGGCCACCACATCCCTCAAATAACGACACACATGGGTGGGGGACACATACCAACATATTCATCCAACATTCACACTCATCAACATGCACCAAATCACAACTTCCAACACCAACAACACACGTCATACGTACTGCAACAATCCATACCACCACAATACACCAACATTCATGCACACCAGGCAGGAACACATGGTGTACCAGGAAATCCAACACCCGGAAACATAAACGACCCTACCATAGATGAACTCAAAGCAAGAATGAGGGATATGGAGAAAACTATCCAAAATATGTACATTTCAGGCAAGAAATCAGAACTATCATACGACCTGGATGTATACCCATTTGACACAAGTCTATATATGCCTGCATTCCCACCAGGATACGTGTCACCAAACTTCACAAAATATAGAGGCAAGACAAATCCCATTGAACATGTTCCCGAATTCGCAACCAACTATATGGATATCGCCTACGAACCCACATACTTGATGAGACTTTTTTCCAAAAGTCTGGCGGGTCAAGCCCTTGAATGGTTCGCAACCCAAAAAGATATCCGGACATGGGATGAGCTTAAACAAAATTTCATAAGAAATTATGCATACAACATTGACATAGACACCTCTATCACTAGCTTGTGCAATCTCACACAAGAAGAGTCGGGTGAAACGTTCATCCCGTTCTTTCAAAAATGGAGAAGTCTCGCTAGTCGATGTCACATTGACATCCCTGAAAGGGAAAAAGTTGACATGTTTGTCCAAACACTTCTAGGACCCCTCAAATTCGCACTGCAAATACATTGTTGCACAAACTTTACAGAATTGATCGAAAAGGGGGTCCAAATTGAGAAAGCCCTTATCGCAAAGGGAGAATTGAGATATGGTTCCAAAAACACAAACACCAACCCACCCGCGGACAAAAACAAATATTGGGTTAAGAATAAGCATGTCACAAATGATGGTGTCGTTGATGCCAAGACTGCAAACACTGTAGGTCCTGTATTGGCCCTAAAAGGGGTTCCACAACAAAACAGACCAACAACGACATTAACACCTCCTCCCAATACTTCTTCAAATAGTCAAAATGGTCAAAACAATCAGGGCCAATACCGTCAGATGAGACAATTCCCTAGGGGTCGCACATATACTCATTTGGGTGAACCCATTGAAGAAGTCCTTAAGAAATGTATCCAACATGGGGTCATCACACTTCCAGAAATAAAACCATATGACCCAGGACAGTTCAAACCAGCATGGTGGAATGACAATGCACATTGCGAATACCATCGAGTCAAAGGGCATACCACCTCCAACTGCCGACAACTGAAAAACATAATCCAAGACCTCATTGACAATCGCACCATTGAGGTAGGTGGATCGCAATTCACCTCCAACTCGGATCATACTATCCACAAGAATCCACTGCAGGATCATGATTCTCATAATGCTTCCACTTTAGGTCCACACAACCAAGCTAACTTCGCCCGAGCCAAGTACGATTATTCTAGTGGACCAATAATAAATAATGTCAGAACTGACGATGGGTACATCAATACCATCATGATCAAGAGAGCACCACAGTGTAATGCTACTACGCGAAGTGGCAAGGTCACTATAGTTGGTCCACCTCCCCCTAGACAAACCAAGATCTCTATACCGGGCCCGTCAGCTGAACAACCACAACCTGCTAAACAGCCAAAACCTGTCTCAACCCCACAACAGTGGAAACCCAAAAGTTAGTTCAATCTAATTGACCAACTAGGAAAGACTCCCGCGCAAATATCTATCCTTGAGCTACTTCGTATCTCTCCTGCACACAAAGAAATCCTAGATAAAACTCTCCTAGAGTCGTCGGTCCCGAAGGACATCGATGTCAATCAGTTTGAAACTATGGTGGGGTATCTCACCACACCGCACCATGTCACCTTCTCGGATCAGGATTACTCATTATCTAAAACCAACCACAATGACGCATTACACATAGAAGTTTTTGTCCACAAGCACAAAAGTTTGGCGGGTTTTAATAGATGGCGGAGCAGGCTTGAATATATGCTCTCTCAAGTTGGTTAAGGCTCTTGGATTCTCTGATGTGTGCGTAGACCCAACGAAAAGCATAGTGATCAAAGCATACGATGATGAGGAACACTCTTCAAGTGGTGTTATCTCTCTCCCTATCAGAGTGGGACCGATCATTGTAGACACCACCTGCCAGGTCCTGGATTTGGAACTACCATATAACATTTTACTTGGCCGTCCATGGATCCACGCTTTAAAGGCCGTTCCATCAACATACCACCAATGCCTCAAGTTCCCTTTTGACGGTACAGAAGTCACCATATATGGAGACCCCGACCCTTCCAATATTGTACCAATTTAAGGGGTATCTCTAAAAACTGAGTACCTATTAACCGAGAAGCACCTGGCTCCTCGTCATCCAAGGACATCGACCCTTCCACATCCGCTCCATCCACATCTTCTGACATATCACCACCTTCCACCAACACTCAGATTGAATCAACTGTCAAAATCCAGGACCTTGGCTACGGAGAATTCAAACTGCACACAGCATACAGCATAGCAACAATGCCTAGATCTCCCAAGGACTATGGTCGGCCATGTTTCAGAATGGAACCTCAGGAAACCTTTAAAGTTCCATCGAATACAATTTTTATCAAGTGGGGAGATATGAGTGAGGAAGACCTTGCTGACATCACAAGGTGGATCTATAAGGATACGGTCACATTACCCCCACTACCAGTTCAAGTATATGGCAAAGGTTATGACTTCATGAAGGCTAAAGGCTATGATGGTACTAGTGGCCTTGGAAAAAATAAAACTGGTTGAAGGGAACCCATAGAATTTTTTCAAATTCTGAAGTATCTTGGTTTAGGGTTTGGATCACTCAACAATGACGATCGACGTACCTCTATACTTTCAAATACGCGAATACATGCTTCGAAAAGTGTCGAGACTACTAGGGAAACCCTAAGCGAAACATATTCCCACGAGTGGGAATTTGGCTCCGAATGATCCCTAAGTGACTGTTGTCTTGATGATTTGTTTGTCGAACCAGGGGAACTGACCTCTGAACAACGATTTTGGCAAACCTTCAAAATTGAGTAGGCACCAAATAGTCAAAATCCTACTACCGCTTCCCATGACACACAAAAACCATCCTCTGACCCCCCTCTATCTAATCTATCTGAAATGTCAGAGGATATTGATAGCCAGGGCTCTAAAACCTTCACTCCTTATTATGACAACGAATATGACACTAGTGAAGGAGAATACTGGATAGAGTCCGATGTCGAGTTGGACGATGATAACCTCATCTACAACATTACTGAATCCATCTGCATGCTGTCCGCATCCTCACCTCAGTTCACTAGCCTTGACGATGGCATCTCTTTAATTTACCCTAAACTAGTCGATTGGGACCAACAAGGACCGCCAGTTCTGGACACATTCCAAAATGATGAAGCAATCGCCGAATTCATGGGATTACGTGAAGGAATACCCAGTGGGGACCACAAATCAAGATTTTCCATTGATTTAGACTGCATGGCATACTTCGGCGAGACTGTCTAGTCCTCTAGTCGCAAAAGTAAAAATAAAGTAAAAAACAAAACGTCTCTAGGTGAAAACCGAAAGGCACCTCTTGACGATAAAATAGTAAAAACAAAGGACGTATCTGCGGGTGAAAACCTCTCTGAGGCGCCCAGAGATGGAGGACTGGACTTTCTCCCTGTGCAACAGGAGAAATCAGCCATGCTTATTGAGGACACCATAGAAGATAACATTTCAATTGCAGAGGACCCCAAGATGGTCCTATTTGCCGCATCATTTACAGATGAAGAGAAACCGGAATTTCATAAATTCTTTGCAGAATGAAAAATAAACTTTGCATGGTCCTACACTGACATGCCAGGATTGGACCCCAAACTGGTTCTACATCATCTGCCACTAGTATCCAATGCTAAACCAGTCAAGCAGAAGTTGTGCAAAATGCACCCTCAAGTTGCTCTATTGGTTAAGGCCGAGTTAAAGAAACTACTGGATGCTGGATTCATAAGGTCTATAGATTATGCTGAATGGATTTCCAACCTAGTGCCGGTGACAAAGCCAAATGGACTAATTCGGGTATGTACAGATTTTCGGGACCTAAACAAAGCATGTCCAAAGGATGACTTTCCTTTGCCCAACATTGACATCATAGTCGACCTAACTGCAGGACATGAGATGCTATCCCTCATGGATGGTTTCTCTGGTTATAATCAAATCCGCATTGCTCCTGAGGATCAACACAAAATAGCATTCACATGCCCATGGGGTACATATTGTTGGAACGTCATGCCCTTCGGTCTCAAAAATGCAGGTGCCACATACCAAAGGGCTATGACCACGATCTTCCATGATATGATGCACAATATAATGGAAGACTATGTAGATGACCTATTGGCCAAATCAACAACTAGGAAGGATCATTTGAAGGTACTCGACAAAATTTTCAAGAGATTGGAAGAGTACAAAGTTTGACTAAACCCTAAGAAGTGTGTTTTTGGGGTCACATCAGGAAAACTGTTGGGGTACATAGTTTCCCGACGAGGCATAGAAGTTGATCCGGCAAAGGTCAAGGCAATCATCGACATGCCTCCACCCAGAGGGATCAGTGAACTCCGAACTCTGCAAGGCAGAGTACAATCTATTCGCCGTTTCATAGCCCAATTGGCAGATAAGTGCCACCCATTCCAGTACCTGTTGCGCAAAGGTATCCCCTTTGTATGGACAGATAAATGTCAACAGGCCTTCCAGCAAATCAAAGATTACCTTCTATCAACACCAGTCCTCATGTCGCCTATTCATGGAAAGCCATTAATTCTATACATCTTGACCACTAGTTCAGCACTGGGGGCATTATTGGCCCAAAATGATCATGAAGGGAAAGAAAGAGCAATCTACTATATCAGCCGCACACTGATAGGTTATGAGCTGAATTACACATACATTGAACATGCATGCCTCGCAGTTGTCTTTGCAGCCCAAAAACTAAGGCATTATATGCTCAATTATCAGACACAACTGGTTGCCAAGATTGACCCATTGAAATACCTATTAAGTCGAGCAGCATTAACAGGCCGATTGGCAAAATGGGTCATGATCCTAAGTGAGTACGACATACAGTATGTTGAACGCAAGGCAATAAAAGGGCAAGTAATAGCAGATCAACTGGCAGATGCACCAATCCAAGTCTCTCATCCATTGGTAACTAATTTTCCTGACGAGTCCATTTTTCATACGGAACCTGCAACACCATGGAAGCTGTATTTTGATGGGTCACACACTGGTCATGGCTCAGGCGCTGGAATCTTGTTCATCACACCACAAGGGGATTCAATTCCTAAGTCATTTCGAATCGCTTTCCCTTGTACAAATAACATTGCCGAATATGAAGCACTAGTTACAGGTCTCAAGTTGGCAATCAAATAGAAAATTCAGACATTGCTTGTATTCGGAGACTCCTAGCTAATAATCAACCAAGTAAATGGCGACTATGAAACAAAGGATGAAAAGTTGCTTCCTTACAAGAGGATGGTGGACAATTTCCTAACATACTTCCAATCAGTGTCCTTTGAACAAATCCCCAGGGCACAGAATAAGGCAGCGGACGCAATGGCTACTATTAGTTCTCTTTTGGACATCCCTAAAAATGTGTCACAATTTGAGTTCCTAGTAGAACAACTATTGATACCGGCATATGATATCCCAGAGTTGGAAATGGTTTGCAAACTTGTTGGTCCCAACTCTCCTTGGTATCAGGACATTTATGACTACCTAAAGACTCAAACCCTTCCACCAAACCTATCTAATAACCAAAGAAATTCCTTCATTAGGAAATCCGCAAGGTATGCCATCATCAGTGACACCCTATACCGTCGTGGTTTTGATAGTACCCTCCTTAGATGTCTTGACACCGACGAAGCATGTACGACCTTACGAGAAGTGCACGATGGTATATGCGGATCTCATTCGAGCGGTCCTACTCTGGCTAAGAAACTAACAAGACTTGGGTATTATTGGCCAACAATGGAAAAAGATGCACTCGAATATGTCAGAACTTGTCGCAAGTGTCAGATTCATAGTGATTTGGTCCATGCTCCAGCACAAGAACTTCGGCCAATCACTTCTTCGTGGCCCTTCGCTCAATGGGGACTCGACCTCGTGGGTAAGATTCATCCAACCTCATCCAACGGCCATAAATTCATCATCACCGCCACTGAGTATTTCACAAAGTGGATCGAAGCCATCCCATTGACATATATTACTGGCAAACAAATATCAAAGTTTATCCTCAACTACATCATTTGCCGGTACGGCCTTCCACAATCCATCATCACTGACAACGGACGTCCGTTCAAAAACCAAGACGTACGTGAGTTATGTGAGCGATTCCATATCCAACACCATTTTTCATCCCCATATTACCCCCAAGGAAACGGCCAAGCTGAGGCATCGAATAAAACTATTGTCAAGATTCTTAAAAAGACTGTCAATGACGCTGGCCGCGATTGGCACATACAACTTAACCCTGCTCTGTGGGCTTACCGAACTAGCATTCGTACGCCTACAGGGGCTACCCCATTCGCCCTGGTCTTTGGCGCTGAAGCCATCTTACCCATTGAGGTCGAAATTCCTTCGCTACGGGTCTCTTTGAAGGGTCTAACTAATGACGAGGAGTACCGACAATCACGCTTGCACGAGCTGGAAATGCTGGACGAAAGAAGACAAAACTCACTGAATCACCTCCAAGCATATCAAAACCATCTTTGTCGCAGCTACAATAAAAAGGTTATGGTCAAAAGGTTTGACATTGGCGACCTGGTTCTCATACAGAACCCTAAGAACCAAGCAGACAGAGAAAAGTCAGGAAAATTTGAACCAAACTGGCTGGGTCCATATATTATCATATCTTCTTTTGGTTCTGGAGCATATCAACTGGCAACTCCAGAGGGGGAACAGTTGACTGATCCCATCAACAGTTTACACCTCTGAAATTTCTACGCATAGCATTAGAGGACAAAGTTGAAGGCCCTAAAATGCAAAAAAAATTGAAAAATGATAAAAAAAATCGTTACCTTGATGAAAACCTGGCAAACAGGCGTCTTGGTGACACCAAAAAAATCAAAAAAATCATGAAAATAGTAAAGAGAAAAATGATTCGTTCAATAGTGAAAACCTGGCAAACAGACACTTTGGATAAGTACCATGGTGAAAACCTGGCAAACAGGCGCCATGCGTAATCAATCATTGCTCTGCCATCTATTGTCACTTTGTCTAAACTTGGCCTAGGATGAAAGGTATTTCCACAAATCGCCATCACATCCTACCCTTCCTACCACAGTGGATGACCGATTGACATCATGTTTTGACAAATGTCTGTCTAGAAAGTCAGCAACATCCCGTACATGTTCCTTGCAAATGGCTAAGTCTTAGACCTAACTGGGGGAAAAATGTTTATCATGCAACTGCAGTGGATGGAACGTAGGATCAAAAACACCTTAAAAAGCCCTGAAAAAAGACAAAAACATCATAAAAAGCCCTGAAAAAAGACAAAAACATCATAAAAAGTCCTAAAGAAAGACCAAAAACATTGCAAAATGGCCTGAAAAAAGATCTAAAAATCGTAAAACGTCCTGAAGAAAACCAAACAAAATCATGTGGCCACTCGAAGAACACTGACATATCGTCATTTCTAGTCAAAGTCAAGCATCTCAAATCAGTCTTTGTCATTTGTCTGAACTACGTTGTCTCTGCACATTTGTTACATAGGCAAGACTCATACTTGAGTCCCCGAGACATTAGGTTAGTCCTTTTAGGTTTGTCAAAATAAAATCATGACGCAATCTTCGTTCATCAAGACAAAGTCATTGGTCGTGTCGAACTACGAGGTCTCTGAGTGTATGACGTAGGCAAGGCCATCTATCGATGAGCCCCCGAGGCCGCACTAGGTCAGTCCATTAGGGTTCATGGCACTACACTGGCATACACGTCAGCAGTCTTCAATCATTTCTCCATATGGGGGAAAACTCCTGAAACAAAGTAAAACAATTATTTGTTCAAACATGGCCGATCTCATCAACACATCACTCATGTCATCAGGGCAATATCGGCATATAGTCAAACACAAGTCAACCTCGGTCAAAACAAGTCAAATCATCATCATACACCGGTCAAACTGTCAAATTTCAGTTAATCTTCAGATGAGTCCTTTTGAAAGATAACCTTTGTCATTTACGCCTTAGGATGTGTCCTTCCTAGGCGTCATCATCGTCATTCGACATTTTGAGTGATTCCCTTGACATCTAAGGATCACTCTTCATGACATCAGTATTCTTCAGATATGTCCTTCTGAAGAACCAACTCTGTCATTTATGCCTTAGGATGTGTCCTTCCTAGGCATTGTCATTATTTCGAGGGCCCCCTTTACGACCATTAGGGATCAAATCCCCCCGACATCGACATTATTCAGGATGAGTCCTTCCTGAATTCACCAAGTCTCGACATTTTTCAAGGTCCTCAAAACTTTAAAACATTGGGACATCTCGACATTATCAAACATGGCATCTTGACATCAGAACAATGGATATCCAGATGCACTTGGCAAACACTTGACAGTTGTCTTTTCATCTTTGTCATGTTATTAGTTTTTCAGCGAGATCCCACTAAGCAAGATTTAGAGAAGCAGCGACGTAGCATGACAATTGACACACATGACTACTAGCTTCTCAGCGAGGTCCTAATTCGGGGATTTAGAAAAGCAACGACATATCATGATAGAGACTTTATTTTTGTATTTTGGCAATCATGTCACTAGTTTCTCAAGGAGATCCTAGAAACAAGATTTAGAGAAGCAACGACGTTTCATGAGTTCTCCTTGTCTTTTTCTGCTTGTGGTTGATTATGACAACAAGACTGGGGCAAGCACACTCCTAGTGTGAGTCATGATCATCCTTGTCTGTGACTGTTCATCTTAGGTAATGGTACGACCTTGCACACCTTGATCTATGTCATATCATGGTGTTTGTTGGCCATTACAACAGTTTTCCCAATGATGATTACAGAGCAACAAATATTAAAAGTCCTACAGTAAAGTTTTGAAGGATTTGTGTCTTCTTATGGGTCTCATGTCTTCTCCTCTTGCGTCTGATCATCTTCTCTCATCAGTCCCGCCATCTTCTCTCGTCCATCCTGCGATGATATCCTGTGACATCCAAGAACATAAGTGCATACATAATATATCCATTGCATTAGGTCCATACATACATCATCCGTGGTATTAAATAATATCATACATGGCATTACATCATATACATAATCACAAGCATTGCATTAACATAATCATCATCATTGCATCTTTTACATAAATACATCATGCACATCAGTAACATAATCATATACATAAGCATTGCATCATCATGACATCAAAAATCACAACATAGACATCATAGTACATAAATGGCATCATACATGTCATAAGACATAATGCATAGAACATCACATAACACATATAGGCCACATCAAAACTGCATCATCATATAGAATCATCTCAAAAGATACAATGTCACAGGATAATGTCAAGGAAATGGAGCTCGCAGGCTCAAATAATATAGTGTGTCACAATACAAATATGCCCTAGGGAAGGCTCTCATCATCTCCTTGGGGAGAAGACTATGGCGGAGGCAACTCTGTCACGGGCGCTGAAACAATAGGTGGTCCAGTAACGGCCCCTATCTGTGATATATTCGGAACTGCGAGTGAGGGCATCATCACGACAGTAGTGAATACCTGTGAGGTCACTGTGGCTGGACTCTGAGAAGGATCTGTAACTGGTGGCTGTACCTGCCCTGACCTCTGTGTTGAACCAATAGAACCCTGACTGTGCCCCGAATGATGACTCGGAGTATGCCTGTGGGAATGGTGTGACCTGTTGCCTGATGTGTGTCCTGTGGAAGTCGACCCTCCGACACTGGTATGGCTCCTGGTACCACTGCCACTGCCCGACCTATGCCCACTGCCTGTCCTCGTCTGTGATCGAGACAAGGTCAGATCTCGCTGCTCTGGCAGCACTGCCTGCTCATAGAGGGTCTTGTACTGTCCCAACCTGGTGCTCACCCTGGCAAGCTCCCGAGCCATGTCCCCTGTGGGTCCTGTGCATAGGGCCGCAAACTCTGTGCACCATCGCGCCGCATCCTGCTGGCGGATCACCGCCTGATCCCGCTCTACACGGGCTACCTCCAGTGCTGACTGTAGGGACCTAACCTGTGCCAGGCTGGCGTCTAATCTCTGCTGAAGATCGGCCACTCTCTGATCAACTGTAGCATCTGGTGGCAACTCTATGGACGGTATCTCCTCCTCCCCCTCCACCATCCGCCATCTCAGGAGTCGCTCAGCCTCACCTATGGCATCATCCTCCTCATCATCATCATCATCCTACCCTGCCACCTCCTCCTCCTGTCCAGCCACTCCCTCCTCCTGTCTGGGCTGCTCTCCCACCTCCATCTCCTGCTCTCCCACCTCCATCTCCTGCTCTCCCATCTCCACCTCCATCGCGGGCGTATCCCCCTGTCCACCCACCACCCTCTCCTCCTCCTGTCTCTCCTCGCCCTCTCCCTCCTGTCTGGGCAGCTCCTCACCCTCTCCCTCCTCACCAACCTCGAGGATAGCATCCAACACTACCCTCGCCACCTGCTGTCGCACCCTACGACCTGGTACCTGTCCGTCCTGCCGTCGCCTCCTGCCATCTCCACCATGGCCTCCGTCTCCACCTCTCCCTCCATCTCCATCACAACCCCTGCCTCCGTTCCTCTCTCCATCACCACCCCTCCCTCCATCTCCATCCCTGCCCCTGCCTCTGCCTCTGCCCCCTCATCTGGCTCATGGCACTCACGGAATCACCGACCGCCTGTCAACTGGTGCTGGCCCGTCAGGATCTGTCAATGGCACGGGTCTGCGTGCCTGCCACCATAGGTCATAAGCTGGTGTGGTACCTGGATCCGCTGCTCCACCTCCCCAACCCCAGGCCTGGGCTACTAGTCCGTCTATCTGCTGTGTGGCAAATGCCACTGGGATGGCCGGCCCCCATACATACTCTCGGGAAGATCTGGCATACTCTGCCGTCCCCACGGGTACATCCTACTGCTCGCCAAACTGTCTCAATACACGCTGCGGCAGGTACATCTCAATAATCAAGGATGTCTGTACTATCCTACCAATCAGGTACCTGTACTGTCTGCAGAAGCTCAGATGATCGGCTCATCATCCCATGCCTCACAATCCCTGTATGGCCTCCAGATGAACGTCACCATGGTATCGATCCGATGCCACCACCCTGTCTCACCCATGTGGGTCTGCTGTAACGCGCCGGCATAATAATAGGAATAGGGCATCCCCGCGGCAAGCTGTGGTCTGTCAATAGGAGGGCGGAATATGGCAATGTGCTCCCATGCCCAGATCATCATCAGAGTGGTCCCACAGGAGATGCTCTCTCCTCTCCTGTATACTACATCGTGAAGCTGGTGATATAGCATCCCTAGCAAACAAGGACCCCACGCATAAACTGTCCTGTCTCGCCTCATGCCAACCAGGACGTCCCCCCAACCAATCAGAAATATGTGTCCTCGTCGGTCAGGAACCAAAATGCCAGCAATCAGAGTCGCCAGGAACGCATCAAAGCGACTGTAGTGCTCCGCCAGGAAATCCCAATGGATCTCGTAACCCTGAATACCGAGTCCGGCACCCTGATCCTGGTAATACACCCGAAAGGTCTGCTCACCATGACGTGGATCGTACACGATCCGCTCCCCTCGAATAGGAATCTGAAGAATACGGTAGACGTCCTCCAAGGTAATCGTAGCCTCACCTGTCGGCAGGTGGAAGGAACAGGTCTCGGAATGACATCGCTCGCATAGCGCCGTCAACAAACCCCTGTTCGCCCGAAATGGCGGGCATGAACGCAGCGTAGAATAAGCCGAGTCTCATCAATCGTCGCCGCTCTCACGGGCCCAACTGATCAGCAAACCGAAAAGTGGTCGGTCTGCTCTCTCTCATGTAGATAGGGGCAAGCTGCCTCTGCAAAAAGCCGAACACTACATTAGCACTTTTTGGACAACTGACAACATCATGAAAAGCAACTAAGGGCATGAAAACATCAAAACAAGTTTCATTAAGAAAACAGGCAAGTGCGTCACAACCAAGCAGTTGCGTCGCGAAATAACCATTGCGCCGTTCAAGTCATCAAATGCGTCTCACTTTAGCACTTGCGACTCAAAATCGCATTTGCGTATTCAAAAAGCGAATGCGTCTCAACATCGCTATTGCGGCGTTTCACATGGCGATTGCATCTCAAACTAATGATTGCGGCATTCCACCAGTCAATTGTGACTTAGAAAGTCACTTGCGTCGCACTAATTGTCAAATGCGGCTCAAACCACCTGTGCGGCGCATTTATTCTAGGCACGTGCGTCGCGACGCATCAAATGCGTCGAACGCGAAAGCAATTGCGGCTTACGCGAACGCATATGCGTCGCAGCGCATTCGTTGACTACCCTAGAAAGCATTAAATAATGCGTAAAACGATAAAATGACAAAGTGGGATTAGGGTACATACCGCCGGCTCTGAGCCCTCTGGCCGTCTGAAGGTCCTCACGATCTCTCTGCGGTGCTCTGACACTGGAATAACCATCGTCGCTGCTGCGCCTTTTGCTCTGAGCTCTCAGGATTCGCAAAGTGAATAGTGAAAGTGAATTGACTTTTACCCCTTTGTCAACCTATTTATAAGGTCAAAATGACATTTTTCAACCAAAGTCAATACTGGAGGCTCATTTGAACACCTTAGACCTCCCCGTAAGTCGCTTTAAACATGTCGAAATCCGAAACCGACTGCGCCGTTGTTTTTCTGATCATCAAATTGATTTATCGGGACCCTTTGCAAATTTTTCTGGCGCCGACCCAAAATTTGAAAATTTCCCGAGGGGGCAATGATACTCCGTACCCTCGCTGGGGCATATTTTGGACTTATTTTCTTTGTCACAATGTGACAAGCAACATTATGACAAAGAGGGGCAAAATGTAGACACCTAAAAATGACCTAGGCCTGCAAGCTTCATTTTTACCACTTTCGTCCTAGCATAATTAAGTTGTTTAATTGTGTCCTTGGTCCACATTCGACTATTGATTAAATAATTCATAATTATTTAATTAATTCATGTCATTTATTCCTCATGATTATTAAATAAATAAATTTTATTTATTTATCTAATACGTCATTAATTACCTAAGTCCCCCTTTAATTAAATAAATTTCTTAATTTTATTTAATTCCCCTTCTGTCATTTATTCCTCTTGATTATTAAATAAATAAATTTTATTTATTTAATTACGTCACTAATTAGGTCCTCTTCTCTCCAAAATTAAATAGATTCTAATTTATTTGATTTTTGTCCATTTTCTACTATAATTAAATAATTATTTTAATTATTTAATTATTCATTAAACTCTTCTCTCATCAAATTAAATAAAGTTAATTTATTCCACCCTCTTGAATTTTGAATTAAATTATTATTTAATTTGAAATAATTCCTTTTGTCACATTCTCCTATAATTAAATAATATCTTTATTATTTAATTATTCACTGGTCACCTGGGGTAAATAAATTTTATTATTTAATTTCTCCAGCGGCCTCTTTTTCTGTGCCAGTCTTATCTTCCAAATTAATTCTTTTCTTTTGACATCTCATTTAATTTCGACCCTTGATTGAATTATCTTATAATTCAATCTTGGCCCTTCATTTCTAGTCATTGCCCTAATTTTGACCTAACCCTAATTCGTATTGCAACATTCAATCTTAACCATGGATTTTAGGGTATTTTTCATCTTCTCATCCTGGCCACACATTCGAAATTGCAATTTTTATAAAAGGGCAATTTTGTTCTTATTTTTGTCTCTCTCTGGTCCATGTCTATTTTCTGTCAACTTAGGGTTATCATTTTAACAGTCATTTGTCATTTAGCTTATTGTGAAGTCACTTTCTTTTATGCAAATCCTTCAACACTTGCATAGGGCTTAGGCACTTGTCATAGTTGCTCATTTGAAATCTGAGGGCATCTTTATTTACTGCAAGCTAGGAGGTGTAACAAAGGTGAACCATGGAAGATGAAGACCTAGGGTAACATTGTTCCTTTTTGTTTTCATATTATTTCCTTTGTACTTTGTTATTTCATTGGGATTTTGATGTTATTGTGCTAACCCCTCTAACAATAATCAGATTTTCCCTTGATTACAATATCGTTCGCCTACTTTTTTCTTCCACTTTAATTAAATAAATTCACTTTATTTAATTACCACTTTCTTAAGTCCACTTAATTAATTAAATAAATATCATTGTTTATTTAAATTAATTATCACATTTAAGTTTAATTAAATCTTTGATTTAATTGAATTTAATCCCCTTTCTTCTAAAATTAATTAAATATACTTATTTAATTAATTCCACATGTCACTTTCCAAATATTAATTAAATATTTTATTTAATTAAGAAATTCTTCCATGTCACCAATAAATGAATAATGAATTTATTCATTATTTATCTTCAAAATCTTTTCTCAATCTCACAAAAAGATGATTTTTACAATTCATCTTTATCATCTCTCATGAAAGAGGAAACAAATCTTGCTTTCTGTTTTTCTTCTATTTTTCTCTCCAGTCTTCTCCATCTTCGACCGTTCGATCTGCCAGGATTATCATAGCTGTTGATCACATTAGCCAATCAAAATCTTTTGAAAACTCTATAAATACCCATGTGAATCCAAGCATTGGTTACACACACACATATATGCATTAGAGATAGGTGATTAACATTTTAGCATTATTATTATCAGCTTTAGCATTCATAATTTCATAATTTTACATTCTAGCAATCATGTTTAGTTTAAGCATGCATTCATCTTTAATCTCGTTATCTAGGAAGACTATTTGTTGAGCCTAACATACAATCTAAGAGCAGGCTGGAATCAACAAAAACACTGGAGATAGAGGACAATAGGATGTCATTGAAGAAACTGTTGTTATTAAGAGTTTGCTTTAACTTTTAATTAGTTTTCTTCAATACAATGTCTTATTGGTGTGTTTGATTTGTTTTTAATCTAAATTTGATACACTTAAAATCGACCACACATTTCTAGCGCCCACCATGGGGCCTTTGCCCCATTGTTGACATCTACTTGCAAGTTTTTTTGACAGGATTTCGCATTATGGAGTTCGGCTTTCTGGAAAATTTCATGTTTTAGCACATCTGTGGGTTTCCTTCACACATACAGGGTTTCTTTCAGTGCTTCTACAGGTCTTTTGGCGCATCCGGGAACTGTTTTAGTGCATCCGAAAATTTCTTTAGCGCATCTAGGGAACATAATAGTGCATCCATTTAGCTCACTTTATTTAAAATTGTCTAAAAAAATGCATTCTTAGATTAGCGCATTTAACGTTTTCTGCAACACTTATGGGGTCTATTTTAGTGCATTAACTATTTGTTTTAGTGCATATGTGTGACCTTTTAGCGCATGCAGGTTGTAACTAAAACAGGGTTCTAAGTCTAACGCCTTCCATAGACAAGATCTTTTCTGGCTTAAAAAGAAGCAACCCTAGGGTAGACACAACAATTTAAAATGAACCAATCCTAGGATAGACATGGAATTTAAAAAGAAGCAATCCTAGGGTAGTCACCACACATTGATTTTGCAATTAAAACGAATCCAATGCTTGTCGTGAAGCAACATCTTCACATAGATTAAATCATTGTCATTTGGGCTCTAAAAAGAACACTGTCTGCTTTGTATGTGGCAATAGGTCTATGATCTCCCCTTAATTGGGTGATCAGAATACCAGACTTTCCTTTTCAATTTCTACAACTTTAATGCTTTATTACATCTTTTAGAGGGTCTTCTCTTGTGGGAAAAATTACTCACCCAAGAGGAACGACCCAAGTGGGTTCAAACCAAATCTAGGTTATTCCACCCCACTATAAAATTTAAAGCAAATATGGGGAAACCCACTTTCTTCGGTAGTGTGCAAGATAACCATCCCCAAAGCCTTTGTTCTAAAGGTTGGGAGGTCTCCTAAGGGAGTTTATTATTGCCGCACTGAACGGAAACCCTTACTACGAACCTAGTGTAGTAGCCAACTGTGTCAGTTTCTGAACATCCTAATAATCACAGTGCAAGGGGAGGGAAGAATCTGCCCCCAAGACATTCACCATATAGCTGCCAAGGACCGTTTGCTAAGGGATCCGGTATCCACTTCCATCACTTTGAGTACAAGCCTGGAAAATACAAAACCATGGGTGCCCCTTCGGGGGTGACACCGCTATGTGAGTCGACGCAGTTCTAAGATGTGGGTTGTGGTTATTATGATGACCTACTTAAGTACTAAGAGTGAGTTTTTTTGAATTTTCTATTATGTGCAAAACCTATGAAAACACTTTTTGAAAACATTTTTTTTGAACATACACTTAATATTTAGTATAGGGCTTAAAAACAACTATGAAGAGTGTTTGTTGTGTTTTCAATCACATTAATTCAAATAAAAGATCATCCAAAATGAACATGCAAAATTTTAGCTGAAACTACTCAAAACTGTTCAAAAAACTACTTTGGAAAACTGTTTTAGCTCATCTAGGATATATCTTAGAGCATATGAGGTCTGTTCTAGCACATTCACTGGTTAGTTCAGCACATTTAGAGCCTGTTTTCATGCACTGAGTGTTTAGCGCATAGGCTGAATATTCTGTAAATAGTTTTTGGTCACTGTCAAAACATTTTTCTGTAGCGCATCTGAGACATATTGTAGCACATCTGAGGTTTTTTGTAGCGCATTTGGGGTCTCCTATAGCGCATTTGACTGTTTCTCTAGTGCATATGCTTGTTTCTGTAGCGCATATAGGGCACAGAGTAGCGCATTTGTCAGTTTTCCAGAATTTTTTAACTGTTGACAGATTTGAGTTTGTAACATCTTCGGTCCAGTAGCATCTTGACATTTTTCCCATGCTTAGAGAGTGGAAATCAACCAAATTTGTCAGGAAATCAATTCCCAATAGGATCAAGAAACCAAAGAAACATTTAGGTTACAAGAAAACCTTGCAACGTAGAAAGTTTTTGTATAAAAATTGAAACGTCTTGCTCCATTACCGTGAGTTTCTCCATAGGTACCAATATTTTTCTAGGGGATTTACTGATGAGTACATTTTAGATCCTTTATATTCACGAGTCTATTTCCACAGAAGAGCTCTATCACAATGACACAATCACAATCAACCTCTCAACTTCGATTATCTACCACAACCTTCTATTGAATATCCAACACATCCCAGTCAAATCCTTCAGTGAGTTTAATTAGGCTATTTGATATACTTAATCATTCTTCAAAAACAAGGATCAAATCTTAAAAGTGCACCTTTCAAGCAAATTTCTGATTATTGATTCAACTTCCCCAACAGGATTCTGATATCCTTCATCGTTGGAAGCCACAATCAAGAATTAGGAACGTCTTTGATCATATCATAAGATTTTCATCTTATTAGATAAAAATATCATCATTTTCGCACTTATCAAACTGTGGTCTAAGTTTAGGGGAACATTTCAAAATCATATGCCTATTTTTACAAGATATCAATACAATAAGATGAAAGAGGACATTCAACAAGAAGATTATACTCAAAGAACTCAAGAAGAAGGTGAGAGTAGTAATCCCCTTTATAGTGTGAGTCGTAATCCCCTTTTCGACAACAACATGGATAAAAGAGAAAAAAATCCATTCCCCTTCAACAAAGACATGAGCAGAACTCCTATAGATAGTGATGATGAACGAGATGAAGAACATCACCTTAGAGAGGCTAAGCAAGATCCCAAATTTCACAAAGCCTTAGAAAATATTTTAGAGCGCAACCAAGAGAAATATTTCCTATATTTGGCTGACAAAGGAGCTAAATTGCCTCATGATTTTGATACTGAGAACTTAAAGAGAAGTCTTGATGAAACACCCTTGTCTGATCTTGGTGCCTTGTCCCAATAAATTAAGGCACTTCAAGGACAAATTAAAGACATGCAAGGGGGAAACACAACGAAGACATATGCTCTTGATGACATATGTCCTTATCCTTTTGACCGACATATCAACATGATCCCATTTCCCAAACATTTTGAAATCCCAAAGTTTGATCGTTATAATGGGAAATCGGATCCAATCGATCATATTAGAGACTTACGAAATATGACTTTAGACTTTTCCCATGAGGATACATACTTGATGCATTTGTTTCCTAGGTTTCTTGGAGGCCAATCTATGGAATGGCTATCGAAAATCACACCGCCTGTCAAGACATTTGAGGAATTGATTAACGAGTTTATATCACAATACTCCTACAACATACAACATCAAATAACCATGACTGATCTCTGCAAGGCTAAATAGAAACCTGGTGAACCATTCATTACATTTCTTCAGAGATGGAGAAGATTGTTCGCTAGATACCCATGTCATGTTCCTGAAAAGGAAAAGATCACCACTTTCATAAACAGCCTAGATCAAGAGATGAGCTATCGTCTTAATCTTCATTGTCCTCCCTCTTTTCAGAAATTGATTGAAAATACCATCACCATTGAAGGTGCCTTAATCTAGAGAGGGATAATAAAACTTGACAAGGACAATCCTAGCTCTTCAAATCACCACAACGATAAGTCTAAGTTTTGGACTCATAACAAAAACGTGGTAAATGATGGTTTTGTAGATGCAAATCATGTCTCAACTAAGCCATTTGTTCTTAGTGCTCCAAGTGCTCCTCACAACAATAACTATAACAATGTCAACTCGGTCATAAATCAAGGAAACAATCCTCCTCCTCCAAGGAATAACGTGAATCAAAATTTTACTCCCAATTAAGGGAATGCCAACAATAAAGGTTACTATGGAAACAATAACAACAATGCCTTAGGAAATGCCTCAAGCACAAATCCACAACGATCTTCATTCTTCTCTAGCAGAAGAACTTTTACTCCATTAGGTCAATCTTTAGAATTTGCATTCAAATAGTTGATGGCTAAAAATGTCCTTACTTTTCCACCTCAACGCAACTTTGAACCCAGTGTGAAGCCTCCATCATGGAATGATGCATACTATTGTGATTATCATCGGTGCAAGGGCCATCACACGAATAATTGTCAAGCCCTGAAAAATGTTGTTCAAGACTTAATCGAAAATGGCACCATCACAATAGGACACCAACAATCAAACGAAGACCGCCAAGCATTTCGCAACCCTTTGCCCAACTATCAAAAGGGTGAGTCTTCTGGAAAAATTGTGAATCATATCAATGATAATATAATCAACCATATCTACACTGGTGACAAGCAGGTCAATGTTATAAAAGTTAAGGAAAAGATGGAATATAGACAAGTCAACGCAACAACAAGGGCACAAGCTAAAGTTGTCTTAAAGGGCGCTTCTTCAAAATCCACTGTGCCCCTGCCTCAACATCAATATGACTTAGTCAATCAACTTGGAAAAACCCCTACTCAGATTTCTATCTTAGAACTCTTGTAGATTTCCCCAGCACACAAGGAAATTCTAGAAAAAGGCCCTTGTTGAAAAACCTGTATCCACTAATTTGGATGTGGACTGATTTCAAGCCATGGTGGGACACTTGTCCTCACCCACATGCCTCTCATTTTTCAAAAAATATGACGTTTCCATGACTCATCCCCATAATTCATCATTATACTTAGAAGTCATGATCCACAAGTTTCGTGTCAGACACGTCCTAATAGATGGAGGTGCTGGTTTGAACATATGTACCATGAAGTTAGTTCAGGCTTTAGGATTTTCTGAGGACTCCATTGATCCCAAAATAAAGATTACTATTAAATCCTATGATGATGAGGAAAGAGCATCCAAGGGTTTAATCATGTTGTCGATCAGAGTGGGACCCGTTATCAATAATACTTTCTGTCAAGTGTTAGACCGTGATCTTGCATATAACATCTTGTTGGGATGTCCATGGATCCACAAAATGCAAGTTGTCCCATCCACATATCATCAATGTCTTAAGTTTCCTTATGAAGGATAGGAGATCACAATACCATCTGATAATTCAAATAGTCATACTTGTGCCAACATCAAAGCTAGTCAAGATACTTTGGTTCCCAACAATCGAGAAGCTCTTACTATTGCTTCTCCTAAGGTTGATACACAAATCAATCAGTTAACCAAAAGCTTTGACAAGCAACTACGATTCAAGGAAAATGGATTTGGGGAGTACTTTCTCTGTCTTGATAATCTGCCTATGTCGCCTCGGTCACATGGGCAACCTTCTATCACACATCAGATATATGTAGCATCAACACCAACACAAGCACCAATAGAGCCAAGTACAAAATTTAATGGACGATTTATCAAAGAAAATTCCCCATGGAAGATCCTGAGGATAGAGAAGTTCTAAAGTGGCTCTCTAAAGATGAAGATGAAATAGTTCTCAATGTCAAGATACCAACTGACCAATATGGCAAAGGGTATTCAATCATGCAAAATATGGGCTATGATGGAAATGTTCCTATCGGGAAAAGAAAAGGAGTAGTTGAGCCTATTCACCTTCTAGGACTTTCCGCAAAAGATAAAACAGGACTAGGCTATGATACTAACTCAAAAGAAAGAGCATCCAAGCAGTTGCATGATACTATCCTCACATTGCAAGAAGGTTCTAATACAAGAGAAGCATGTTTGACAGCAATTCAGAATTTCATGGATAATAACTCTGACACAGACTCTGGTGAATACGAAGGGGACACCATCTACAATGATGAGTTCTGGAGGGACAAAAAGGTTGATGTGATACACAAGTACACCCCAACTGTAATCGAAGGTGAAGGGTCAGGGTCCTAACCGCAAGGATCTGAACTACAAGGTAACTATGATTCTAGTGATACTAAATCAGATTTAATCGAACAATACTATCATGAGAACAGTATCATCATTGATCTGCCCCATACCTTAGATCCTACAAATAGCTTTGTTATGACCATAACCATAGCCAATTTCACGCAGCCTAATGACCTGCTACCTTTGATCCATCCCAATCTCATTGACTGAGATTTATCCAAACCTATCGATATACCTATGTTTCCAAGTGATGAATTTATTGTGAATTTCCTTTCTGTGGATGACACAAATGATTCAGATGGTGAAAACCTTTTTAAGGCACTAGATGATGGGATACTTGACACTCTCCCAGAGCACTATCATGAGTGATCGCCTATCTTGATTGAGCCTAGAAAAGAGGTTAATCTTGAAACTATAGAAAAACAAAGGATTCTACAGTTAGCTGCATCAATGATAGATAAAGAAGTACTTGAGTTCATGAAATTTCTAAGAGAAAATCAAGTCAACTTTTCTTGGTCTTATGCAGACATGCCAGGTCTTGATCTTGATCTTATAATGCATCACTTGTCCATTAAACCAGGAGTTAATCCTATGAAAGAAAAACTTAGAAAGATGCATCCTCATGTTGCACTACTAGTTAAAGAAGAGCTCAAAAAACTCCTTGATGTGGGATTTATAAGATCAATCGACTATGTAGAATGGATCTCCAACATTGTTCATGTATCCAAGCCAGACAAAAGTATTAGAGTGCATAGATTTTAGATATCTTAATAAAGCATGTCCTAAGGATGACTTTCCACTTCCCAACATCGATACTATAGTTGATATGATAGTTGGCCATGCCATGTATTCACTAATGGATGGTTTTTCTAGTTACAACCAAATCAAGATTGCACCTAAAGACCAGGACAAAACAACTTTCACATGTCCATGGGGGACTTATTGTTGGAACACCATGCCTTTCGGTCTAAATAATGTTGGGGCTACATATCAAAGGGCTATGACTACAATTTTTCATGACATGATGCACACATTCATGGAAGATTATGTAGATGATATATTGGAAAAGTCATACACAAGAGGACATCTTGAAGTATTATCCAAAATCTTTGCAAGGTTGGCAAAGTTCAATTTTTTTCTTAACCCAAAGAAATGTGTTTTCGGGGTCACATCTGGAAAGCTTTTAGGATACATAGTATCATCAAAAGGGATTGAAGTAGATCTTTCCAAGGTACAAACAATCATGGAAATGCCTCCACCCAGGAATATCAGTTAGTTGAGGTCATTACAAGGACGACTTCAATCCATATGAAGGTTCATCGCACAGCTGGCAGATAAGAGCCTACCTTTCACACACCTATTGCATAAGAATGTTCCTTTCAAATGGGATGAAAAGTGTGAAATGGCCTTTCAACAGATCAAGCAGTACCTAATGAATCCACCAGTTCTAGTACCACCAAATCTGAACAAACCACTAATCTTATATATTGTTGCAACAGAGACATCTTTAGGGGCATTATTAGCACATGAGGACTCTACAAGAAAGGAATGTGCAATTTATTACATCAACCGAATGCTAACAAGTCATGAACTCAACTACACTTTCATTGAGAAGGCTTGTCTAGCAGTAGTCTTTACCTCACAGAAATTTTGGCACTACATGTTAACTCATACAATCAATCTTGTTGCAAAGATTGATCCACTCAAGTATCTGCTAAGCAAGGCTACATTGACAGGAAGGTTAGCAAAATGGGTTATGATCCTGAGCGAGTTTGACATCCATTATGTTGATCATAAAGCAATCAAAGGACAAGTTATCACTGATCAACTGGCTGAAGCACCACTACAAGCAGAACATCTCATTCACATTGAATTTCCAGACGCTGATGTCTTCACTACAGAATCAAAACAACCATGGTCATTATACTTTGATGGTTCTTTCACTCAACATGGATCGGAGGTAGGCATACTCTTTGTCACCCCTCAAGGACATACCATTCCTCGGTCATATAGGCTAATGTTTCTGTGTGAACCCCAATCCTAATACTTGCAAAACAACATGAACAAACACATTAGAATATCGAATGCAAGTAAGAACAAGGATTCCCCATGAAATCCATTTACAAAGTTCAAATTAGGAAACGAAATGAAGAACACAATGAGAAAACAATAAAATAGAGATTGAATCCTAATTAAACTAGCAAAGTCATGATCCCATGGGGAAATTGGTGTCAATTTGATGTGAAAATAGGCCCTTTCCCAATTCCTATGATGCAAGCTTGATGAATGTTGATGAATGATCCACTTTGATGAAGGATGGTGAGTGCTCCAATGGGAAAATCTGCATAACCTAGCTAAGATTCAATGGATGGAATTTGCTAAATATTTGAGCATAGTAAATTTACTCAAATTGTGGATGATAAAATGAGGAGATTAGCCTCTTATTTATAGAATGCCAAGATGGATGAATTTCAAAAATAGAGCAATGTGGGACTAACATTCATCCAATGGAAAGATGCCACTTTTCAACCTATGAGTGGATGGAGGATGTGCAAGTTTTGAGGATTGTGTCTGTAGACGTCTAAATTTGGACACTTAATTTATCCAAATTCATCCTCTTTCGTCTTATTTTCGTTAATTAAGTAATATTGCTATTATTTAATTAATATCTTTAATTCTGCCAAATCCCTAAGGTATTTAATCAATAATACCTTATCTCTTTAATCCTTCTTCCATTTATTTAATTCCCTTCATGTCACATCCTCCATCATTTTTTATCTTATCCTAATCCATCATCTAATCTCATCATTAGGATGTGCACATGCCTAATCATTGATTAGGAGGTGTCACATCCTCCAACTTTTGCAAGTTGGCCTCTAATCTCTCTTAGCCACCTAACCATTCTTTAATCCTTCACTAACTAGCCTAATCAACCTCTCAAGGAATTTTTAATTTCTTTTATCCTTCCAAGGAATATTAAATTTTTTTTCTCTTCCCCATGTCCTTTATGACATGTGTACTTGAGTCAACTTTATTAAAGGCTTTATCCTTTTGGACAAGGCACTCCACTTCCCCATGTGAATTTTTAATTCACCTTTTAATCCCCCAAGGCACCCAAAAGGAATTTTTAATTCCTTCACTTCTTCCACATGTCCTTCACTTATTGTTTATTCTTTCCCATCTCCCCATGAGAATATTTGAGGAATTTTTAATTCCTCACATGTCCTCTCACCCACATGGGGACAAGGACCTCCTTTATGAGGAGATCTTGTCCAATCTCAAGGTACTTTGTACCCCTCTCCATGTCATGTACTTCTCCTTCCACCTCATGTCCACTTCACCTTTTAGGGCTAAATCACATGCCACATGTCAAGATGTGAGGGCTTGTGAGTTCTCAACTCACCTTAGCCCTACATCTTGATATTTGGTGGCTCAATCTTGACCCTCCATTTCCCCTAGGAATTATCAAAATCCTATAAATACCCCCTCTTTTCTCTCATTTTGAGGGGAGATCATTTTGCTAGCCAAACTCTTGCAATTTTGTTTCTCAACTTATACTTAGTCATTTTCTTGTTTTCATCCACTTGCACTCATCCTCACAACATCACTTAGCTTGCATCTTGTGCCATCCAAGGAGCATACACATCAAAGATCGAAGGGCCAACCAAAGGATCGATTCGACGCAAGGTATAAAGTTCCATTTTGTTGTTTTTTATCTTGTATTGTTTCCAACTTAGGCTAATATTGAGGTGTAGGTTGTTTTGGTGTTTATTTACACTCTTTTACTTGCTGCTTGTTTTCTAATGCTCACATTTGACCTATCACAGTGCCAATAAATGCCTATTTTTGAATTTTGAATTTGTTGAAATGACATGCAAGAGGGAAGAGAGAATGCATTGAATGCCACTTGGCTCAAGGGAAAGGACATGTAAGATGGAGTAAATGCTTTGTTGGATGTACATGTCAACTTGGATTTTGAATTCAAACTTGGAGAATATTCCCAAAAGATGCCTTGTTGAGAAAAATAGAGATTTAATAAATCAATTAAATCTATTTTCATGTGCAAGTGGTAAAAGTTGGAGGATGGGACATGAGGAGAGATTAAATTAATCAAAGTTAATTAATTTAATGAAAGGGGTTAAATGATGTGACCTATTTGACTTAAATTTGTGGATTTATTTAAATCAAATATGAGAGGAATGTGATAAGAGATTAATTAAATAAATATTTTGATTTATTTAATTAAAAGAGATGATTGTTAGATTAAACTAAATAAGGTTTTAATTTATTTAATTTAATAGATAGACTATAAGAGATTTAATCAAATAAAATTAATTATTTAATTAAATAGGATAATTAGATCAAGATGGTTAATTTAATTATCGAGAAGAGGTGATTTAATTGGATAACTGATTTATTCAATTAAGGGAGGAATATTGATGAATTTAATTAGATAAGGGAATTTGATTAAATGGTTAGACCGAAGGATGATTCAGAATGAAATGATGTTAGTGGTCAGGATCAGATGCACAATGTCAATCGGTACATTTTATGTGTCTACAGTTTTCATGCACCAACAACATAGTTGAATATGAAGCTTTAATCACTGGACTCAAGATAGCATTGGAATGGAGGATCACAAAAATACAAGTTTATGGTGACTCGCAGTTAGTCATTAATCAAATCAATGATGATTATCAAACCAAAGATGACAAACTGTTGCCATATAAGAAGATGGTTGATGATTTCAAGAAGTACTTTGTAGATATCAAGTTCATACAGATTCCAAGACTTGATAACAAGGTAGTTGACGCCATGGCCACAATCGCATCATTGTTGCAACTCCCAGAAAATCAGGCTCGCTATGAATTTCTGGTGGAACAATCATTTACACTTGCCTATGACACACCTGAAATCCAAATCATTTGCCACTTAGTAGGATCCAATTAACCTTGGTATGGTAAGATTTATACCTACCTAAAATATGACATCTTACCACCTAACTTATTCCATAACTAAAAGCGCAACTTTATTTGCCAATCCTCTCACTATACTCTTATCGCCGACACCTTTTATCATCGTGGTCTTGATGGTACTTTACTTCGATGTCTTGAACATGACAAATATGACAAGGCTTTACAAGAATTTCATGGTGGAATTTGTGGTACTCATTCAAGTGGACTAACCTTATCTAAGAAATTGATTAGAATGGGTTACTACTGGCCTATAATGGAAAGAGAATCATTCACTTTTGTGAAGTGCTCAAAATGTCAAATTCATGGGAATCGCATTCATGCTCCTGCACAAGAACTACAAGCGTTCACGCTAACCTGGCCATTCTCTCAATGGGGGTTAGATCTAGTTAGCAAGATTCATCCTTCATCATCGAACGAACACAAGTTCATCATCACAGCAACATAGTACTTTACCAAGTGGATTGAGGCAGTACCTCTCACTAAGGTTACCTGCAAACAAATATCATCATTCATACTCAACTATATTATTTTTCGGTATGGCATTCTCAAATCCATCATCACAGATAATGGATGACCATTAAAGAATTAGGATGTTGATGAACTTTGTGAGAGATTCCATATTCAGCACAAATATTCAACACCTTACTATCCACAAGGGAATGGCCAAGCAGAGGCCTCAAACAAGACTATATTGAAAATTTTGAAGAAGACTATGAATGATGGAGGGAAAGATTGGCATGTTCAACTCAATCCCGCATTATGGGCCTACAGAACTAGCATTAGAACGCCAACAGGAGCAACACCATATGCTCTTGTCTATGGAGCAGAAGCCATATTACCTTGGAGGTTGAGATTCCATCACTCAAGGTATCATTGAAGGGTCTCACAATAGATGATGAATACAGAGTTTCCCGACTACAAGAGCTGGAACTCTTCGATGAGAAGAGACAACGAGTAGCTAATCATTTGAAAGCATATCAACAAATAATGTTTTGCAGCTATAATCACAGAGTCAAGCCACGTACCTTTCAAGTTGGTGATCTTGTTTTAAAAGAGAACTCGCGAAATCAGCAAGACAGAGAGAAGAAAGGAAAGTTTGAACCAAATTGGTTGGGTCCTTACGTGGTCATCACAGTATACAGTTCAGGAGCATACAGGCTGTCAACGCCAGAAGGGGACCTATTTGACGAACCCGTCAATAGTATGCACCTGAAGAAGTATTATGTTTGAAGCAATTATCATCATCCATAAAAGTCCTAAAAATATATATATAAAAATAAGAAAAAGTCTTGAAAAAAATCTATAAAAATCAGAAAATGTCCTGAAAAAAATCTACAAAAATAGTAGAAAATGTCCTAAAAAAATTACAAAAATAGCAGAAAATGTCCTAAAAAAAAATCTATAAAAATAAGAAAATATCCTCAAAAAAATATACAAAAACAACATAAAATATCTAGAAGAATTAGCAAAAAAAAATAGAAAAAGTCCTGAAAAAATAAATAAATAAATAAAATAAAATAAAATCGAGAATTCAAAAAAATGCAATAAAAACAAATAGTGAAAATCTGGCAAACAGACGCTATTTGTAGCTTTCCATCTATTAATTCATGTTTTGCACTTAGCTTCTCAACCTTCATTTCATGCATCATCCTAGGGTCATATCAGCATCATAATGCCATCATTTTCCTAGAGCAATAATGTCTTACCATGACTTGATCATTGTACATATTTATTTTAGCAAGTTGTGCCAATATTGGGGGCAAATGTTGACATACTAGGGACAATCAACTTTCAGGTTCTACCAAAACAACTAGACAATGACATAAAATCCAATCAAATGAACAAACAATCAAATCCTATGAACAACTATCCAATCATTGATCCATATCACAGTTTTCAGCAAATTTCATATCATGACTCATATCTGGATGATCTTAAATTTGAATAATGTTTGGAATAGCAGTATTATATTGTGAACAATGGTTGTTTGATTTTCAATATCATCCCTCTGGAGCACACTCAATGGTGTACTGAACTAGAGTGGCGAGGAAAGAGAATGTTTTTTCTTTGTCTCTTGTCTTGAGATTGACTATCAATCTGGTGCAAATATGTTGTGAGACATGATTTTCAAAGCGTATCATTGATGACAGTTCCAAATTTGCATTAAAAAGTGGTTAATCTTTGTCTGTTTATGCAAGAAATGCTCAAGTCATCTCAGTTCAATTATACCTCGATGCTTGTGTTCACTTGCTATATCAAAAATCATGAAAGTTGTACTCAAGTCATCATTGGTGCTAATTTCCCCTTTGATGCTTGTACATACTTCCAACATTTTAAAATGCTCTATGATGATTCAAGAAAGCTAACAAAGGGCTCAATAAATGGTTGGTTTTGTTTTGTTGCATTTCATTTAGATCATTGTATATATCTGCATATTGGATTGCATCAGAGTTTTGAAAGGCTGAACAAAAACATCAACGACTGCCATGTTCCTTTAGACTATTTGTAGAGGACATTCAGAAATTTGTTTCATTATCATCTTTCATCTTTATCCTCATTTCATCTAAGCCTTGTACATATCATATAGTTTATCATTTATTCTCATATCATATTGATCCTCTATCATTTACTCATCCATCATTATGCATTATCATGTCATTTATCATTTTTTCATATCATATAATTTCATTGAATATCATTGATCATTCTCATGATTTTATATCATCTTTGTTTTATTGCATATCATTTAGATCCTTTATCATTTCATATCATTCATTTATCCACTAGGTATTTCATATCACTTTCATTTTCATATTATCTATCATCTTCATCTCATTAACATCTTATCATTTTTATATCCATTTCATTTTCATTCTACCCAGTTGCATACCATTTATCATCCTCATTACCATTTCATTTTCATATTTTATATTTGTGTCATCATTTCATAGTCTATTTCATTTCATTTATCTCATTATCATTTATCATTATCATTTCATCATCATTTCATTACGTGTCATTTATCATCTTATCATACATCTCATTATTATTAATCATGTTCATTTCATCCCATTATTTATCATTTGTCACATTACATTCATTTTCATATCATTTATATATCATGTCATTTTTCCCATAACATTTGACCCATTTCACATATCATTTGAGATCTTTTCCTAAATCATATACATACTACAAATTCATGATGCATCTCATAAACATAAACATCCATTTTCCATCACATCATCATTTTTTTCTTGCATTTGAAAAATCCAAAAACAAACATTCCATGCATACATTACATTTCCACATCATTTTTTATAAACATATCATATATCCCATTGCACACTTTCATAATCAACATCCTAGGTCATCCACTTGCATAAAATCATTAGTATGCATCACAAATTGTCATCATAACATGAATCATCATGCATATCATGTTAGTCATCAAATCAATAAAATGCATATCAAAATCCATACTATATCAGGCAGAAATACATGCTTATCACATCATCACATCATAAAAACTCATCGCCGCTGCATATCATCGCTCATCAAAAATACATACAAATGTCCAATGTCCAATGAAACTGAAAAGTATATAGAGATACATGAGATATGATAAAAAAACAATGTACATGCTCCAAAAATGATATACATGTGTGAAGTACATCAATACAAATCACATCTCGTGGTTGACTAGTAGAGCCCCCTGATGGAGCTGGTCTCGAAGATGGTGGCCTGCCACTACCCCTGCGTTGGGATCCTATCGAGGCCCTATGACCCCTCTGTTGTGTGTCACAGTTCGTGATCTTCTCCTAGATCTGTTGTGGGACTAAGGGTAAGGCTCTCTGCGGCCGAGAGAGCACAACTCCTTGTATCTAATCTGATAATGCTCATCCTCCCTGGCAATCTCGAATCCCTCTGCAATGGCCTCTCCCAAAGATGCACTCTCAATAGTTCCCATGAGTCTCTGAGCAACACCCTCTGCCTCTACTACCCTCCGTCTGAAGGAATCTCTCTCTGCTATCAACTGGGCCACCTATGGATCCAGGGCAGGAGGAGGTGCATGTTCCCGTGCCTTTGCCTATGTAAGTTATTCCTGTAACTACACTGCCAAACTTTGAGTCTAATCCAACTGGCTCTGCAACTACGCCTGTTGCCCCTAAAGCATCTGTACCTGGGCCTGCGGAGTATCTATCTATGCCTGTTGCGTTGTAGAAGAGACCCTGATCACTGTTTGTCGTCCCATACCCCTCCTAGGCCTCTGCATGATCTAAGCACTTCCCAAGATATTTTTACTCTACCTCATTGGCCTCTGATCATCCCCTTTGCCATCTTCGTTGTCATCCCCACCACCATCATCTGAGCTCTCCCCATCTCCACTCTCCTCCTCATCTCCACTATCCTCCTCCTCATCCCCTCCACCCACCACCTACTCTCCCCTTGCCACATCCTCTTGTCTCCTACCCCCTGGTTGATGTGCCATCAAAATGGGTACCGGCTCATCTAGACATGTAAAATGAGGGAATGGGTGTGTGTGGAAATAAGCAAAGTACTCATCCAACATCCCTACATCAGTAATATCGGGCCTGTAAACCCATGCCTCGAACTGTAAACTGATATACTCTGTATATGCCACCTGATATGAAATGCATGGCCCCCATCCAGGATCATCCCTGCGCCACCCATAGTGTGCAACGACCTAAGGCATCCCCTACGTATAGTCATATTGTCTCTACACTCGCAATGCCAAAAATCTCTCTATAATAAATGGGGTCCGACCTATCAGATACCGGGGCATACATACAAATGGCATCTCCAGATGATCAGTATTCCATGCCTCACAATCTATGTATGGCCTCCATATTACTGAATCAACATCATCAAGATTTTGTCGCCAATACTCCAACTTGCCCAGCTTGGGCTAGACAAGTGCAATAGAATACGCATACACATATGGCCTGCCTAGTGGCCTAACTCTAGGAAAAAGTGGTCTCATAATAGAAATATGTTCCTATGCCTAGATCTAGAGTAGGGTAACACCACAAGACAAACTAGACGATCTGATGTATACTACCTGATGCAAGTCATGGTATAAATGAGCTAACATGTAGTTCCCCCAGGCATATCTCTGCTCCTGACCTATCATTAGCTCAATGATTCTCTCCCACCCAACTGATAATCCCTTTGACCGGCGGTCCAAACAAAGGAAGCCTCCAATGAATGCACCCAAAATGGCAGGTAAGGCCGGATATCCCCTAAAATCTACCCATGGCACCCAATACCCTGCTATCTAAGCATCCGCAAACACCCTCCTGAGTGCATCTGTACCACCTAGCTCCTTGTGGTCATAAACCACAAGAGCACCTACCACTGGAATCCCCAAAATCCTATATGCATCCTCTGGGGTCACAGTCATCTCACCCGTCAAAAAATGAAAGGTGTTATGCTTTGAATGCCACCTCTCTGAAACTGTGGTCAATAGTCCCCTATTGACTTGAATTGGTAATATAGACAATACAGGTCCCAACCCACATCCCATTATCAATTGTAATTCTGCTGGTGTCAGATCTCGTATCTAATCCCAACCTACATGGAAGCGCTCTCTAATCTGGAGGTTTTTGAAACCCTCCTATTTTTGGTCATCAAAAGGACAATCAATCATACTCATATTAATGTGATCTATCTACTTCACATCATACAAATCAACAAGACATGTCTATCTATCAGTGACCCATTTTAGTGACCCATATTATTGACTCATCTCTAGTGAACCATATCACGTGTTCTATCTAAGTGGCTCATATCATGAAATCAATGCTAAATCAATCTATCTGAATATCAAATTAATCTACTTTATCATCATTTACTATTTCTTTTCTTTTTCAAGAGAGCAAATTTATCAACAACCAAATCATTTTCCTATTTTTACTTCAGTCACGAATACAAATATGTTTAAATCACATCATCTACTATTTGTTTTCTATCGCAGAAAGAAAATTTATCAGAATTCATATCAAGCATCTACTCTTTGTTTTTTAAAGCAAAGTTATCAGACAATCCATCAATCATTCTACTCTTTTTTTTTCATTCAATGGAAACAAAGTTATCAGCTATCTACTCTTTGTTCTCTTATTTTTGGGAAGCAAAGTTATCAATTCATCATCATATTTTCTATCATTTGTATCCATATCAGCATGATGACAAGACAATTTATCTATATATTGACCAAAGAAGCAATATACATCACCATTTTCATCAAATAGTGCATTCTGCCTAATTTCTTGGATGCGCTAATCTGCAGCCTCTATGCACTAAATCCCTACGCATATGCCCCATTTCATCCCCCAATGTGTTGAAACCCTACATGCACTATTCTATTTCCTATATGTGCTACAATCCCAATTTCCTAGGGGCATCCTATATGCACTATTTCACCTATTGAATGTGCTAAACTACCTTTTTCCTCAAAGCGCTATTCTACACCCTATATGTGCTAAAAGAAAGTTCGAAAGTGCTAAACCTCCTACTCTATGCGCTAAAATGGGTTGTTCAACCCTAAATTCGCGCTAAAATGTATCAAAATTCAATTAAAATCACAAATTTTCACCACATAGAGGGTTGAATCGACTCACCGGTGGTCCATACGCGGTTAGTCTCTAATATCGGTAGGCCCGCTTGAATCTATGCCTGTGATAAGGAATCTCCATCTCGCCAAGTTAGCGTCAGAGCACAAAATCACTAAAGTCAAAAGGTGAAAATGACTTGCCCTTTTTACCCCTTTTACCTTTTAAAGGTCAAACAAGGTGGGTTTTTGTGGCATTTTATTTTTATTTTTATCTTTTTCTCAAACTCTGACCTTATTTTTCAAACTGGGGCACTTTTTTATCAATTATCGGGAGCTAAATCACTGCATCCCTCTCATCATCCAAATTTCATCATCAACTCAACATTTTTTTCATCATCAGTAATTTACCTCTCAAGGGGGCATCATTAATATCGGCAGCATCTTTCAATTAGAAACATATCAAAGTCAAATCAAAAGGCATATTAGATGTACGCTTTTTTTTAATCAGGGGCATAACAATTAAAATTTTCTGACCAGGGGCAAAATTAAACGTAGCAAATTTCAAAAGCATGAATATTTTCTTTGAAGCAATGTGTTTCACACATCACTTCAAAGAGGCAAAATGTATATGCATAAAAATGGTTATATCATTTAATCCTGACATTTAATTAAATATTTATTATTTAATTAATTTCTTTCTTAATTCCTCTACATATAAATAAATTTAATTTATTTATTTATATTGTTCGCCTACTTTATTCTTCCACTTTAATTAAATAAATTCATTTTATTTAATTACCACTTTCTTAAGTCCACTTAATTAATTAAATAAATATCATTGTTTATTTAAATTAATTATCACATTTAAGTTTAATTAAATCTTTGGTTTAATTGAATTTAATCCCCTTTCTTCTAAAATTAATTAAATATGCTTATTTAATTAATTGCACATGTCATTTTCCAAATCTTAATTAAATATTTTATTTAATTAAGAAAATCTTCCATGTCACCAATAAATGAATAATGAATTTAATAAATTCATTATTTATCTTCAAAATCTTTTCTCAATCTCACAAAAAGATGATTTTTACAATTCATCTTTATCATCTCTCATGAAAGAGGAAACAAATCCTATTTTCTATTTTTCTTCTATTTTTTTCTCCAGCCTTCTCCATCTTCGACCATTCGATCTGCTAGGATTATCACAGTTGTTGATCACATCAGCCAATTAGAATCTTTTGAAAACTCTATAAATACCCCTGTAAATCCAAGCATTGGTTGCACACACACACATACATGCATTAGAGACATGCGATTAGCATTTTAGCATTATTATTATCAGCTTTAGCATTCATAATTTCATAATTTTACATTTTAGCAATCATGTTTAGTTTAAGCATGTTAATCATATCTTAGCATAGCATGCATTCATCTTTAATCTTGTTCTCTAGGAAGACTATTTGTTGAGCCTAGCATACAATCTTAGAGCAAGTTGGAATCGACAAAAACACTGGAGATAGAGGACAATAGGATGTCATTGAAGAAACCGTTGTTATTAAAAGTTTGCTTTAATTTTTAATTAGTTTTCTTCAATACAATGTCTTATTGGTGTGTTTGATTTGTTTTTAATCTACATTTGATAGACTTAAAATCGACCACACACTTTTAAATATTTAAACATGAAAAGAACAAACACTAAGTTACCTGATTTCAGCTGAAAGCTAAAAATTAAGTAACAGTAACAATAATTGATGTGGTTAGCATAATGTCACATCCTATTTTTCATACCTTCACTTTTGTAATGCTAAAGCTATCATTCCCAACGTTCCCTAGCATAATAAGCTATAGTGTCAAGTCACTTCTTGACGTTAATACAATTCACATTATACACGTAGTCTAAACTATTTATGTATAGAAAAGCAATATCTAATCCCCGTATAGGATATATAGTAGTATAAAGGCCTCGTATTAGGATATATCCATAATACTTTGCATAACATATATACAAATGGGCCTCTATTTAATTATCATATATATATATGATAGCGTTAAGGATATTCATTGACATATATATGTATGTACATGTATATATACAAATATATATATTTGTATATATACATGTACATACATATATATGTCAACAAATAGCCTTAATGCTATCATATATATATATATATATATATATATATATATTCTATGACAATCAAATACGTATACATTTGATATGTATATACAAATATATATATTTGTATATATAAATGTACATACATATATATGTCAATGAATAACCTTAATGTTATCATATATATATATATATATTCTATGACAATCAAATGCGCATACATTTGATATACAAATGAATAAGATCAAGTTAACATTCATATAACAATAATAATATTGATTGTATATATATATTCCTCTATGTACATGTATACGTACATATTCATATATTGATATATCCGTATGGACATTTCCATTTGTCACACATACGTATGTATCAACACATGTATACATATGTATGTATGTATATATCTTATACATATATATATACATTCGATTGCACAATCAAGCACATACACAATTACTATCTTATTGATAGGAAACATACATGTAATGTATATATACTTATACACATGCATGTTGCATTGTCCCTACAATAACACCATACTCATAAGAAACCCATTCATAATCATGCATAGGTACATCTACCTATGTACTCTCATGTACATGCTCCTCCATGCGTAGGGTCTATCGTTGACACGCATATGCATACATATATACATTCAATGTGATTTTGCCTCATCAATCACGCATAGTAACATAAAGAAGAACTCATAAGCTCCAAACAAATAAACATCATCCAAGAATGCACTCAACAGTAATCAAGACCCTTACTAATGCAAACACATCTTACTAAAGGATGACTTGCCAATTCCCAACACAATAACTTGAATCAACCATTCTACTATGAGTGTGTGTGTAAGTTTAGATAGGTTTCGTAAAGGTTACCCAACCAATCACTTCTCCTGAGTGATACTTCCCCTCCCTTTCAGAGGATTGAACATGTCCTTGCAACCAACTTAGCACATTTGTAATGGTAGTTAGACGTTCATAATAAATCCATATGCATCATAAAACTTAGCATATTCATATAGCAATGTATGTTCTTCTTTGATGTAAACATATTTACTCTTTCAAAGCCACATTTAGAATTTATCAACACTTTCACATAATATCTATTTCAATATTCTATTATTTTAAAAACATATCAAAATCATGATTGCATTTACCATCCTATTTACCTGTGAAGATTAAAGTAAATCAGTAACAACAATACGGGGTGTGACAAAAACTGATAGAACCTTTTCCACATATCTTAGTAGATGTATCATCACCAAATCTAACACATCCTCAATATTTTTCAAGTTTAAAAAACTTACTCTTGTCACTAGTCATATGATTAGATCATTCACTATCAATGATCCAGTAGTTCTTCTCATGTCTAACATAAAAAGCAGATAGAAAAAATAGATTCATCGTCTACAACCATGAACAAACACTCATCATCATCATCTCCATAATCAGATTCATCATCAAAAATACTTGCATCTTCTCTAACATAGTAACTTTTCTTAATCATATTTCCTTTGTTCTTACTTTTGTTATTCAAAGCTCTGTTTGGACATCTTGAAGCATAATGACCTATTTTTCCACAACTAAAACATTTGAAAGGCAACTTACCACTGTACTTACTAGTACCCTTCTTCATTCTCCTTACAAAGTTGGCTTCTACATTGATCTGATCCCTTCATCTTCTTGATCTAATTCCTTGATCTCCTTTGATTTTCCAACCTTAAAAGTAGTCTCAACTTTTGCACCACTATTTTTACCAAATTCTCTCTTTTCAAAAGCAGTTAAAGAACCATAAAACTGATCTCTGGTACATTGATTTAAATTTACAAATTCCTCAATAGCAGAAACTTTATGACTATAATATTTTAGAAAGAGTTTTGAGAATTTTCTTTGCCACTTTTGGTTCTTTGAGTTCTCCACCAAGACCTCTAATGGAGTTGACAACTTCATCTACCTTCTGCATATAGCTAGTAACATTTTCTTCTGACATCCACGGGTTTTCAAACATTATCTTCAGATTCTGCATCTTAGCTTTTTTGACCTTATCATCTCCTTCATAAATGCTTTCTAACTTTACCCAAATATCTCTAGCTATTTTCAGACTCATCACTTTCACTAATTCAGAATTTGTAAGACCACTTAAGAGAGCATACCTTGCTTTACCATTGCTTTCATAGGTATTGATCTCATCATAAATGCTCAGACCATTTGCAGGCACAGTATATCCATCTTTAACTGACTTCCAAATATCAAATCCAAGATAAACCAAAAATCCTTCCATCCTTGTCTTCCAGAATGCATAGTCTGTTCCATCAAACATAGGGATCTCTTTCTTGTGCACCATCCTAGATCTACCTCAAGCGGTTAAGCTTTCTTCCAAGTAACCTTGCTCTGATACCAATTGTTGAATTCATAATACAACTAAGAGGGAGAGGTGAATCAGTTGTACCTTAAAACTTCAAAACCCTCACAAACATTCAAATCCACATTCATTCAATTAACCTTTAATCTATTAGAATGTTTTATCATGAAATAAAATAACAAAAATTGAATCAAATTAACACCATGCACAAAAGAACACCAGATTTACATGGAAAACCAAAGATGGAAAAAACCACGGTGAGGATTAACTCACAATATAAAGTAATATCAACATTGAATACAATGGGGCTCCATGTCGGAGGGCTCGCTACCTAAGAGAAAGAAACATAGTATCTTTGAAGAATTGTAGACACCTTCTACTCATCGCATCCAACAATCTTACACATGAAAGATCACACTACACTTCTCAAATTCACACTCTAACACTCTGCAATTCACATCATTCTTATCTATCTTCGCATCCCTCAACAAATCAAATCATATATATATCATCTTCAACCTTGAAAACATTTTCCAAGGTCAGTTATGTGCCTCAATAGTGCAAACTCAAATTAGGTTGGCATCAAAACATTCCCATGGTGGAAAGGAATGAAGGAAAACCACAACACACCTTTGATATGACCTAAATCCACTCATACATGCCACACCACACTTCCACAAAATTTGCAAGTAGTGTAAACACCTAGGTCGGTCGTTACTCATGTAAACACCATTAAACTTTTAAGTACACACTTCCTTTGATCCAACAACAACTCGACGACAAAAAATGTCATCTAAACACAATCTAGAATATTCCACAAACACTTTGAAATCCAACAAGCTCCTTTACAAAAAAAATTCACCTAAAGAATGTACACACCTAGTACACTCAAACAACTCTACCATACACTGTAACTTAAGAAAATGACTTCTAAAACACCAAACCTTGAAAAAATTCGACTGAAGAAAGATACCAACACTATCAGCACACCTCCAAATCCACAAGACCTAAAACCAAACTGTGGAGAAACGCAGAGCACAAACATTTCTCCCAGATACCTCTACAATACACAATTCACACACTGGTGAACACAACTTCTTCTGCTCAACAATCCAACACACCAAATTATGGATACAACACCTTTGAACATCTCTGATCAACATATCTAAAATGCACAAGTAGATATTCAACCTAGAAGAAATGTAGAGAAAAACCAAAACACTACTCTTCAACCCAGAACACGCTACAACTCATTGTTTCCTCTTTTTATCAAATTTTCTCAAAAGTACTTGGAAACCAAGCACCAAACACACATCCTCATCTTCTTCATCCCTTCCTCAACCATATATCCATAGGTAGAAGCTTATCAAAGCAACACTAGTGGTTGAAAATAGTAGCTTAGTAATGACAAAATAATGCAACTAATCAAAGCATCATTAATGCAACAACATAGACAACTACACATACTCTTGCAACAATCTTCTGCTCATCAATGACAACACAATCTTTATTGACATCAATGACAATACCAGCTACTCATACTTGTAACATTGTTTATACTCAATTTTGGTGCACTTAAAGGCAATTTACAACTGGAGTTGAGAGGAGTTTGGGCCTAAAATCATGCAATTTGAGGTAGTTTGGAGTCCTAAAATAGAGGCTTTTTTGCCTTGTACACCGAGCAACTGAGAGTTTCATGCAAATTGATTTATGACATGAATTCCAATCAATTTCATGTTTTTTATGAAGATAATTTCAAGTTGAGTTGGGGCACACTTCAAGGATCATGCAAAGGTCAACAAGCCAACAGTTCAAGTCAACTCATCTTCATCAAAGGTTGCATGATTTCACTTCGAGTTTCACATCCAGTTCATCAAATCATGCAAGCTTCACATCTTCTACAAGTATTTAGCTCTTTTTAGAGTAGTTATTTCTATGCTTTGTTTTTTCCTTATGCAAAGAAAGAGATTGTAACTCAATTTTGAGATAGTTTCAATATAGATCAACAACTTTTATGTAGTTTTTTCAATATTTTTAAAGATTGTACAAGTAAAACTCCTTTTTTATCAATAAAAAGCAGCAAGTTTTCCTTCTCAAAATTCGTGTATGGAGGAATATCATGAATTATTTGAGGTAATTTTTGTGATTTCAGTATTGAATCCTTGAGTCAGGTCTCATTTACAATCATTTTTCATGTAAGAATATGAAAAACTTCTACATGTCATAGATTGTGTTAACTATTTTTAGAGTTTGTAGTTGCGAAAACACATTATTTCCCTGCAACAAAACCTAAAACATAAGCTCCCCTTGAAACACTTTTGTATAAGTTAGTCAAAAATTGAGTTGTGCATTGGGTTAAGCTAAGTTTTTTTAGAGGAATTGTGAGTTAGAACAACAAGTACAACCTCTTAGGTCTAATTTATCTAATTTTTACTTTTCCTATCCTTTTTCCTATCCTTTTTCCTATCAAACCAACAAGCTTTTAGGAGGTCCATCAAGGGAACCAGTCTGCTCTGAAGGTTCATCTTCACCATAGGCAACCCACAACCTGAAGATGATCCCATGTTTCATAGGATAGTTGAGTTTCATACCTAGCTAAGGGTGTTATCCTCATGACAACAGTTACTAAGTTCATTTTAAGCCTCCACAACATAATTACATCTTTATGCATTTATGATCATGCTCGAAACCAACACCAAGACATGTAACTAGGCTAAAACACTAACTTTTAGAATCGGATTACAAGCCATCTCATGAGAGAGGTCCACTTACAAATTACATTGCAAGTACATTATAATTATATATGAAAGAACTCAAATTTCCTTTAACAATTAAGATGCATTTAAGTGAACTAATTACAAAGCAATGAACGGTTAAATAAGAGGATATTGATGTCACTTCACTCCTTGAAGTTTTGAACCCCAACAATGGTTTCCAAGCCACCCTCAATGCCCTCTAAAATTTGAAATGAGAAGTACTATAAGTGCATCTTGTGGATGCACGAATCCATGCATGAACACGATCTCCTCCCATTCTTATCTCAATGCAATAGATCTCACTCCATTTTCCCTTTGATTTCTCGCCCAATCACAAAAACCATAACTTGGAGAGAAGAGGATTTTGCCTCTCCAATTTCTCCAAAAATAACACATGAAATGAAAAATGAAATACCTTTTTCTTTTTAGTTCCCCTTTTCTTTTCCAAAGAAAATAATAATATTTTCTTTTCTAATTAATCACAATTAATCCTTGATTCCACCCAATCCAAAATAAGACATTAGAATTTAGTCTAATTTTTTATTCCACATTTAAATCATGTTTTTAAGTATATATAAAGCATATTTCACATTATTTGTGAAAATCAGGATTCAAATCAAATCAAATTAATATAACTCAATTTTCCATTAATCTATTTGAAACTCCCACCAATAACCCCCAAATCTTGAAACTCAATTAAACTCATTCCCCAATATCATTTAGTCTATAATTTCACTATTAAATCCATATAAGCATTTAATCGAATTAAATTGCAAAAATAGGAAATTTAACAATACATCAAACACACATTCACGAAATATCCACAAGAAGGGTTACAGTATCCAGAATTATACCAATGGCAATATCCAGGTCTAAATGGGTAAAATAATAGGGGTCTCACACTGAGATCGAGTATGACAGGTAAGATAATACAATAATGGCCAATGTGACATCTCCTTATAACCACCGTCGGGGTATACTCAAACCTGTGAAGCCAAGTGGAGAAATAACTAGTAATTGTAACCACTCAACTCATACATCAAGCAAACCTACTCCCTACATATAAATAGTTGAAGCATTGCATAAATACCTCATAGTGTATAATATCATATCCATAATTTTATTGCATATAAATGATAATTTTTATGATATCATTTAATTATAACATCTATATGAATGCATATATTCATGAAGCAAAACATACTAAAAATCACTTGAACAAGCCCACATCATGCACACATTCCAAGAACACCTCCAAAATGAAATACATCCATCTCAGGTTTCAAGGGACTTGGCAATATAGCACACACACTTTTGTGCCATTTAAATCAAACATAACAACAAAATAACCATAGAGGAAGCACGAATCAAGACATAGAATAATAATGCCAAAATATGATCATCTAACATCTTAACATATACAAAATGTAATATTCCCACTAACATCACATGCTAGGAATAGGTAGGCACTATAATATTACTTTTAAAATTGCATGCTAGTTAGAAATCATCAATAGCTAGAGGGTATCTAGGGTTTATATGACAGTTGATTGCATGTGATAGTGATTGTATATTTATATGTTTGATTCTCAAATTGGTTTTATTATAGATATTGTTATCTACCACCTTTATTGAAGGGTCAGGCCACTTCTAGTAGGAAGATGAGCAGGGGACCACCTAGTTTGTGGTTGAAGGTAAAGTGTTTGAATGATGATCTCCCACCATATAGTGTGACAACTATATTGCTTGCATTTGAGTGAGATGATTTGACTGTGGCACATTTATATCTAATGAAAAGATAATATTTTTGTAAAAGTGGCATACACTTACGGATTGCTAGGACAAGAGTTGTTAATCTAATTTGTAGTCCTTATTTTGATTTGAATATTATTATATATCATCAGAACATGATATACTATGTTCTGGAGGCCGAGACTGAGATTGTTATTAAGACTCTGGATTAGTTGTTGCTAGTTTTTTGGTTTGCGCTTCGGCTGGCTCTTTGGTTGTCCTTCCTGGCTTTTTTTGGCTGGCTGTTGTTTTGTCTGGATTTTTCTTTTATTGCAGCCTATTTAATTTGTTGGACTTTTTTGTCCTTACCTATTTTATGTTGTAAACTTTGTGGTTTCGAGTCCTTGTAAAACCTGTTTTTTCCTTTATCAAAAACATGATATACTATATAAATATTTAATGTATTTTATTTGTTTCTTGAGTTATGACATCTTATGTTTTAAATTAAAATAGAAATTATATCTTTGTAGGATGGCATTTAAATTGATTTCCTTCCAAGTAAATTATTTGTTTTAAATTTAAGTTTTTTGGGGAGGTTTGTCACATCGAGATTCTAGATTCCCCATAGATTTAGCTACAAGTTTGTATTGATATTTACAAGACTCAACTCACACCCAAAGTAGGTGAAAGAGAGGTTAACACACATGTTTTTACCAAAAATAAACATATTCAAAATGACCAATATTGGGGAAATCTTGTACCTGCACAGTCAAGTGAAACATTAGGTGTACCCACTCCACATAATAATAGTCAAAGCAACATAAATCACCCAACATGGTATAACTCATAACATGATATCAAATCATCACATTTAACTATAAATTATCTACAGCTAGCATGGTCTAGGAAACAAGATGCATAATCAACAATAATTCATAATGATGAATCAAATAATAATCACACCTATATCAAATATAGTGAAAACGATGAAGCTAAAATGCTATAATAATTTAACATATAGAAGCACAATATATGTAACCGATTATGCAAATTCAAAAATCCATATGCCAATACAAAACCTTGTCAAGAACACATCAATGATCATACAAGATATCATATATAGTAATAACTATAAATCATCACAACAAAAGTATCTAGAGTTCACAATCAAAACACCTCAATGGTACAACCAAGCCTTGTCTAAAGGTTTGATATAATGGGTCTTAACACATGTATTTCACAATACACTAACAAAACACTCAATACAACATATATTATCAAAATCAATCAAGCACCCAAGACACAAACAGTAGTAGACATTACATGAATATTGAATGTGTTTATTGACACATTGAAATCTAGATGTCTTGGGACCAAAAATGACAAATCTTTATCTATAACTTTCTTTGAGATCCAAATAGTTAACCAACACTATCAAAGATCAAGTATATGACTTTGGTATTCACTTTCGTGAACAATCTTTTGTCTGCATAAATTATATGACATAATGTATAATCTTGATTCATGTTTTACCCAATTTGTTGTTTTGAGTTCCACTATTTGAATTGATAGTATTTATTAAAGAATAGCTTTAGAGACTTACCTAATCAATAGACAATAAGTTCTTCCAAATCAATCCTAGAGAAGACTAACTTTATAACCATATCCATCATATCTACCACTGAAAACTATAAGCTTTAGCCACACAAATGCCATTAAGATAGATATCTAGATCTAGGTGCTCTAATGCACTTATTCCTTAGAAGACCAAGTCCAATTACTTACCGTTGTCAAAGTATCTAGAACGTTCTCAAATCTACCCCGACACGCCCAATGGCCCCAAGAAACGCGGTTCCCTTTCTTGGATACAAAAAGTTTGTTCTAGACGCTTCTTAGTTTCCACGGGTTTAGAAAAGAACACCATGATATCGCCATCAAGGTGTGGTGTTGGGTTACGTTTGCAGTGCAGTCAAAGACAAGGCATAGGATTTGTGAGGTCGGACGTGACGTACAACCCAACGTGTTCTCAGTCAAGCCTGGTCTTTAAATGGGAACACAACAGCGTTCAAATGGTAAGTACACACCCAGGCGGCGGACCCAGTCAACATTTCCCCTTTAAATAATAGAGATTTACTCTGCCTTCTCGCCATTTCTAAGCTCTCTGCCTGCAATTACTATTAACTATGTCTCGAAAACCTGCAAATACCTTTGTGAACAATGTGGGTGTGGCCGTCCAGACAGACTGGAACAACAGACAAACCAACAATTCTCTCAATTTGAATGTGAGAAGGATGTTTGAATTTGTCAGCCAATATGGTAAATCATCTACACCTACCCACTAATTTTTTTTTTGTTGGAGTGGGAGGGAGGGTTAGGGAGGGTTTTTGTTTGGAATTTTATATGAAGAATTGGTTGTATAAATCAATGGGTGCATGGTTAATTTATTTAAAAGATTGTTCTTGGAATCAATTGGCCATGTTTTGTATCGAGATTTGGGATCATAATAAGGGATCCATCATTAGGATAAGGATTTGGACTCTCCTTTTTCTGATTATGGATTGTTGGTGTCATCTGAGTTCCCTTCCTGGTAATGGATTGTCATTTGAATCCTCTTTCTGTTTATGGATTGCTGGGTGTCATCTAAGTCCTTTTCTTGATTATGGATTGTTGGGTATCATCTGAGTCCTCTTCCTGATTATGGATTGCTGGGTGTCATCTGAGTCCTCTTCCTGATTATGGATTGCTGGGTGTCATCTAAGTCCTCTTTTTTATTATAGATTGTTGGGTGTCATCTGAGTCCTCTTCCTGATTATGGATTGTGGGGTATCATCTGAGTCCTCTTCTTAATTATGGATTGTTGGATGTCATCTGAGTCCTCTTTCTGATTATGGATCGCTGAGTGTGATCAAAAAGATCGATACAAAAACATACACAATTGATTCTGGAAACAACCTTTTAAATACTACATGAACTGTGGAAAACTCATGTCAACTATGACTAATTGATGTTGTTTTTGTTTGTCTTACAGATACTGTTGCCAAGACTAAACTGACGACCTTAAATGACAAGCTGAACAGTCTTGAGAGACAGATGGAGGCCCTTGAAGCCCATGTGACCACAGTCATGAGTACTTCTAATCAGTTCTAGCACTTGGGGGTTAGTCCTCAGAATTGTTCAGAGAGCCCTCTTTTGGATATGCAGGTCTGCCTAACTTTTTGAAGATTGGATGATTCTGATTACGGATGGGTTGTACATTATTGAATAGAGGAATCGACAGCATAGATCAATGGAGCTTAGAGCTCTTGGTTTATACTGCACATATGTAATATTGTTATCACCTGTTATATATATATATGGAGCTATTTTTCCCCTTTTCACTGTTCTTTTTCTTTCTCTGGACTGAAATTTCATGGATTTATTAGTAAATTGTTTGAACAGGTGATGGATTTTTTTTTCTGGTTTTCATTATGCTGAGACGATCGATCATAGAAATCTTGTAATTGTCATTAGCCTTTAGTATTTCACAGCTTTAGGGCACTTTCATAGTGCCAAATTGAAGGAAATAAGTTTAAGTGAAAAGAATTGGTGATTTTTTGAGCCAGGGTAAATACAAGCTTATTAGAGTATGCTTTAAGAGAAGGTGCACCGGCCTTTTGTATTTGGTTAAGTATCCATTTGTTAGATTATTGTATTTTCAAGAACAATCTAGAGTATTCCAATCTACCTCTTATGTCTACTGGGTAAGCCTAAATTCTCTCCCACTTCTGCCCAGCCTATAAACATGGTATTCAATGTTGCTTCATTATGATGCTCATGAAGCCCAATAATATTAAGAAACAAAATAAAACAGACATTAAATATTAACTTAAAATAATAGCATCCATATTTTAGCTAAAATTCAAGTGAGAATCTTCTTATAATAGTGAAATTAACATTTTCATTATGATGTATATGATGATCAACAGTGCAATCTTTTGTTAAGTTAGGTCAATTTACTTAGCTCTATTTATATATGATCCTATTTTTATAGTTCTATCTTATACTTATATGCACACTTTTCTATATATTTAATCTATTTATATATGATCCTATTTTTATAGTTCTATCTTATACTTATATGCACACTTTTCTATATATTTAATCTATTTATTTGATTGCCAAGTTTTTTCATGCATTAATCCTTGGTAATTATCTGTTATATCTTATATTTATATGCACACTTTTCTATACATTTGACCCATTTATTTGATTGTCAAGCTTTTTCATGCACTAATCCTTACATAGTAATTATTTATCATGGTGCTACTTGTCTTTTTATCTTAAGTTACAGTTATAAGGTTGTGTTTGCAAGCACAAACTTGACCCACCCTAAATCAAATTCAAAATTTGGATTTTGGCCAATTGAGCCCCTTTACCTTTCTTGCCCAAGGCCAACTAAATACAATTTTTTAAAATTTGATGTTATATGTTAGTAATTGGCTCAAATAATTGAAGAATATTAAACATTAATGAGAGATCATTGGTATATTATTTGCATGATTACACCTCAATTGGAGCTTAATATGAAATCTAGGTTTGCACACAAACATATGTATGTTTGAAGCTTGTTGTCTTTGATCTTGTCTATTGTCAAGGGGTTGAACAAGGTACAAAACCCTTGTGACTTGGTTATATGAAAAGCTAAAAAACTTATAAATCAATACCAGTAGCTTACATATATTAGAAGAAATATAATTATTTTCATAATCACACGGAGCATAGAAGTTGGAGATATTAGAAGTTAACTTTTATAATATAATTCTAGCTCATGGTTGTGGATTTATATGGAAGAGTATTTTATTTCATATATTTGATTGCAATAGCTATTTTTTAATCTTAAGGTACATATATTTCAATGTCATAACAAATTGGTAATCATTCTTCAATCATAGTAAGTGCAATTGCCTTGATTTGTTTAACCTTGGATTTGAAATATTTAATCTAGGTTAATGTGTAGTTGTGTATGCATTTCATTAGATTAGCCTAGACTAACCTTGGGCATTGTTCATTTTCCTTTTTCATTTTGGTGAACCAAATTGATCTACATGACCTCATTTTCTCCTAAAGTTTTACAAAACATTATGATTTTTTATATCTAAGTTAAGATGAGATTATATCATAGATTGTTATCCTTTTTGTCTTTGAGCTTCATTGTTTGATCCTTATTTTAAGATTTGGTACATATTTGTATATCATACCCTTTATCCACCTCACCCTGCCTAATTCTATTTGATTTACTTTTGACTTTTATACTTAGTTGATTTAAATTTCATCATAGATGTTCTTTCTTCTTTCCTCAACATATTTTATGATATGTTTTATGGTAGTGACCTAGTTACATCATTCATGACTACACTCGATAGTGTTTCCACTAAATTTGTGGATACTTTCTCAAATGCATTACTTGTGTTAGTGTAGATAGTGTATTTATCTACTTAGTTATAGGATTGACCTATTCACACTTAGCTTAAGTTTACTTAAGCTTCTTTTATTTTTTGTCTTACTTCATAGCATTGAGACATGTGTCCTCATGACTTGAGACACCTATTCACACTTGCTCACTCATTTGTCAAGTGAGCTCACAAGTGTCCCACCTTTGAAGGAGTAGTTAGAGTTTCACTCCTACCTTCTCACCTTCTCATCCTTGCCTATATATGCAAGGTTTGATCATTGTATTCTATATATTCTATGATAGTTACTTAGCTTTTGCATTGTGATTATGAAAAATTGTAAAAAATTGTGATATTGCTATCATGATTCAACCGTTTAGTTTTATGAGTCAAACTCGTTGAATCATATTTCATGAGTAGTGGTTTACAAGAACCCGTCTCTCATGATATTGAATGTTCCACTTAGCACTCGGTGCATCTAGGTGATGCTCATAGAGGTGAAGCATTGGACCTTCTCAGGAGGTCATCCATCCCAATACTACTCCACTCCAAGATTAAGCCCACTTAGCTTACAACCCCATTTGCACTTGTTGAAGGTTTTGCAAATGGGGTTGCAAGCTAAGTGGGCTTAACCTCGAGTAAAACTCTAAGGTTAAGCATGCTTGAGTTGGAGTAGTACTAGGATGGGTGACCTCCTGAGAAGGCCCAGTGCTTCACCTATGTGAGCATCACCTAAATGCAATGAGTGTTAAGTGGAACATTCATTATCATGAGAGATGGGTTCTTTTGAACCACTACTCATGAAATATGGGTCAATGAGTTTGACTCGTAAATTTATATGGTTGAAACCTGATAGCAATATCACAATTTGACACGTTGTGGGAAATACCTCCTACTTATCAATTGATGAGTTAAAGGGGCTCTATAATGAATGGTTGATAAGGCACAACACTTGTTGAAGGTTTTGCAAATGGGGTTCCAAGCTAAGTGGGTTTAACCTTGGGTAAAACTCTGAGGTTAAGCGTGCTTGAGCTATAGTAGTACTAGGATGGATGGCCTTCTGGGAAGACCCAGTGCTTCACCTTTGTGAGCATCACCTAGATACAATGAGTGCTAAGTGGAACATTCATTATCATGAGAGATGGGTTCTTGTGTACTCATGAAATATGGGTCAATGAGTTTGACTCGTAAAACTACATGGTTGAATCATGATAGCAATATCATAATTTGGCACGCTGTGGAAAATGCATCCTACTTATCAATTGATGAGCTAAATGGGCTCTATAATGAGTGGTTCATAAGGCACAACACTTGTTGAAGGTTTTGCAAATGGGGTTGCAAGCTAAGTGAGCTTAACCTTGGGTAAAACTCTGAGGCTAAGCGCGCTTGAGCTAGAGTAGTACTGGGAGGGGTGACCTCCCAGGAAGGCCCAATGCTTCACCTCTGTGAGCATCACCTAGATGCAATAAATGCTAAGTGGAACATGTTATCAACTAAGATTGCACCCTAGCTAAGCCTAGAATCAACTAATCCTGTTGAAACATTGGAATATCTTCAAGTTGTGGGCACCCTATAATGAAGATAGTGTAATACCCCTTGTGTCGATGTTACTTTAGAGATACTCTTTTATGTTGAGTTGTGTACTTGAGACTGTGATGGTGATTGTTTCACCGGTTTGATTTGTGTGGATTTACAGTTTAGTTTGGTTGGATGCTCATGATACTGCTTATGATGATTTTTGACATATGATATGTCGTGTTCATGCTCTCTGGATATGTTATTGCTTATATGTGGTGCTATGTTGTCATGATATGGTTTAATGCTTAATTCTGGTTATGGATTATGATGTGTATTCTAATGTGTCTTGGTGAAAGGACGGGGTAGCATCACTCGCTCACGAGTGCCCTGCTATGCCCTGACTACATTTCACGGTGTGTTTGTACTGGAGATTTATATGTTACTTGACGTTGGTTACATGCAAGATGCAGTACTGCACACCAACTCCCCCTGTGTGGCAGGTCTGAGCATGTCTCACAAACCCAATGGGTATGAAGTTGAAAAAAAGGAGTTGATAAGGAAGTGTCCCCATCCAAGTTTGTCACCCCGTTGTTGTGCCTAATGGTGTCGTTGTCCACGACCCCATCTTCATTTTGGTATTGTTTTGTGTTGGTCATTTATTTTAATCTATGTATATGTCTTGTTTAATTAATGTTTATGTTTGATTTTCCTTTGGTATCTTATTAATGTTATTTAATTAAAATAATTAAATAGTTACATGAATGTGCTAAATTAATTATTAAAATTAAATTCATTAAGTTTTAAAAGTCGTTAAATTAAATGTTGATTATTTAATTAAAAGGATAAATAAATTAATTAAATAAATAATATTGTTAATAATTATAAATTGTCATTTTGTAAAATGAAATAAAATAATTTAATGATTTGCTTGATAATTATCAAGTTGTGGATAAATATTAAATAAAGTGATTTTTAATTAATTTTGTGTGATAATTATTAGCTTTAAAATCAAATAAAAATAAAAGCAGAAGATTTCATAGAAATGGAAAAAATCAGGAAAAGGACAAAAAAAGGACGAATGCATGTTTAGTTTTTTTTTCGAAAATTAGAAAAGCAATGGAAACTTGCTTCTTGGATGGATTTTTTTTTTCAAAAAGGAAAAGAGTTTCTTTTTAATTAATTGAAAAAGAGGAGAAGTTTTGGGAATGGGTAATTTTTGGTGAAAAAACTTGTCTGCAAAATTATTTTGGCTTTTGTCTTCCTCTGTAAGAAAATTGATAGAGAATTGAGTTTAAGGAAAAGAATCTGAAAAGTTGCTGAGAGGAGAATTCGTGAAGGGCTGGTTCGAAAGAGCAAGGAGGAGTCTGTTGTGCACGACACTCCGTTCGCAAAGCGTAGGACTCCAGGTTCTTTTATTGCTATCCATTTTAATGTCTGTTTGAAAATGAATGTCCAATTTTCCATATTTGAAATGGTGATCAAGTTAAAATGGGTTATGTCTCTTGGAAATTGTTTCTTGTTTGAAGAATAAGGATTTGAAAATCTTTTTGAAAAGCTTTAATTTTATTGCTTGGCTAATTGCAATTCATCACTTCAAGTAATCGAAAGAAATATGTTTTTTCTACTTTTATTTTTAATTTGTGCTGAGTGTGAAAAGGATTGTTTGATTTGTTTTTATCCTTCACTCATAAGATTCTTTCCAGCATTGTGACTTGCTGATTAGAACCATATTGCTTCTCTCCAATCCATTTGGTTTATTATAATTTTGGTTGGAGAAATTGCAAATTCTTCTAAAGAAAAATTTGTGTTCTTGTTGAAGAAAATTGTTGTCAAATAGGGAAAACAATATTTTGTTAAAAAGTGCTTGTCTGATAAAATTCAATTCTTTAAAATATATATATTCAGAAATTATATTTTGTTAAGAAAATATATAGATATATATGTTTGTTTGTTTTTTTTTAAGGAAGTGGAATTGATATTTATTAAAATATATATATATATATATATATATATAATTGTCTTTTTTAAAAGAAAATTGAGTTGGGGAGGGTCGATTGTCGCCATACCCCTCTTCCCCATTATTCCCCCACGATTGTGTTGAGGGTTGCATGCAACATCCCTAGCTGCACATAGTAGTCCATGGGACTGCTGCGCGCAGCCTAGGAGAAGCCGTGGCCTCCCAATATGGGGAGGTTTGCAGCCTCCCCTTATATGATATGTTTTAAATTTTTTTATAAATTTTATTTTATTTTATTTAAATTTTGTTTATATATATATCAACCTCTGTTGTGCTTTATCAATTAATTATGCCATTTTTTTATATTAAAAATTATATATGTGTGTGTGTGTGTGTGTGTGTGTGTGTACATAGTAATATGTATGTATATATGTATATATATGTATGTATATATGTATATATATGTATGTATATATATACTTGGTGCAATATAAAAATCTTATGATGTTTGATGGTAACGTCTGATTATATACTGTGATAGGATGAATTAAAAGCAAGTGTATTTAATAAATTATATTGAGAGTTTAAATTAAATTATATATATTGGGTAAATTAGTTGTTTATATTTCATGGATGGAATTGTGCGTTTGTAGTTGCATTAAGTTTATTGTAGAAAATGGAGCTTAGAATGTTGCCATGAATATTGTGTAAAATGTGATTAATGAGTTAAAAGAAATTCTTGTTTATAACTGAATCTTGAGGTTGTGTAATTCATTTTTATTCTTTAATTTCCCTTTGGGTCATTTTCTTTTTTCCTGAGTCGATTTATGGACATGTGGGAACCCTCAAGGTCATTTATCCTCTGTAAGAGTTTTGGTTACTTGGCATTTTAGGCTTCCAGAGGCAAGAGTGAGTTTGTTGTTAATTGAGTTGTCATTTGATTTGGTACTTGACAACACTTTGATTGTAATTGTGATTCTGAGTTTATGCTTCGGTTGTACCTGTTTTCATGAGTATCTATGTATATGGATGTTGGCAAGATGATTATGCCTCGCATGTGTTTCAGTTTTGAGATTTTGTACTTCTTTGTGTTGGTTCAACCCTTTGAGCTTTGGTTTTGTGGTTTGGGTTTCTAGGGAGAGTGGCTATTCATGCGCGTCAACGCACAAAGGGGTGGCCCGGATAACCCACGCAAGAGTTAGTGTAATAAGTGATAACTTAATTAAATGAATTAGGGGGAATGGGTAGAAATAACATTAACAAGATAATTAAGGATGCCTCGTCCACTCGTTAGGGCTTTCGTAGACTAAGGGTGGGCTGAGAAGGTTGTGGTTGGCAAGATCGTTACCTCATCTCCATGAGAGGTTAACAGTTTCGTACGAGTCACCATATAGGGCCGGCACCTAGAGAGGCAGCCAGGATAACCATAGATGGGGGATGACGCCTAGAGAAAGGCAGCCAGGATAACCCATGTTAGGATTGTTCAATGACACTCTCCCCTGGCATCCCCTTGATTTGTTATCTTTGTAGGCCTTTGGAAGTGGTACGTTGATGTTGTAATTTCCTTTGTGTTTTCATGTCACTCTTGTTTGGAGTTGAGTCTTGTTGGTTTTCTGTTTGGATGGATTTGGTTGAGGATCCTTCCTTGTCTACTCCTAGCATGGGGGCAGTTGGGTGGAATGTGCTACGCACCCCGTTGGGTCCCCCTGTCAACAATTATGCAGTTCAGTGCAGTGCTTTTCAGATGCAGCATGATCTAGAGTTCACTTTGTTGCTAGATGTATACTTTGTACTTCAGTCGTACTTTTGTATTGATGTATTACTCCCACATGTGTTGGGAAATTTTATGATGTAAACTCATGTAATTATTCAATGTGATGTACTGAAGGTAGATGTAATGTATAATTATACTTTGTATTTCTTTCTTGATCTATGATAGTGGTTATCACCATATGAACATGTTGTATCTGTGGAAATATGTTTATTGCATTCCCATGTTTATATTATATGTGTGTATGGTTATCACATTGGTTTAATCTGGTCATATTGGTTTATCTCTTGCGAATGTTGTAATGTTAGAGTTATGTTGAATGAATGGTTTATATTAATGAAATTCATAATTTTGTTCATTAAATTTTTGTTATGGGTTAGTATGTGTAATGTTACCTCGTGCAACCCAAAGGACTTAGGCGATTAACTTATATTCACTTAGTTGTATTATATGCATTGGAATCTTAACATACATATCTTATATGTTTAAAAAAAAATTGTGCATTAATAGTTGTCCTTTGGGGTTTGCGTGACGGGGCGTTATAGATAGACCTCCAAATTGTGGGTTGATTCCCCTTTTGATTTTCTAAGGAACTAATGATTATGCAGGAAAAGGGATAGAAGGCTTTAAAATGAAAGAAAAAAATTGAACTTAAAAGGATGGTGATGCACCTAAATGACTATGAAAATGCAAGTTGATTCACAACTATTTTTTCAGAAAGATTTGTTCACATAGCTCAAAAAAGGGCAATTTGATCATAATAATGTTTCTAAAGAAGGCTTAATAATCTTTCTTTTCAGAAGGAAAACTATGTTTCACAACTTGGAAGACAGAATAAACACAAGCACAACCTAAGACCTGTGATAAAGAATTGCTTTTGTGCATGTACAGTAATGAATGAGACAAAACTAGAGGTTTTGGTGATTAAAAAAAATTAACTTCATCAAAATCATTCATAAAGACACTCACATTAATCTGAGAAGGTAAAATTGATAAATCTTGAACAAAAATAGCAGGAAAATACTGCATAAATGACAATAAAAAGTAACCTGTAACCTGTCACTCTATATAAATCTGTAAAACTAGGTTACAAAACTTCTCAGACTCTCTACAATGAGCATGAGAGTAGAAAGCAACAAATGAGAAAAAACCTAAGTCTTTTCTCCTATATACAAAAAAGAGTCCCAAAGTACCAAGAGGTGGCACTTGCAGTTAACTGCATCTAAAAATATCTCTAAGGAACTCTCCCACGAGCAGAAATGAAAACCCCCAAAAAGAGGGGTCAAAACTGAAGTAATTTGAGCTAAAATAGCCTCAAACTCACTATCACAATCAGTTTGACCAAAGTTGACCTTGAAACCACATGAGATAATTGAAAATCAAGCCTAAATCACCTCTTCATATTTTGCATGATTTTGAAATGAAGTTAGCTGACCTAAATAGATATTAAAGTAATAAAGAATTACTTTGTTGGGTTCTACATCTACATGAAATGCATTAAAGTAATTTATAGTTTATTACTTTAATGATGTTTGCATTATTTATTTTCATTTTATCTCATGCAAGGTTTGAGGAGGTCGACTAATTTTGTTTGATACTCATGCAAAAATATTTAAAACAAAGTGAAAAATTCCCCATAGAGGGGTCAACCAAATATAGGGCATAAAGAAAACCCTAAAAACAAAAACTCGTGGCCCAAATTGCATTGTATTTCATTTCACTTCAAGACTGCTTCTGGTGCTGCCATGTTAGGGTTTGAACTAGAGTTTCTGGGAGCTCTTCACTGTGAAAACTATGCAAAAACGAACGTGGTAAGTTTATTTTCTAGCATGAAATGTTGCGATTTTCATCATTTTCTATGAAAGAGAATTTGTGCTTCCTGCCCTTTGTGAAAAATGATAAAACTATGCATTTTTTCTTCAAGATTTTTGGAGGTGTCGAGGGTTTATGTTTAGTTTGTAGGTCGTGACTCTCCATTATATGAAATGAAAAGAAAAAACCTCCATTCTTTTCACTCACCTCCCTATTTTGTACAGTGACTTTGATTGTGAAGACCCTCAGGCCGCCTCCTCATGGTGTCATGATATTACTGTCCTTTCATATATATGTTGATGAGGACTATCTTCTTGAGCTTCCATTTGTGGCATGATTCAAAAAGAAAAGAATATTTGATTTTTTTCATTTGGCTTCTTGTTTTTCATGAGAGATCATCATTTGGGACATTCTATCAAATAGTTTTAAATACTTTACTCATGTCCTTTTTATGTCACTGTGCAAATTCCCTCAAGTTTGAGAAACACTATCATGTGAGAAAGCTCATTTATGTTTTCCTTTTGACCATTAAGAACATTTTGTTTTAAAACTTTCAACACAATCGAGATCACTTAATTTGACCTAGTAATAATTTGTTGTCAGAGTAAGATGAGCCTTGAATGGTTAAGAGTAATACATCAATGGCACAGTGCTTAAAATGTGTTATCTATAACTCCTATAACTCTGGTATTTTCATTGCATATATATATATATCATGACTATGAAATATCCCTTGCAACCTTCATATTCTCTGTCATACTATGGGTCATTACTTACCTGCCCTTTGGCTTTACAGTTGCTCCTCTCGAAGTCTTCTACACAATGACTATCCTCCTTTACTACCTTGAGCTCTCAGATATCTAGAAATTGTCCTTCATTTGTTCTTAAATAGCTATATGTGATTTTTTTTATCTTTGTAGGTGACTGCTTATCTTTTGCATTGTATGCTATTCCCCTGAATTTCACTTCAAAGACTATCCTTTTTACAAGAATGTAGTCTCCTTACCGTTTGATATGATTTGCATTATCCTATTGATTACTGCATTTAAAAGACTTCTTTATTCAAAAGGTTGCTCTTCAATGAAGCTATGAAGAATGTCTTATTTTATTCTCATCAGTTGTATTTAATACCATGGTCTTGATCTCCTTCTTACCTATATTTTTTTGTCAATTAGGAGTGACAACGAATGGACAGGGCAACATGCTTACTTATGATATAACCCAACTAGGGTTTATTGTCTCTCTAAGTGAGACTTTCATCTTTCTCTGATATGCCTACTGTGAAACCCTTTTGACATATCTTTGTGCTTTGATGTAAAGTGACAAGTCATGAAACTCTGTACCTATCCTTAAAAAGGGCTATCCTTCTTTGCTTCTTTGTACTCACTGTCTTCTATAGCAAATGTGTACTTTCCTCTATAACTAGATATATGCTTTTGAAATTATTGAGGACACCTCTGAAATATGCCTTTATGGCTGTCATTTTTCTTATCTGAAGATTCTTGTTCTTATTATATCATGATAGTGATTATGTTGGCATTCATGGTGGTTGACCTCATATGCTGCTTTTAGGCTTGCAAGTCTGCATTTTCTTATTTGATTACAATGTTGATACTGTATGCATAGTGAGTCCTCCTTGCTACTACGGATGATAGCTTTGAACCAAAACACCATATAGCAATAAGTGGACTTTTCTATATTTTTTATACAATATGCTAAACCATTTGGCATTACATAAGCATGTCATGTATCCTTTGTAATATAATGAGACGGTGGTGTCTCATCCTTCACTAAGCTCTTTAAAAAAAAAAATGGCATTGATGAATATAAGTGTAGGTCTTCAGATATCTTCAAATATATTTCTATTTATAGCTCTATTCTCTTCATGATGTTTTATTGTACCCTTCTTTGAAAGTGTTGTAGCTTCTTAAGACTGCTTGATTGTTCCATTTGTTTACACTTTTCCAGTAGACTCCATGACTATCCTTTCTTTTTTACTATTATAGTTTTCATGTTCATGCATCCAAACTCTCTCTTTATTCGTGGCTTCCATGAGTCTCCTTGAAGCATTGTGATCTTCATATTTGATAGGATAGTGATAATACATGCTTCCTCCCATGAGTGTAACATTCATAATGTGAAATGACAACATTAAATATGAACTGAAACATCATTAATGAGACAATATGTTGGGCTCAACCCTTTTGGGAGCCCATTTTTTCCACCACATGTTGTGATGTCAAATGAGATGAAACATGTAATGATAAATGAACCTGTACCTGCACAGTGAACAAACAAGTTAGATAAAACAATGAAGCTTAGTGCTCATGTAATAATGATTTGAATCTTCTGCTCCCGAATGTTTGTGAAATCTGCATATTTGATCAAATGTTTCATAGGAGTAGATTATATATCTATTGACATATGCATACGAGGAGAAATTTGATTATGATTTCTAACCCAATCTATTTTTACGGGTATCTCTGGAGCAACCAACGAAAGAGCTGGAGGTGAAACTGAAGAGACAACTGTCAACTTTGTGATTCGCCATTCAAGCAATGACAAATTAAACTTCCTTTCATGTTCTTTACTTCTTCAATTGTATAGTTTACTCTTTATGTTTCATTTCATCATGTATGATCAATTACTCCCATGGCTTGTGTGGGACATGTGAGCATATTTCTTTGTAAAATAAATAAAGACAACAATCCTATGCAAATTTGTGTAATTTTCAGTTGTAAAGAACATTTGCATAATAAAACTAAACCTCATTTGGAAGCATCTTGCATGCAATGACAACACTTTAGCAAAAAATTGTATGTACCTTTTTCCTTCTAGCTGCAAATACTTGCTCCAACTCTACCTGATTGAGTTGTAAGCAAAAGTTAGGTAATAGAACATTCATTATTATGAGAGATGGGTTCTTGTGAACCACTACTCATGAAATATGGGTCAATGGGTCAAACTAGATACAATAAGTGTTAAGTGGAACATTCATTATCATGAGAGATGAGTTCTTATGAACCACTACTCATGAAATATGGGTCAATGAGTTTGACTCGTACACGCTATGGAAAATACCTCCTACTTATCAATTGTAAAAAGATAGCAGACGTTGATTTTCTCTCTTCCCAATTGACCTCTTGGATCAACTTTGTATTTGCAAGACACAATTTCGCATATTCGGCCTATTGCATAGGTATTTTAGATACTTTTCATTGTTGCAAGTTTGTGGGCAATACTGGAGGACACATTGATCTTTTTATGGTGCTGAGAAGTTTTTCATTATTGGGTGCGGGTTTTATTGTTTTAATCATCCACTATGAGTGGATGTCTCGAAACCTCACAAAGATTTATTTTGTAGAGCCTCTTACAGCCCACAAACCCATAGACAATAGAACCTCTCGCATTCATCACTGTTGGAGATCTTCTATGCAGCCTTTGTAGATGGAAAATGATGCCACCATCACCTTTTTTCACACCTCTACACAAGAGGCGTTGCAGATTAATGCAACCCACCATTATTTGTTGCACCTCCTTTATTCATAGTCCCACACACCATTCAAGTAATCAAAGACTTTGATATGTCTTGCAATGCCAATATCAAAATCTTTTGAAGATTTATTGTTCTTTGCAAATCTTATGCGAACATTTGACTTAGGTTGCTTTTGCTCTCAACTAAAAGTCCTCGAGTCTTGTATCTTGGCATTGTGCTTGGAGATTCTAGTCGCAATCATTGATGCAGGCTGCAACAAGTAGCTCTTTTTTTTTTAATTTCATTGCATGATGCAAACTTCCTTGCATGGTGCATTCACATGTTGTAACATCTCATCCCATGCAGCCTCAATAGTCCAATAGTCTCCACATCATCTAGCATTAATGTTTCCTTCAACTGCATGCAAGGTATTTTGAAACTTTCAATTTTGACTCAGTTATCTCCTCCATGCCTTTCAAAGACCTCCCACATGGCCTCCATGGAGCTACATGTGGCTTAAAATCAATTCATCTTTTGCTTTTCTTTTGACTTAGGCTTCTTTTGAATATATGGCTATAGAGTAACTCTTATAACTTGTTTTTCTTCTACTTGTTAGAAGTTAAGACTAGTTGTTTAAAATAGCTGTCAAGTTTTTATAAAAGAAAGTGTCTATTTTTTGCAATAATTTAGCAAAAGGGAGCTTTTTTTCAATTTGGCCTAACTTGCAAATGGAAGATCAATTTTTTCAATTGTAAATAGTCGTTGGAAAGTTCGTTCTAACGTCAATGTTTTCATGTCGAGATGATTTAGAAATTGTCAATTTTAATATGTCTTTTTCACCTTCAAATTCAAGTGTAATTTGTGCAACTTTCAACAGGGCATAACTTTCACCCCATTTGTCAAAAATTGCTATTTTTTTTTGGAATTCATCATAATTTTACAAGGATTCCAAATTTGTAATCAAAATTCAGTTTAGGAAAGCCAAATTTTCATTATTTGTAAAAATATTTGTGAGTTATAAATAGACAATTTGGATTCCACACTTGACACAAGCTTATAATTCTTCTTTTACATCTTTCAGGGGATCTACAATTAGATATAATCTAATTTTGGAGGGATTTCTCAGGCACAATTGAAGTGCCTTGTTGTGTGTGCATAATGGATCCTAAATTCAACTTGTTTACTCCACATAATTTTCACACATGGAAAATCAAAGTATAACAATTACTTCAATCTAAGGGATTATGGAAAATGGTTAATGGAAAACAAATTCAATTTACTAAGGAGTTTGAACAATTTACTTATTGAAATAAGTTAGATGAAGCCATGGGAATCATAGGTCTTTTTGTTTCCAATAATTTATAATTTCACATTTCTAGTTGTACAACTCCTAAGCAAATGTGGGATAAATTTGAAGATTTTTTTGGTAAAGTTGATGAATTCAAGGTTCTACAATTATATGTTGAATTAACAACATTATCATTGGACGCCTTATCTTCTATTGAAGATTTTTTAGTTCAATTTAAGTCTTTGCTTTCTAGACTACAAGGTTGTGGTAAAACAAAAACATATAAAGAGTGCATCTTCTTAATTTTGTCCAAGTTACAAGGTCCTTATCAAATATTTGCTTCTTCCTTTTACTCCACCATGGATTCTCTTGGCACAACACATGTATTGTCATCTTTTGAACATTTTTGTGATAGACTTACAAGTGAACAATCTAAACTAATAACTATGGATGTTATCACCTCTTCAAAAAGGCAGGCACTCGTTGTCCACTCATCTGAGGGAAAAGGAAAGAAGCCTTCTAATAAACCTAAGGTAGAATCAGCTTCAAAGAATGAGTCATCATCTAAGCAGAAGAATTCATTTGACACACAAGCCACATCATCTAAACAGTCAAGAAAGAAGACTTACAAGTCTAAAAAGAAACTTCATTGTACTTTTTTTGGATTATAAAATCATGAGAGTAAAGTTTGTCATAAGAGGATTGTACTTTGGAAGAAGCCATACAAAGACATAACATTGATCTTCCCAAACCTACTAAGGAACATGCCCTTACAGCTAGAGGTTTGGATTCATCCAAGGACAGTTGGATAGTTGACTCAAGAGCCTCACACCACATGACTCACTCACAAGATCTAGCATCTATTTCTGACAACACTGCTCATATGTTAGTTGGAAAATCTCCATAGATTCCAGTTATGGGATCAAGTATAGTACAATTGATAGAGGGTAGCATTGAGGATGTTCTCTATGTTCTTGAAATTTTGGCTAATCTCCTTTCAGTTTACCAGATTTTTCATTCTTGTAATACCCCTTTGTTTTGCTTTCTGGCTGGACAGAGTGTCCTTGTTTGCTTTGATGTGCTTTTTGGTTATTGAGATACTTTATCATGTGTGTGCTCTTTGATCGCTATTTATAGAGCAATAGTCTATTTGTGTGATGTGATGTATCTTATCTGATGTTTTATTTGACATGTTTTAATTGGTGTAATGATGATTAGTTATTGTAACATGTTATTGCATGAGATATTTGTTTATGATGGAACTGTCAATCTATGATGAGTGTATTGGTGAAGGGGACGAGATCGCAAGTCACTCGCTTGTGAGCGCCCTACGATTCTGAGATTTCCTCTTCACGGTGTGTTTTATTATGTTATATATATGCATTTTTGATATACTCCTTGTTCACAGGTTTACAGGTACAGAACATTGACTCCACCTGGTTCCACAGGTTTGAGCATGTCCATTGCCAACGACAACTGATTGGGAGATAGTAGCTAGGTTTTCCGTGTCAAGCCATCACCCTGGTCATAGTGTGTCGTCGGGTTTTAGTCGGGTTAAGTTGTTTTAATTTTGTTCATCTCTCCTTGATTTCATTTAAATTGCAAGTTGAAAAAGGTAAATAAATGGCTTCATATATTTAAGTTGTTTATTAAATAAATCTAGTTATAATGTTAGAAATGTTATTTAATTTATTAATTAATTTAATTGAATTAATAAAATAATCTAATCTTGGATTAGATTTATTTTATTGATTAATTAAATTAATTGTGTTGAATTGATTAATTAAATTTAGTTGTGGAGTAAATAAATTAATCAATTAAATATATTAAGTGAATAGTTTAATTGTATTTGGAAAGTGCATAAAGTGAATGATTTAAATCTATTTGAAATTTAAATTGTGTTTTAAAGTATTAAATTGCAAATATCTTGTAAATGCATGAATTAAAAGAATTAAATTTATTTGAAAATGAATTTTGTTTTAAATTATTAAAAGTAAGATATTTTGTAAATGCATGAAAATATCTATAGTGTTGAAAGATTTTTTATTTATTTTTTAAAAAGAAAATATCTGGGATATTTTGGGGAAGTTGACTAAATTAGGGGAAGATATTTCTTTTAAAAAATATATATATTGTTGTTAAAAGAAAAGGAAGTTCTTCATGTTTGAGGATGCATTATTGGAATTTGGGTGAGGATTTTGGAAGAGCTTTGGAAAAATCATCTTGCAGGGAAGCTCAACTTTTCTTCTTCAAGCTCTCCTTCAAGCTTCAGATCATAGGTTCTCCTTGTTTATTGTTTTGAAAATTTGCATTTTCAATTTTGAAAACTTGCTTGGAAACAATTTGAAAACTCTGTTGAACACATGAAAAAAATTAGATTCTTGTGAAAAATACAAACTCTTCAACAGAAACTTGAAATCAAGAAATTAGTTTTCTTTTTGAAGATTTAACAATAGAAATTATTTTGTGTTTAGGTTTAGAAATTATTCATAAATTTAGAATCAAGAAATTAGTTTTTCTTTTTTAAATTTGTCCAATCTAGCTGTTAAATAAAAATTTTGTGTGTGTGTGTGTGTGTGTGTGTATATATATATATATACAAATGTTTTATATATATATATACAACTCCTGTGTATTTTTAGTTAGGAAACTTTTCCCTGTTGGAAGGAAAGTTTTTGTCAAAATTTGTGGTTCATGAAAAAACCAGAAATAGGGGATTTTTGTATTTTTCTTTGTTTTAATGAAAGTAAAAATATATATATATAAAATAAAATTTTATTTATTTTTGTTTATTTATTAGTGTGTGGCCAGGGGGGGGGAGGGCAGTTGTGGCTACACACAGCCACCCCAGGGAGGGCGTTGTTGTGGCAGCGCTCCCCACAGCCACCCCAGGGAGGGCGTTGTTGTGGCAATGCTCCCCACACCCTGTGTGGGGGAAGCACTACCACAGGCAGTGCCGCCTCCACAGGGGAGGTTGGGCGCAACCTATGGCTGCGACCTCCTCCCTTTTGGGGCCTGTGGGGTCTAAAAAAAATCATTTTTTTTAATTTTCATTTTAATTTTTATTTAGTTTATTTTATATTATATATATAATATTTATATATTATTATTTAAATAAATATTTTTTTTATTATATTATTTATAGATATAGTATATATATATTATATATATAATATGCATATATTATATATATATTATATATATAATATGCATATTATATATATATATTGTATATATTATGTATCTTTAAATAATTTGTTTTAATTAAATTTTGGAAAATAATTGAGTGGAAATTTAAATATATATTTTTTTTAAAATATATATTTAAAATATAAATATATATATAATTATATATTCAGTAAATATATATATATGTGTGTGTGTTTAGATTATATTTAATTATAGTTTTTCTATAATGGTTTTATAATAGATGCAAAAAAATTGATTTTATAATCAAATGATTTTATTTAAAATTTGATTTGGATCATTATGTATAATTGAGGAAAATGGAGTTAAATTATTAGTTTTTAAATTTCTCAATGTTGCAGATGTAATTTTATTTACTTTTGAGTATTTGCAAGTAATGTTAATTATTTTTATTGATTACATGCAATATGTCATTGCGTTGTTTGGATTTAGGAAATCCTAAAGTAGGTTATTTAATTGCCAAAAGTGTATTTTCATTATGTGTTTTCTCTCATTATCGTTGTTGGGCAAAGGGAATTAATTATTTATAGTTCTTATTGGTTGCAACAAATGTAAGATAAGATTAATTATTTTCATGAAATGTGTAATTGAGGAATTTAGAATATTGTGTTCATAGTCAAATTATTGATTTTATTGTAAAATAATATATTTGAAAGGACAAATATTGGATTTAAATGTAAGGAGTTTAATGGCGAGATTAATTGATTTTAAAATGATTTATTTTGCAAAGGACCAATAGTTATGTTTAAATGATAGGTTCTAGATCATAGAAGTAAATGTTTATTGCTATTTAAGAGCAATTAGGGAATTAAATATCTGGTTAAATTTTATCCTTTGTCTGAAAGAGACATAATTTAATTAGTTTTATTGTGGCAATAAACTATTGAATGTTATTAAAGGAAGTGGATTTAGGAAATCCAAATATAGATTTAATTCTTGTTTGATTGCCCTTCTTGAGTGTACACTTCTTTTGTTTTCGCTTTGGGGAAGTTAATTAGAAGGGTTGTTAAGTCTTCCATAAGGGGTTTAACTATTTGGGGTTGTTGTATTATGTTATTCAACCTTTCTATTGCCTTGGGTAGTGCATATAGTTGTATCCTGTGTTTTACCCAGTTTTCACGAACGGGGATGGTTTGTGCCTCCTTTGGATTATGAGTGGTTTGTGTGGTTTGTGCCTCCTTTGGAAGGAGTGGATTATGTGTTTTGTTTCCTCCAGTGTATTGGAGTGATTTTTCATTATGTATTCCTCCTAGAGTTGGAGTGGTTTTATCTTGTTAGTATGCACTTGGGATTCACTTGGTGATTGGTTTGTATGTATTTTCAAGTAGAAGAGTGGTTTATGTTAGGCGCCAGATCCCAAAGAGGTAAACTAGGTAATCTTCATAAGTGGTTTAATCAAGTGATAACTAAAACAATATACTTAGAAGTTTGGGTAGTATTTCACATTAATCAAGATAATTTAGCCTCACTCATAGACACAAGTGTTCGTATAGGCTTGGGATGAGTGGGAAGGCCTGGAATGGCAAGGTCATCTATCTTGTCTTTACGAGAGGTATTTGATTCTGCATGAGTGAGTATGGGGGTCGGGATTCGGTTGAGGCCACCAGGATATCCCATAGTGGGGGCCGGAGCCTATGAAGATTCCCAAAGGATATCCCATGTCGAGTTGTGTGATGACACTCTTTCTACGACAATAGTTGGTATTTGGTTTTATGTGTATGTTTTTTTTAACATGCCTGATTTGTTTTATTTCTGGAAGCAATGTGACTTATGTCAGTGATGTTAGAGTTGTACTTGTATTATTCTTATGGTTGTATGGTTCATGTGATTGGTTGTGTCAGTGTGAGTTAGCCTGTGTCTAGAGGTTGATGGTCTTGTATAGGATTCCTTGTTACTATCTCCTAGCACAGGGGGTGAGCCTTCGGGTATCACATGGTTGGGTGGAACGTACACCTTAATCTGTTGGGTCTTCTTCTTGTTCATGTGGACGATATTTCCAGTTGGAGAGCTCGTGGGATCTAGTTTCATTTCATGCTTTATTCATTTCAATTGATATTGTAATTTATTACCCCTCATTTGTTATCGAGGTGGAATATGTAATATGTAATCATGCTTATTGGAATTACCTCATTCGGGGAATGAGACTTGTAATCTTATTGTTAAATTATCATTATTTGGAAACATGTGGTATCTCTTATGCTTTGACGTAATTTATCATGTTTGGAATGTATGTGTTTCTCAATTCGTTAAGTAATTAAATGCTATGGTTTCAATTCATGTTTCTTGTTTGGGTTTTAAAGTAATCTCAGTCTCATAACCTTAGAGGTTGTTGCAATGAATAGTGATCTTGCTTGTTATTTGTACTTAAACAAAAAAAAAAATTAGTACATTTGAGTAGTTAATTGCAACTTCCTCTAGGGTTGTGTGGCGAGGCGTTACAATACTAGTGATGGAAAGGTAGACAAGTTTTCACCACATATATTTATTTGACAACTACACCATCTAGAGAAGATTGTTACATCAGACAAAGCATAGCATGGATCTCGGTTGTATAGATTTCATGGTTTTGAGTCATCATGTGGAGCATCACATATTGCCCATGTTGACTCTTTGAGAATACTTTGGAATGAGAGGTTTGGACACCTCAATTACATGTATCTTTAGCAATTGAGTACTAAGAATATGGCACTTGGAATCCCTAAGGTATCTTGCATAGAGGATGTTTGTCAAGGTTGTGTACTTGGAAAACATCATCAAGAACCCTTTCCAAAGGGTAATTCCCATCATGTTAGTACCTTACTTGAGTTGGTTTATAGTGACCTCATATCATTTCTAACTTCATCACTTTCAAGAGCCAAGTATGTACTCACTTTCATTGATGACTACTCTCATCGCACTTGGGTGTACTTTATTAAGTACAAAAGTGATGTCTTCCACGGTTTCAAGACTTTCAAGATGTTTGTGGAGAAGCAATCATGTTCTTCTATTTGGAAGATCTGCATAAATAATGGGTGGAATATGTGAACCCAACTTTTATGGAGTATTATATTGAGCATGGCATTCATCATCAGTATTTGGTTCCCTACACTCCTCAACAAAATGGTTTTACTGAAAGAAAGAACAAATCATTAAAGGAGATGGAAAATTGTATGCTTTATTAAGATATACGCCTATATCAAGGTTATACTAATTAGTTGTTGTCTAAGTAATCCGACCCAAGGCTACTGAATTAACCGTGGCCAAGCATAAGCAGGATTCCAACGCATTGAAGAAAAAGTTAACTTCTACAGATCAACAAATTACCCAACAGTGGCCAACATGCAAGCACCTACACAGGTCGAAACTCATGTGTTGAACACTGGCCGACTTCAAGAGATAAGAGGATGAGTTCACAGGTGCATGAAATAAAAGCAATATACACATGTTGCAAGTTTATTTGAACTGAAGTTCGATCAAACTTAACTAGGACTTAGCATTTAACAATTTAGGTCGACATCTTTCCAAAAGCCCAGTCTAACTGGAGATACAAATATTTAATAGTTAGTGTTCTATGGTGCGGACTGATTGGTAAATGGAGTAAGTGAAATATGGCTTACTCAACATTGTAAGCTCAATGCAATAAAAGTTAAATGATATACATATTTCCAATGTTATGGCAATACGGCCTGAGTCAGCTTGGACAGACTAATACATATTTGAAAACATGATAGGCTCAAAGAGATGTTTCTTTTGTCCAGCCAAGGCAAGGCAACAACTTCTGGTACAGAGTAGACTCGCTATAATAAAATATTTCATGATATCAAGAAGCTAGGACACGGTATTTAGAGAAGAATGCCAAAAACAAAAGAGGGGATGATACAAAGTGGCACCATTAACAGGATTCAAATTGTTTCAAGGTAGAATGCGCTTGACTCAAACATACTACATACATATGCTTCAATATCACAAGAGCTCAATAGGATGAAATATAGTTTGGGAAAAGAACAAAAGGCTTGAATGATTTACTAAAATACTCCATTGAAAAGAAGGATTTCGATTATGTTTCATCTACTGAAGAAAAGAATTATCATCATACTAACCTGAGTTTCTTGAAATCGATACAATGAAAGAAGGTAAGTCAATTGCGAATAACACAAGCGAATGTAGTGTTTTCGAGGTTCAATTGCCAGGGAGTGAATTTAATAATACACTCAGTCTACCAAATCAAACATCCAGCCAAGATAAATTAACATAAATTACAGCTAAGATAAATGATAGTGGCGCCGACAGAGGGTTAAAAACCGAAGACAATAAATTCCAAAACAAAACATCTGGAAAAGTATTAAAACTACAAACAATGCTTTTACAATTCATTCAATTCCAATATTATACCAGTAAGTGTTTTCAGGCATTTGTATATAAAAGAAAAAGGCATAAAGATAACAAAGGAACCTGGATTTTCTTACAAGTCTAAGGAAGCTTTGCTACAGTACTTTTCACCTCCAATCTACAGCTCAACACAAATTCAATATTTCCACCTTCCCTGCAATTCCTAACTCCAAAAACCTCTAAGATCAATTCCCAACCAAAACAAGCACCAGCCAAATTCCCATACACACTAAAAAAAATTACCAAAATTAGTTTTTCCTCTCCAAGAAAAATAATTCCATTGCCCCTCTTTCAGTTAACTCCACTCCCTTTATTAATTACCTTCTTTCCAGAGAATTTTCCTTCCACTTCAATTTCCATTAATTTAATTACCTTTCTTTCAAAATTTCATTTAATTTATCCTCCTTTTAACTTTTAACCCTTCCTCAATTTTACATTTAATAGTCAAATAATCAACCATTAATTTATTGATTTATTATTTTAATTTCTTATAGAGTTTGATTGCACATCACAATAGCAATATTTGTATTATTTAATTACTTTTTTTTAAACAATAAACCTTTAATTCATTGAAATTAAATAATTACCCTCTCAAAATTTGTTTTAATTTTATTCTTCTAATTTAATAAGACTTTTATTTTCTTTAGCCAAAGCCTACAATTTTGAAAATTTAAGTTTAATGAAATAATCAAAGAAGACACAAGTCACAAGCATGACTCCACGATCAGTCAAACAATTATCAACCGAAATCAAAACATGAGAAAACGACAACAATGGAGACAAACCAACATGACTGACTTACAGATGGGATGTGACATCAGGCATTCATCCTCAATGAGGATGATGGCTCGATGTGGGGGACCCAGTGCTACCTCTGAAACAACAACTCCATTGGGATCTGACACGCTCAAACTTGATAATCAAGTGGAGTTGATGCCATGTACCTACAACCTACAACAAAACATAGGGTTGAACATGTGCATAAAGAAAACAGTCAATCACACCATGAAGGGAAAGTTGCAGCATCGTAGGGCACTCGCAAGCATGTGATGCGACCTTGTTTCCCTTCACCAAACATAATATCTACTATCAAAACATGATAACGCAAATATCCAACAAACACATAACAACATATCCATGACTACTCACATAAGCAATTAACTAATCTGCTAACCATGATATAAGTAAGAAACATCAGTTATCACAATGTCATGTCAATATCATCAAACTAAGCATCATAGTGTCATCAAACAGTCACAATATCTAATCATAAAATTATCACAATATCTAAATAACATCCAACAATATCATAGTGTCCAACAAACAATACCATAAAGTCTAACAACAATATCATAAGGCCTAGATACAGTCCAAATAGTTGTCCAAACAAAGTCAAACTGAGGGGGCATCACACCTACTTGCTCAAACTCCATGGTTCTAATTCACAGGTGACTGAGGCCTCTGTGAATGGATGGAACAATAGAATGTTGCATTACCAAGGTGTGGAGGTGAATATCACTAAGGAGTTCATTGCTTAGATAACTGGTTTATCAACGAAGGGTAAGAATTTTTATAGGGATTGTGCTGCTTCAAAGACTACCTTAGCAAAAAAATTAAAAGTCAAGGAAAGGGTGAGGCTTAGAGGTGTGGGAATCAGTGGGTATGATCGGAAGTCAATCAAGCCACTATGGAGAGACGTGGTGCTGGCTATAATGAAGTTCTTCACGCTTGAAGGTAGGTACTTGGTAATTTATGGTTACCATTTTATGTTCCTTGATCACTTCAGACACAAAAATTTGGTTATGCTCCCCTATTACTTGCTTGTTTCTATGGAAACTAGTATTGAGGATCATAAGAAGAATCCTAGTAAGGCAATCGTCCATGAGGGTCTCATGAAACTTATTATTGATCATATTAAGTTGAATTTTTTGCCTGAGATTCCTAAGCTTTCTTCTGCTCACAAAAAGAGGGGCATTGTGCCTAGTTATAATACAGGTGAGTCAGTGGATGAATGGGATGGTGACTATGAGGAGGAAAACTCTGATGATACTATTTTTGGATGATGAGGGGAACTCAGACGATGATTTAGAGGCTTCTAGTCCTAGTTGAAGGGTTACGAAATTGATATTGAAATGAAGGAGGTTGTTGCTCCTTCGAGTAATAAGAGTTTCAAGGGGAAGAAAAGCGGCTCTAAGAAGGTGAAGTGTGGTCTTAATCCGAGGAAGGATGGGAGGAAAATGGTGGAGGAGGATGGGATGAAAGGTGTGGAGGAGTCCCCTATTCCTTGTGTCCAGGGGTTTCAGGAGAATGTTCAGGAGGGAAAAGAGTAGGCATTGGTGGAATATACTCTGGAAGGCGATGGTTTTGTGAATGGTGATTTGGAGTCCCCTGTTTGCAAGGGCGATGAGCAGGTCAAGTAGGTTGATGATAAGAAAAGGCTCCTTGAAATGTTGGCGAAGCCGGACGAAAGTCCTGAGAAACATTGGGTAAAAGTTGAGGTTATTGATTTGGAGGACATTCCTATTGAGGAGGATTTGGAAGGAAAAGGTGGGGATCAAAAGGACCTCCATGAGAATGCTACTCTTCCTATTGTTGCTCCAATGAATTGGGATGAGATCGATATGGATTTGTTTTGTAGAATGGTAGAGGATGGCACTAGAAACCTATTTTATCTTGCTAAATGGATTTTTTCGAAGGTTAAGGACCTAAATAGCAGACTTAAAGAGTGGCAGGATGTTTGTGTGGCTTTGGTGAATTGTAATAAAAAAGAGTGCTTGGTGAAAGACAAGGTCAAAACGATGATTGTGGTCCTTGATAAGGTGGTCGTGGATGCCGAAAAAACTTAGCAATAATCATGAGGCGAGGTTGGAAACTCTGGAAAATGCTATTCATGAGGTTAATGAGGAGCGATTTGTGGCTTTGGAGGATACAGTGAACAAGATCAGCAAGGACCTACAGGTCGTGGTAAAAATTAGCAACTAGTCCCTGAAGTCTAGTGTGCAAGGCTTGGCTTTGGTGAATGAGAAAGCAATCAATTGGACTCGCAAGAACTTAGACCTTAGTGAGCATGAGGAGGCTATAGTTGAGATTAGTCAGATGAACTTGGTGGAGAAGAATGTGGACGCTGGCCCGTGCTTATGTACTAAGAGCAAGACAAAGAAGAGGGAAACAATTTCATTCCAAGAACTAGAGGAAGTGGTAGAGATGCATGATATGGTCATCTCTAGTAATCTGGTTGTGACTAAGGTTCTTGATAATATGCTTTAGTTAGTGTTTGTTCAGCCTTTTACGCTAATGTTTTGCTATTGGTTTTGATGTCGGTTTGTCTGGTGTTGTCTGTTGACAACTTTTTTAGATTTTTTGAGCTATTGGTGCTAGTTTTTATTTCTCTTTAGTAGCTTCCTCTCGTTGTACAAGGTTTTGGGGCCCCTTCAAAACTTACTTTTCCTTATCAAAAACTTTACCAACCTTGTTGCAATCATATAAGACTTCGGTTGTAGGTCTTTGAATCATGACTTATGGAGAAGTCAAAAGTTCTTCTAAATTGAAAATACATCATTAAATTTTTGTTGTATGGGGTACTTTATCTAAGTCTATCTACTCTCCTTCTTCCCCCCTTAGTGTTTCCATGATATTGGCCCATCCTAAAGTTGAACTCTTAGCAAACATTCACTTTCCCCAAATTGAATTGATTTATCATTCCTTGTTGTTGGATTTTGATAGTTGACTGACTATTACTTTCCTTTCTTGTACCCTCCATGGTTTGCCTTGAATATACTTTTTCATTCCCAAAATTGGATTCATCAGATCGCCCTTTAGTCTCTTAGAATTCAACAGTTGGATCCACCATAACAAGATCTAATGAATAATCAACAAATTTACAAGCTAAGAGCTACTCTAGTATTTAATTCCAATTCTCTTTTCTATGTACATTAATAGCCTTTTAGTCGTAATGAAATAATATCTTGTATCCACAAAGCCCCACTTGTTGATGTGTTAATGATCTTTCCTAAGGATCCCTCTAACAATTGTGTCTTCTCCTTTGTGAGTTGTTCCCAAGTTATTCTTTTGTTTTGACACATAGTTTCCCTCTATATCCAACTTCCTTTTTGAACATCTAAACATAAGTTTACTTTCTTTGACTAGTTGATGAGTTCAATTTGAACTTTCAAACAAACTATGTTCTAACCAAACCTTTATCGACTAATCTAATTTACTTTTCAAGTTTCTAACTTACAATCATCTTTCCAAGTGATTTTGTCCCATTTTTCGGTAACTTTATTTTCTCATAACCTTAAACACTTTAAAGTTGCTTGGTTTATTTTTCCCATCTTAATCAAAACTCCAAATTGACCTTGCCTATTTTGATTGGTGGAATCATGTCGGCTTTCATCTTCTTTTTAATTTGTTTCCCTTTGCCGACCAATCTGGTCTCTAACCCTAGTATAAGGTATCAACCTTTCACTCTTTAATTAATATGAAAGATCTTAATGGTGCTGCCACAATTGTGGTTTACAATTTCTGGGAGGAACTGATTTTTGCTGAAATCACATATTTTTAGAAAATATAATGATTTAAGCCTTGAAAAGTTTCATTTAAATAATTCCAATTGAAGAGGGCTTGATCAAACTACCTTAAATCAAACCCCCTTGGATAGAACCATGCTAGTTTTAAACCATACCTATAATAGAGTCTCCTTTACACCTATCAAAATGCTGATAAAAAACCACTTTTGATTTACCTTTTGGGGGATCAAATGAATTCATTTAAATTTTATTTTTTGCAAGTATGTAGCCCTTATTATAAGCTTTCCAAAAAGTATAATTTTAAATAAATTTAATTTTATTATTATATTTTTTTTATTTCTCGTGAATGTAGGTTTTTCACCAAAAATCAAGCTCTTTGTTCTACACATGTGGAAAAATAGCAGATTATTTTATTTTATTTTTAAATATTAGTGCACCAGATATTGAAGTCCTTGATCCAACAAAGAAAAAAAAATTGGATTTCAATACATACAAAAAAAGTTACGCGTTATACGGTCGCGCTATGTCTGAATTATAATTGGTTTGAATTTGAAACTTGATTAAAGAAAAAATATTCAATAAAAAAATATCTAACCAAGTGGAAGCACTAGATATCAGAGTTGTAAATCTAAATTCAAAAGAATTAGAATTTTATCCTTCATGGAAAAAAAGTTATGCATTATACGGTGAGCGTCACTTTTTTAAAATGTTGTTTTCTGAAAAAACTAGTTTTCGAGGGAGATGGAAAAAGAAGTGCAATCTAATTCCAATTTTTTTGAAAAAAATATATTTAGAATCTATAGACAAAATTCCACGAAATTCTAGTTTGCATCATCTTCAAATTCCTCATGGTTTAGCTGCTATAGGTGCCTGAAAGTGAAGATTTAGTTAAAAAATATATTTCAGTGTCCAGTTTGGCCAAAAATTGTAAACCACTATTGTGGGATCACCCTTAACCTTGTACTAAATCAAAATTTTCATGGGTTATCCAACCTCTTGGATACCTTTTTAGTTGATTTGATTCTCAAAACGTTGACTTCCTACTTCAACCGAAGTTTCCATTTATGCTAATAGTTAGTTCTTTTCAAATAAAGCACACTCATAGATTTATAGTATCCTTAATTCCAAAATCATTGAATCCTCGCATCTTCAGTTGCTATCGATAAGGGGGATTACTTCAATCCTTTCCATCCCTCCAAGTCATTTAAACTATTTCATAAGGTGAGGGTACTCATTTGTAATCCTCCATAACCTTCCTACCAAACCTGGTTGCATAATCTTTCGCAATCCAAAGGTGTCTCTTAATAAGTTGGTGGTTTAGAATTTTTTAACTCCAAGGACAACTCTTTCATAGTCCCAAACTTAAACAAATTTTTAGGAATCTTAACTTCCCTTTTTGTTTCCCCTTTGTTCTTTTCCTCTAGCCATCTTGAAGTAAGAACTTTTCAACCTTTAACTTCCAATAAGGTTTACGTTTTACTTACATAATGAGCCCATAGGTTCCATAGTTGAACTTGGTAGCTCTAATACCATGTGTAACATGCTAATTGTTCTACGCAATAATTTTACTATGATTTTAACCACAAGTAAATAAATTATGATGTCAACACTTAGAAATAATTTTTTTCATTTCAAATATAAGAATAATATTCACACATGAAATAAACATCATTCCAAACTTTCCCATTTTATTACAATAAATTATTTCAACTTCTAAAGTAATGATTGCATAGAACATGATAACATGATATCATTTCTCTTTTAAAATATTTCCAAAGTTATGGATACAAAATACACAAACAAGGCTCCACAGAGCTTACTGGCAATAGATGTATGAATGGTCCAGGTGCGCTCCATCAAATCTTGGTCACCTACTAATGAGGAGAAGCATCACTCAAGAACTTTTCCACCAACCTCGGACTAACTACAATCCCCTGCACATCTATCAAACTGATAGATGGCCCTACCCTTCGACGAAGAGATTGGTTTGGTAACCTCATAATAAAAATTGAACTTTCATAAGCTTGGTGTTGTGTCCTACATATCTAGATCTATCACACAATGGATACAACCTACACATATGACATTCCCCTAACTAGTATGTAAACCTAGATCACAGTGAATTGATAGTGTAAATAGTGGCAACTTACACTACTTTGGCCAAAGTATTCATCACCCAATTCTTCGAGTGGACGTCATATACTTCACCCACCTTCCTAGCTCGATTTGAATTGACCATTCATAATCTATGCATAGGCTATTCCCTTATGCCATAGAGTAACCTTAACCCCATGAATAACCTATATCCTCTATGTTATTTAATACAATAGTTTTTAAGTAAATCAAAGTAATTCTAACATACCAATTAACCAATATGGATAAACATAACATCACTTCATTATTTGACTCTATTTCAAAGTACGTTCTCGACAATAAAAGTTTCTATTCAAGAATGTAATCTCATCAATAAATGACTCCCATCAATAAATGACCTCAATCAAAAGTATATTCTTCAATAAGAAATGAATTCAATCAAAGTATAATCAATAAATGAACTCAATCAAAAGATTAATCATATCAATAAAGGACTCACTCCAAAGTATGGTCTCAACAATAGATCGATTTTAGTTGAAAGTATAATAAACAATCAAATGATCAATTAGATCATATGGGTTAATCTCGACTTATTTGCTTCAATCAATAATCAAATACTCAACCCTGCAAAATAGGTTATTCCTATCCTAAGGTTTCCAGTAAAAAATAATGTAGCATTCAAGTGACCATCATAAAAAGCCTCTCTTTCAATATATCACAAATATTAGATCATGTTTACTACTTTTGTATAAAATATGGAGGACATTAGCTTGAGAAGAGCTTATGTATTTTCACCTACAAGCTCTCTACTCATCATGGCTTTGGGTTGCTCATATGTGAGTCCCCTTTTGGAATTATGTGAATTGACTCTAATTCAAAATAAGATAATAACATAACTATAAAATACAAGTCGTATCCCTATCATTGAATATTGATATAACCTCTAAGTTTATACCCTAATACTAGGGTTAAGACTCTCTTCCTATTTCAAGGAGACATGAGTATTTATTCAAGTAATGATTATCAATCAAGGTTTGCATAACGTCGTAATGATGACATTATTGCTAAGTACAACAAGCAATCTTTCACTTTCACATAAGAATAAATAACCTTTCCCTAATAAGCAATTGAACTAATTTCCCAAACAAGACAAATAATATCACACAATCTTTTCAAATACATAAAATTATAAAAGAGTAGGAATCAACATGCATGTTTATGCAATGCTCCAATTGATCGAACTGGATTCCTAATATAGTCTTCCCCAATTCAGCAAGCAATTCCCTAATTATCCTTCTCCCTCTTCACCAAAACTCTCACTCTCAAAATCCTCTCACAACTCTCAAAATTCTCTCAACTCAAAAAATTAGATAATAACAACTCAAAAAATCATATCAAGAATGCAGATGTGTCCCTATTGAGGTAGATAGCACCTCTATTTATACACAAAGGTCTGCAACTAATTACTAGAAACAGAGTATCAAGAATGACACTTCTCAACTCAAAAGGTTTGACTCAACAAGATTAAGAAAAGGTGGAAACTAAATTCGTTGCACAGTAAACACATACACAACCATGATGAATGAGTCAATACTCAAATTGGACAAAAGGAATGATAATAAAAAATGCACTTGTAATTGCCTTCTATAAGTCAACTTACTTGGCCAACTACATACTTGACCATTTCTACATAATTCAAAATGCTTCACAATGTGGAAATTCATATTGTAAAATAGACTTCTAATCGATTCATACTATTTTCAATTGGTGCCACATTATGCCATTCATGCCTTACTACATGGATCGTTGTTTTCTGTTTGACCTGGTCAATACTTCCTATGTGTGAGCATAAACTATTTGCATTGCTTTTGACAAAGTCTTGGTAGCTATGTTTATACGTTGAATAACATTGGATACTAAGTGCTTTAACATAGCATTGTCCATACTTCATAATACTCAACACTTTAAATACTTCATGCAATGCTTATTGACTTGGTTTAACTTTCCTATGCGTAGCACTTACACATTACCCATGCCCTAGTCATGTTTATATTATTATGCTAACTTTAAACTTGGCTTGCTACTTGAATAGTTGGTTTATACTTCCATTTACCTGTCATATACACAATGCTAGTTATTTGCTTGTGATATTAACAATACATATCAATCATTCAATAAGCATAAAGCTTATCTCATGTGTTGTTAAGGACATATACTCCTAGTTATGTGTGTGTCTTATGCTGCAATTAGTACAGCCTTAGAATGTTTTAGTATTAACATTCTCATGAATATTAAATGCATTAACATTCATATTATATATATATATATATATATATATATATTATATTTATTAACAATATATATTTATATATAAAAACCAATGGTTATTATATACATATATATATGTATGTATGTATGTATGTATTCCATATTTACTATATGATATGCTCACGTATACGATATATTTACTCATGTGAGTTATCGTAAACCCATACATTTATACATACATTCACTCTTACGTATATATATTCATCAACTATTATATAAATATGACCGTACAGAAAAGGAACTCGTTCAAAAACAATAAACAAAATCCTACCCAAAATGTTCCCAAACCAAGAATAATCAAGAACCTAACAATTAATACCAAAACCACAAACAATCAAAGATGACCAAACAAACTCTCCAATTTATCCAAAACTTCGACTAAGGTTTTACTTACCAAATCCCAATCTAACTTGACTCGAGTAGACCTACTAAGTCGTGAGTGTGTGAAAGCTCAATTTAGGTCTTATCAAAGGTTACTAGACCAATCCCCACTCCTGAATGATACTTCCCCTCTCTTCCGAAGGCTCGAACATGTTCTTGTATTCAACTTAGCATATAATAACAACAGTCAAATGTTCACATGAAATCCACTTACATCATAAAAATTTACATTGATAAAGCATTAGGATATTCACATTGTAATTCATATCTTTTCATCGCATTACATCAACATAAACATATTCTCTCCTTTAAAATCAATATCATCTTAATTCATATCTACGTATTTCATTCATCTAGTAAACATATTAAAGTCACAATTTGCATTTATCAACATTTTCACTCATGAAGGTAAAAGTAACTTAGTAACTATGAAATGGGGTGTAACAAGGAGTTTGTTGCAAGGATGTGCAGTTGGTATTGAGTTGGTGTTGTCTCAGATGATGCTTTGATTAGTTACATTATGTTGTCATTAGTAAGTTACCGCTGTCAACCTCTAGTGTTGCTTTGATAAGCTTCTATTTATGGATGCATGGTTGAGTTGTTATGTTGTAGTTGGCTTGGTGGTGATGAGGAAGTATTGATGTTGTAGTTGGCTTGGTGGTGATGAGGAAGTATTGAAGATGTTGATGATATGTTTTTGGTGCTTGGTTTCCAAGTGCGTTTGAGAAATTTGAATAAAAAGGGGAAATAGTGTGTTGCAATGTGTTCTGAGTGGCAAAGTAGTGTTCTAGTTTGGCTCCATAGTTCTTCTAGGTTGAAGATCTACTTATGTGGTTCAAATATGTTGATCAGAGGTGTTTAGAGGTGTTGCATTCATAATGTAGTGTGTTGGGTTGCTATGCAGTGGAAGTTGTGTTCACTAGTGTGTGAACTGTATATTACAGAAGTGTCTAGGAGAAATGTTCTTGCTCCACATTTCTCTATAGAGTAGTTTCAAGTCTTACAAATCTAAAAGAGTATTGATAGTGTGGGTATCTTTCTTTAGATCAAGTTTTTCATGGTTTGGTGCTTTAGAAGTCAATTTTTTGAGTTGTAGTGTATGATAGAGTTGTTTGAGTACTGGGTGCGTACATTCTTCAAGTGAAAGTTGTTGCAAAGGAATTTTTTGGATTTCAAGGTGTTTATGGAATATTATAGATTGTTTTAAAGTGTTATGTGGTGTCCACAAGTCGTATTTGGATTTGAGGAAGCATGCACTTAAGTGTTAATGGTGTTAACACAGGTTCGGTCACCCTTGGGTATTTACACTACTTGTGAAGATGCTAAATAATGTTTTTGGAAGTGTGGTGTGGCGTGTATGAGTGGATTTAAGTCCTAGCTAAGGTGTGTTGTGGTCCACCTTCATTCCTTTCCACCGTGGGAATGTTTTGGTGTTGACCTAATTTGAATTTGCACGGTTGAGGTGCATAACTAACCTTGGAGAATGTTTTCAAGGTTGAAGATGATATAAATACGAGTTGAGTTGTTGAGGGATGAAAAGATAGATGAGCATGATGCGAATTGTAGAGTTGTAGGGTGCAAATTTGAGAAGTGCAGTGAGAGCTTTCATGTGTAAGATTATTGAATGTAGTGAGCAGAAGGTGTCTACAATCTTCAGAAAGACTGCGAAAGTGTTGGTGATGCTGTGATGGAATTTTTTGTTGCTTTGAGATAGATTTCACATTGTAACACTCTTCTCTATCTTCTTTTCTATTATGGAAATGAGCCTTTTTTTCTTTGGGTAGTGAGCCCTATTATATTCGATGTTGATATTACTTTATATTATGAGTTAATCCTCACCATGTTTTTTCCCATCTTGGGTTTTGCATGTAATTATGGTGTTCAATTGTGCATGGTGTTGATGTGTTACAGTTTCTATTATTTGCTTTCATGATAAAATCATTCTAATAGATTAAGGGTTAATTGAATTAATGTGGATTTGAATGTTTGTGAGGGTTTTGAAGTTTTAAGGCACAACTAATTCACCCCTCCCTCTTAGTTGTCTTGTGCATTCAAAATTTTGAAAATGCAAATGGAAGTAAAAGAAAACATGCAAGTTCCTATTTCAAACTATTATAAACCTCTAGATAGAGCACACAAAAGAGAAATTCAATAAATATAACATCAAAATCAACATAAAATGTTACCCATGACTCCATTGTGGTTTGATTTTCTCCTTGATGGATTGGAATGTGGATGTTCTCTTTGCTTGAAGATCACAAATTTGACAACATATACTTAGCATAAGTGATAATGGACGAGGAATGAGGGAAGTACCTAAATTTATAGATTTTGGGAAGGGGAATGGATGACCAAGATTTGATTGTGAGATCAAGGGTGGAGAGTTCTTGATAACAATTCTATAATATCTAGGAGAAGATGGAAGGTGGAGATGAGGTCATTAGAATGTGCATGGTTAGGATGAATTTATAAGCTTAGTAAGTGGTTAAGGGCATGAGGGAAGTTAGGGACATGTGCATCTAGGGAGGCTAGATTCTAGGATTGTGTTGAGAGAATAATGGTAGCACAAGGACAAGTGTTCCTAGAACCCCATTATTCTCGAAAAGTAGTGAGGGAATATATGATTTATTAAATAATAATAATATTATTTAATTATTTTAGACACATGTGTGAGGTGGATAATAGGTGGAAATAAGTATTTATTTATTTATTTATTGTGAGGAGATGGAAAAGGCGATAAATTAAATAATATGATTATTTAATCAAGTGTGCGACTTTAGATGAAAGGGATATGTCCTAGGTTAATTAGGACTAGGTGATGTGATGTAGGCTTAAATGATGAAATTGATCAATTAGAGATTATGTGATAGGTTTAGTGACAATGAATAGAACTAGGGATTACTTTAGGTGTCTATAAGAACAACTTAGGGGTCTTATGGTTATAGCTTGACATTAGCATTGGGTTGTGATAACACATGTTCACTTTGACCCCTATCCCATTATTCATAGAAGTTCAATTAAATGCTCTTGAAGAGAAAAAAATAGGTTTATAAAGAATTGGTTGAGCTAAGGTGAAGGAAACCTCCACCCATTGTTCCTTTTGATCATCAATAATCTTAACCTTGCCAACAAAAGTCACTAAACCATCCATATTGAACTTAAGTAAATAATTAACCATAGCTTTTGGAGTTTAAACAATGATTGGTTGTTAAGAGAGAAAAATTTTATAAACAATTGATTGAGCTAAGGTGAAGGTGACCTCCACTAAATCTTCCTTTTGATCATCAATAATCTTAACCTTGCTAACAAAAGTCACTAAATTATTCACATTGAACTTAAGTAAACAATTAATCCTAGCTTATGGAGTTCAAACACTGATTGATATATAAGCACACTCTTCAAAATGATAAAGATGGATAAGGACTTAACTTTGTATGCAACTTTAATACTTTTGATTGTAGAATGCACTTTATGATCCCAAACTATGCTATGAAATAATATTTAAAACTAAAATGTCTCGACAAATGACTAGATGCTTTGTTTTTCATTATAGCTCAAATTTGAGCTTATAGAACTAATATCCTCACTTATGAACATGAATTTGTTATGTAAATTTAATTTGCATCAATATAAATGAATTGTGCATGCCTAGATGCCTGAAGAATCTATTCACCTCACTATTTGGACTAATCTAAAGAGTAGGTGGTGTTGGCAAACACCTTTATGAGTTTGCCAAGTGAGGATTTTCTCTTTTTGTCAAATCCCTAAATCTAAATTATCAATTATGAAACAAAGATAGAAGACAAACAATTGAATAACATGCCTTACTTTGTTATTAATAAGGCAAATGTTGATATAAGCAAATGATACAATACAATGTTCTCTTGAATTGATCAAATGATTGTCTCTTCATACTTGATCATAAATCTATTGAATGATCTAAAAGTGAATTAAAGTTTGTCCTTTTAAATAACACCCAAACACATTTTACATTCAAGTCGACAAGTAATGGCCAACACGAAGGGGGTCTACTTAGACCTAAATTTCAATTTCAATTTAAAGTTCTAAGATGATTTTCATACTTGTAAATTCAATCCACAAAAATAATAGATAAACAAACAATCAAAACCAATCCCTAAAAATGTATGAAAGTACAACCAAATAAAAATTAAATTAATTGTCAAAATTGATGTTGAAACATATAACTTATACACTAATCATTGTAATAAAAATAACCCAATTAAAAAAATCTAAATTTGCTGAGTCGCGGGGACTCACATAAACAAATAAATAAATAATAAATAAATAAATACAACATTCACCCTTAGACGTGGAAACACGCACCAAACTACTAATTAAAAGTTGGGACCACTCCCCGATAAAAGCAGAATCAAAAGCCCCAATTTGGGGACACTTTTACTTCAAAAAAGCAGGAAAAGCATCAGGTCTAGGGTCATGTTTGGCACTCTAGGTTAGGGTTAGGGTTAAGGAGGAAAAAGTAAAACTATTAGGGTTAGGGTTGAATGGATACGAGCGATCTGATATGTTTATATGCATGACCGCGCTGAAATGCAGATGTCAATCCTGTTGGTATTGCAGGCTCTTTGTATGTGGAGCATGCTCGGTCATTTCTAGAGCGCGACTGTGGTGGGAGAGTAACGCTCACCTATGCAGTCAAAACCATAGTGGAGTGCTGTTCTCCCATCACAGTCACGTTCTAATAATGGGGATTGAGGATTTAGTTGGATTGCTATTCCTCTCACCCTTAACGAAGACCATCTCGAGGGTTTGAAGATAATGATGGACGCGTACAGACATTTTTTTAAGAGTAATCTCACTGGTTTATTACTTTTGGTCTTTTGGAGTAGTGTTAATTATTTCTTCAGTAGGAAATACAAGATCCGCGCGTAAATCTATGTGTAAATTACTTACTGCATAACTACAGCAGGATTTGAATCCAAAAGGAATCAATTTTATTTGATGTTCGCATTCTCAGGATTTGTTTCTGGGTTTTTGGTTTTAGTTTTAGATGCTAGATGCTAGGTTCCTACTTAAAGAAACCCTATACTATTTTATAAAGGTGAAAATTACGACCATATTTAGTAACTGATTTGTTTGTTTCTTATTTATGGATTATTGATTTGACGATCTGGTATTTTTAGGGATTCTTTTGTTTTTAACTTTTGCAAAATCTTAGAAGCCAAATTCTCTATATTCTTGAACGTTTTCTGTATGATATTGTCTGCTTTGGTTTCATCTAGTATACTTAGATATATGCCTTCTTGGATTCTCATCTCAATTTATCTGGATTTCTGAAGCATTATTACAAAGAAAAAAGGAAATTATTCTCCTTTGCTTGATGATTCAGTTTCTTGTTAGTTTTTCAGGAGTTTTGTGCTCTGTTTTTATAATTTCATCACGTATAATGGTGAAAACTATATTTTTGTTTGATTTGTTAGTGTAATTTAAAGCTACATGTTCTTGAATAAGGCTTATGATTGTCTTATTTCAAATCTCAGGTCTTCCATTTACTATCGTAGATTTGTACTGTATTTATAATTCTAAATTTAAGTGTAGAATTGATAAAGTTATTTTAGCATCGACAGATCTTTATTTAGATTGATTAATTGCAACTGCAAATTCGAACTTAAGTGAATAACTGATCTCATTCTATATTGTAGTACAGATTGAGTCGGATATGCTTTTGTTCTTGCAGTTGTAGTTTGCAGATCTGAACCTTGCGACAGAATGGATTTATGTCTTCTAGGTGCGAAATTTCTCTAGACACTTCTAAAACCATGTGAAAGTAGTAGATCTAAGCCTTGGTGTGCACAGATCTAAAAGATAAGCCCAGGTTTGAAGAATTGAGTGTCATTTAAATCTTGTGTGTGGGTAGATCTGAAGTTGAGTGTGAAAGATTATTCCACGTCTTATGAGTTAAGGTGCAGAGTTGATCTACGTCATTATTGAATTGGTCCAAATTATTCTTACAGATATGAAATTATTGTAATTCATTAATAATATATCCATCAAATGTTACGAATATACATCAAAATCATATTAGGCTTCCCTGCATGTTCATCAAAATCATATTAGGCTTCCCTGCATGTTCTAGATCATCGATCATCGTTCCTGTTGTCCTAGATCATTGTTCCAATATTGCAAGAGAATATGACCATAATAATTTGTTAGATATCCTAAAAGGTGTTTGGAAAAACTACCAATTCCTTATTAAGATTTAGGTCTAGACATAAAGACGAATGGATTTTGAGCAGCTAGAGTTCAACCAGTTCATTCCTTTAGATGAATTTAAGGTTTGCATTGTGTCTGTAGGCACATTGATCATTTGTTCTAAAGCTATCGAATTGGGTAGGAGAACACAATCTTTGCGATTCAATAGATCTCTGAAAGGTTCTATTAAATATTACCAGTTCCTTACAAAGATTTAAAGCATAAAAAACCCCCTCGGCCGACATGTAGCGTAAAAACCAAGAACTTTAGCGTTGGTTTAATCAACAAATTGTACTTATTCAACCAGCTTGACAAAGCTGATATGACTGTCTCTCAAGATAAAGTAGCAGGGCCTTCATATGCTATCCCTGCCAACAGTTTCAGTAAAACTAAGTTCGACAAAAGCGCTTATTCAACATAAACTTCAAAAATCCCAGCCTTCTCAAAAAATTAATAGGGAGCGATTTTTAGGTTTAGCGAAGTGGGCGAGTTACGCAAGAGTTCGAAGCTCCAAAACTTAATCGATTTGGAAAAGCAACACAGAATTCATGAGAGAATTAGAGATAAAAAGAATGAAAGATGAAACATAGAAATCATTGAAACATAAATAACGATAAAATTAGGTAAACTACTACATACAATAAAAATAGTCGTAACCGTAACAAATTTAGAGCAACTCATGTTATATAAATAACGTTGATAAAACAATGATGCAGTGCCTAGCAAAGATTTCGGAGTTTTTGTTGATACTCGTAAAGAAACTTATGTAAGTTAAAATTCAACTAATCGCTCAACAATGAATCTAATTAGTTAATAATATAAATTGAAACATTTGGTTTCATAAAATTTAATCAATTGATTTAAAATGAATCTAATTGCTTTGGTACTATTAGTACATTACTTTAGTAAGGTAATACTAATTATTATTTTCAAATTAGGAAATTATTAAAGCAGTCCCAGGATCAGCTTACTGTTTCAAGAAATAGTAATTACGACTAAATAATTTAGAAAATTAATGTTCGTTAGTTTGGAAAAATATGTTAATTAGTATCAATTTTTTTTAATATAAATTAAATCATTACTAATACTAATTAGTATAATTAGTAAATGAACATTGTGTTTGGTAAAATAATTTATAGACCATTGGTCAATTATTAGATGCATTTTGAAAATAGAAAATTAGTTTAGAAGTGGTAGAAAACTAATTACTTTTATGAATTGTTTGAAAATAAATTAATTAGTACTAAATAATTTGGAAAAAAAATGTTTGCTAGTGTGCAAAGATGTTTTCAATATTACCAATTTTCTTGTGAATATAAATTAAATTATTACTAATTATTTAGAAAAACAAGTTAGAACTTGATAATTTTTGTAAATAAGTACAAATTTTAGTTTGCATGAAATAAATTGGCAATGAAATGAAATAATCTAGTAGTAAATACAAACTATTTTGTGATTTGACTAACAATAATAAGTTAAAATTTGAGTAGTATATTATCTTTTTAAGTGGTATATTATTATGTTCATTTAATAGTAATTTTTTTGAATTTTTTAACCATGTGTTTTTTTTTTTATATTTGTAAATTAAATAAATTTTGATTTTTTTATTTGTTAACACAGTAAGCTTTTTGAGTAGATATGTAAGACATAGAAAATTAAATATTTGTGATAAGTATGAAATTTAAAAGCACTCTAGAGAATGAAGATATTAGAAATATAGAAGAATTATAAATTATTTTATAGAGAAGACATTTAAAAGAAATATATGAAAAATTTGTAAGTATTTTTAAATATTAGCAATATGTTAAAATGTGTAAAGTATTTAATCTTTTTTAATAATTAACAATAATTCTATTTACCATGAATTTAGAAAAGAGCATATCTGATTGGAAAATAATCCATAAGAAGTAAAGTTGATATGAATAACAGCTTTGTAGGTAAAATAGAGATTTAAATATTAATTGATTGTTTGGCAAATATTAATGTATTGTCATCATTGAAAAGGTTCCGCCAAATAGAATATGGTGAGGCTTGTAGTATGGAACAATTCCAATACCTTGTAATGTGCAAATGGTGAATAGGTGTTAATTGGATTGCTTGTGTATGCCTTGTTGGGCTGCTTAGCTTCTAGATGTCGACGAAGTGCATAGATAGTGAGAATGACAAGTATGTTACATGTAAAGGTGTGAGAATATAGAGTACAAAGAAATTTGTCCTTTGATTAATGGATAAGAATGTGGTCTACAAATTCTATTACAGACATTCAGGTAGAGAGAAATGTTTTATTGTTTGGGAGGCAGACGACATTTGCAAGAGAAGAAATGAATTTTGGAGAATGTTTTTCAAATTGTCCTTGCAATAAGAATCATTTTTTGGAATTGGAGTAAAGAGGAAGACCTGAATAGTGCAAATATACTTGATTCTTGAAGAGGAGCTTGTGAGGTCAGAGTTTTGCATTTTTTTCTTCTTTTGTTTGGAATGAAATTTGTCAATTGTTTGAATGTGTAATGGCAAGTTGCAACGATGTCGTAGTGAGACATGTGCATAATTGCAATGATGTGATGCAATTCATATTGAATGTTTTTGCCTAGTACGTTGATGAGAGTGTGTATTCCTTGGAGTAGGTATATTTATGAATTTGTTTGGAGCAAATGTACAGTAAGCAATTGTTGTAGTTGACATGTAGAAGGTGTGCAACATAGCAAATCATAGAGAAGCATTTCTGTGTACACTTGTTTACCATTGACAGACTACGAGGTACAAGTATTTAATGTCTAGATGCAAATTGTGCTAGCTTTTCCAGCAAAATGATACTGAAGCGAAACAAAACAACACAATGAATTTTTGCAAACATCTAGTCATGAAATCCAAATTTTACAGGCTTTGCTATTAGGCTAGTGCCTATCAAAGCAATCAACAAATCTATGTTCTCACATGTTCACATGTAACACCTTTGTCATTCTCACCATCTGTGGACTCAGTTCACATTGACAACATGTGCAACATAGCAAAGCATACAAAAGCATTACCATTTACAGTTGTTCACCATTGACACACTACAAGGTATTGGGATTGCTCCATACCACTAGCAAAATAGATAAGTAATGCTTTTCAAATATCAAAAATATATTAATAGATGCCAAGTATATAATGTTCCCATATTTTTCTAATTTACTAAAACTAAAATCAATAGTAGACCTGCAAGACAATCAAATTTCATTGGCCAAGCAACTATTACAAATGAAAATGCTAAAATTAATTATTAAATGCAAATTGTGTCAGCTTTATGGACTAAAATCAATAGTAGACCTATTGCAAGACAATCAAATTTCATTGGCCAAGCAAGTATTACAAATGAAAATGCTAAAATTAATTATTAAATGCAAATTGTGTCAGCTTTACTGCCATCATGCACTTCATGTGCATGGCATTTTGCTAAAAGGCAAGTCATTGTTGTGATCAAAGCAATTCACTATTGCAATTGTATAATGTAGATTGGAAATGGCAGGCTTGTCAATTAATCTATAGCTAATGCATTAAATGGTAGTAGGTCTACTACTCATTTTTGTTTATGTAAATTAGAAAAATAGAATTTTATGTATTTTCGCAAATATTAATAGCTAACAAACTCTACTGAGCCATAACAATTAATTTACAAAATGTTCTTCACAGTATTTAGAGGCACATGACAGAATTAAACAAATGAGCACACTCCATGACAAATAGTACGCTATTCATAAACGTGAACCACATAAACAAGAAAAGAATTTGCAAAAAAATAGACCAACAAAAAAATTGTATAATGTAGATTGGAAATGGCAGGCTTGTCAATTAATCTATAGCTAATGCATTAAATGGTAGTAGGTCTACTACTCATTTTTGTTTATGTAAATTAGAAAAATAGAATTTTATGTATTTTCGCAAATATTTAATAGCTAACAAACTCTACTGAGCCATAACAATTAATTTACAAAATGTTCTTCATAGTATTTGTAGATCATAGCTCACATAACATAACAATTATGCCACTATTGACATAATATTTAATGCATTAACTATGCATTCATTGCTCTACAATGCATTACAATTATTTGCAAAATTTATCATCTATTTCTATTTTTGCCACTTTGCTTACAAGCAAATGAATACTAGAGGCACATGACAGAATTAAACAAATGAGCACACTCCATGACAAATAGTACGCTATTCATAAACGTGAACCACATAAACAAGAAAATAATTTGCAAAAAAATCGACCAACATGATAAATTTTTGCAAGCATTCCCCGTTAACCCTTGTAATAGGAACCGAGCATGATAAACATAGAAACTAGCCACTTACGAATATTGTATTTCCAGAGAATAACAAACATCCAAGAGTTGTACCTAAAGCTAAAAATACACAAGCTTTTTAACAAACAACAAACAAACAAGAATAAGCACAAGTAAAACTCAGTACTCACCTCACATTTCATGAATTAACCATGCACTCACCGCTTCTGTACCTGCTAGCCGTCCAATAGATCTCGCACAATTTTTTTTTCGAGCTTTGGTGATAGGGTAGTAGCCACTCAAGCAATATACACATAATTAACACATTTACTGCCCCCATAGTCCACAAAACCTTTCTCAAAACATATGCAATTTACTGTACCCACTTGCCCCGTTAGCCCCTCTAACAACAAGCAATACTTCTAGTTATCAAGTATCATAAATACACAGCCAAGCCATTGACGATCACTGCACTTTTACAGGATAATGGACATGCAAAAGCACAACCAAGAGTTAAAAAACCCACAAGCTTTTCACAAACGACAAACATACGATAATGAGCACAAACAAAACCCAACATCGGCCTAAGATTTTATGAATTAACTATGTATTCACTGCTTCCATTCCCAACAACTCTCCAACACACCTTAGACAATTTGCATTTAATGGATTAAACATGCATTCACTGCTTCAATACCCATTACCCAACCGCCAAAGCCCCCACAATTTGCATCCACTGATTAAATATTTTCCAGGATACTTAATGTCCTCCTATTTTCCTAATCTACTTAAACAAATGAAGCATTGAGTTTTTCCTGTAAGAGCAAGCAAAACTTGTAGATATCATGTATGAGAAATAGAAAATACATAATGTTGAACAATGTAAATATAAAATGAACCATTAGTTTTTCTTCTATGTTTTGTCATAAAGTGAATGTTGGTCATTATGAGAAATACATGCTTGAATTTACAAGTATAGGAAGGTAGAAAAATATTATAAACTTTTGAAATTGATTGGCTAATGAAGCATCTGAAATTGAAATGCAATAATTGCAATAGTAAATATAGCATACTTAGAAGCCATATTACTGGGTTTTAATCTATTTGAAGCGAGAAACGAGAAAGTTAAGCATTATGTAACATATAAAGGAAGACATGTTGACTATAAAGTGAGAGATGCTAGAAGTTTTAATCCATTTAACTTGAAATATAGTCATATAGGCCAAACAACTAGGAACATAAGTGTTAGATAGAAGGGAAGTGCAAGTTGGTGCAATATCAGGTAAGTTTGTAGGTGCTTGTGTTTCTTCGTTATCTGCAATGGCATTGATGGAATTAGTACGAAAACCATTTTCCTATGTAATTTTAAACATATTTTACAAATTGAAGACAAAAACAAGCATTTGTATCAGTATTGTTTTGTACCTTGTTGTAGCATATGATGTTCATTCAGTGAGGCAAATAGCTTTTGTAATGACATTGTTTTGATTGAGCTTGAAATGGCCTTTGACAATGAAGTCTTGGAGCGCAAATACAATTACTGATTTGTCCTTGATGTACTCTTCATATTTCATGTTTCGGAAGGCGGGCAAGAGTTGTTCCATGACACGGTTTTCAATTGAACAATGGATTTTTTGCTTGTCATTCATTATGATGATAGTTTGAGGATGGAGTAAGTATATGTAATTGAATTCTATGCCACATTGGTTACAATGAGCACCGTTCTATTGTAGCATGTTGTAACTATTGAATCTATAATTGCATATCGAGCAGAAAACTTCAAATGGATTTGAAAGTGCATTTGTTGCTCTTAATGTCCCTAAAACCTGAAACATGTAAACATATATTGTTATAAGTATCAGTGTATCAGTATGAAAGAGATTGTTTGAGAAAGCGACAAGATATTTCAAAAGTTACCGTAAATGTTGATTACATCAACGCAGTTAGCTTTTCCATTGTTCTTTTGTCATTCAATTTGCAAATAAATGTTGACTAGCCAATGTGGAACATGTTCTTTTCATCTGTGGTTTTTAGGATATTTTTGAAAAGAATTGTTGGAGTTTTGTTCCTGAAGAGTTGTTGCGTTATTTGCAAGTATTGTTGTTCATGAGATGAATGCAGTCGCAGTTGCATGGCAAAGAGAAACTTAGTTATTGTCACACAAAAAAAATAGTAGAGGCCAAAATGGTATAGAAATGGGTTAAAATGGATTAGTGGCATATGGTATGTAGATATTTGTACCTATGCTCTATCAAATTCTACTATGCCATCTTTGATATCAATAGCGTATTGGCTACCAACTCTGTTAGCACCAACAACCAAAGCACCTATTGTTCCAATTGGATTTTGATCTGTGATTGCTAGTAATTGGCTTATAGTTGTATCTGGGATGAAGTAATAGTCTTTAGAAAATTGAGGCATGCTTTCAGCTATGCTTTTGTCTATCAATATCAATATGCAACCACAGTCCCCTTTGTCATCAACTATTTTATGTGCAATTTGGAAACCTGATATTGAAACTCCTATTCCTAAAATTATCTCGTGCTGATGTTGTTGCACAAGGTTTCCACTGATATTTAGTGTAATTGTCATTTCTTCTTTGAGGTTTGTGAGATCTGTGCGCAACACCTCATTTGCTTCATTGTCTTTGTCCAATGTTGATTTGTAGATGACAAGAATGTCACCGTCAAATGTGTCGCCAACTTTTTTTGCATTTAAGTCTTCGATTGATATGGACTTGTTCATTTTTGTTCTAAAAGAATGGAGGAAAATGTAAATCTTATATGTGGATGATGGAGAGATGCATATAATAGGTTAATAGAATAAGTTGTTTACTATTTGCTTGTGTCTTTTTCCATGTGTTGCATTTGTTGTGTTGGTATTTTTGTTTGTTCCATCATTTGTCTACAAAGCAATTATATAGCATTAGAGTGTACATTGGACCATGTGTTGGCCATATATGATTATCTTTGACTATAGTACTATACGTGATGTTGAAATACATTTTCCTAAGATTTGCATGATGGAACAATATAAAGTATGATAGGAAATTGGCTAGTTTGTTAAAGTTCAACTATTTTCTTTTTGATGTCGTTGTCCAAATACATGTGCGTATGTAGAAGGATTTTGATAGCCATTGAGTACAAAACATGTTTTTCCAAAAGCCAAATACACCAGTTTGAATGAGTGGAAGCCAAACAAAAAGCATGAATACAATGAAGGGTTTTAATCTGAATATAGAACCCGATATGAATTCTTGGTTTTTGTTTGGTTCAACTCATTCAGGCTCAGTGCATTACTTTTCTTCAATAACATTTTTTGCGCTTTTCTACAGTGGTCCTTGCTTTCTCGACACTTGTCTCGAATAGTTGCACACAACACTTTCTTGAAAAAAGAAGATTATTATATAAACATAATGGATATTTATATATTTATACATATATATGCACATATATATTCCATTATATATATATATAGTTATAGAAAATTACGTATATAAGAACCTATAACTGGTTGGTCAGGAGTACTTGCAAAGAATCAAAGAAACAGTTTTGAACATTCAATTTGAGTGTACCTATTCTAAAAAGATTGTTATTTTTAAGGAATTTGTGTATGTTGCATACTAGTAAGCAACTCACATATTCATACTTATTAATGTCTATTATTTTTATATTCTCATATCTTGTCTTCATTCTGAATGTGAAATCTTTAGTACTTTGCACATATGTACAGTAGAGCGGAGTTGATATTTTGTTTAGACGTGAAAATGTTTCATTGCAGAAAGAGAAGGACAATGATCAAAGAAACTGACCTGCAATTTTCTTATTCAACAATTGAGTATATTTGCGCTAATGTAGATATTTGTCTCCCACTAAAATTGTCAAAAGCAAGCCATGTTACAGAGACATTTGAGGCAGATAAGCATAGTGGATAACATGTTAAATGCAATTCATAGACATAAAGAAATCAATGCTCAGTGAACATCGTAAATGCTAGAGCAATACACATTTTTAGCAAAGCAACGCTTTGTTTGTTATGTTTCAATGGCAAATGAGAAGATTGTAACAAATATTGACTTGAAACAAATCTGTTCATTTATTAATGCATTAGAGTGTGGTCGATTTTTCATTTTCCTTTAAGTAAATTAGGAAAATAGAGGGACATTATATATAGTGGCAAATATTTAATCGGGGGATGCATATAGTTCAATTTTTGGCAGTGGGCTGGTTGGTACTGAAGTAGTGAATGCATTAAATGCAAACCTCATGATATTTGTTGGACAACTAGCGCGAATACAAATAGAGAATGCATAGTCAATTCATGAAATATGAGGCGAGTGTTGGTTTTCGCTTATTGTTTGTTTATTGTTTGTTGAGAAGCTTGCATGTTTTTGGCCACGTGATGTTGTCTTTGACATCTTGGATTCTGTGGAGTGCTTGAACAAGGGAGGAGTCGTAGGAACGGTGTGCAACTAGTGAGTAGCTTGTCTATTTGTTTTTTATACTTGATACCTAGAAGTGTTATAGGGAAAAGTGAATGGTTTGAGAAAGGTCTTGTGGACCATGGGTACATTGAAAGCATTAACTGTATGTTAATTACTTTTGTGGCCATTGGTTTGTCAGCAAAGCCCATAAAGCAAATTGTGTGAGATGTGTTGGAGGGCTTGTGGGTACACATGCAGTGAATGGATAGTTAGTTTATGAAATCTTAGGCAAGTGTTGGGTTTTATTTTTTGCTTATTCTTGTTTGTTTATTGTTTGTTTGCATTTTTAGCTCATGGTTGTGCTTTTGCATGTTCATTATTTTGCAAAAAAGCACTGCTATTAAATGGCTTTGTTGTCGATTTATGATATTTTGTAGCTAAAAGTATTTTTTGTTGTTACAAGGGCTAAGGGGGCAACTGGAGGCAAGTGGGTAGCATTGAATTCATTAACCATGTGTTTATTGCTTGACCGACCAGTGATCTATCAATAGCTACTTTGAAAAGAAAATTCAAAAACTGCAATAGTAAGTTGCTTGTGGGCAAAAAATAGTTCCATGTTTATGGATTAGATGACATGGCATTCATTCAATATGCTCATCTTTCCATTTGGTGACTCAAATTATTGAACGCCACTTGTGCTTTGTTCTTTATAACTCTACGAATACATAATTTTTAGGCACATTAGAACATTTGAAATTCATTGCAAAGAAAAGGGAACAATGATACAAGAATCTAACCTTTCAGTTGTTTGTTGAACAATCAAGTATATATCTAGTCATATAGAAACTAGGCAAATGAGCACAGTCCATGACATAAGCAATGAACACATAGTTGATGCATTGAGTGCCCCCACAGTCATTTTCCTCTAAGCAAATAAGCCAAATAGACCACTGCAATAGATTTTTGGAAACATTTAGACATAGAATCCAAATTTCATAGGTTTTGCTTTCACGCTAGTGCGCATTGAAACAATAAATCCAGAATCAATGGATTCTACTTTTGTACAGCGAACAAATGCTTGGTCAACGATGTAAAAGAGTTTTGATTTTTGTAGCAACAACAGTCTACCAGATATTGGGATTGGTTCCTATCACTAACACCAACATATCATGTTCCTTAAAAGTAACTTGGTAAAGAGAAAAAAATAGTTTCATATTTATCAATTACATGGCATGTCATACATTATGCTCATCTGCCTGTTTGGGAAGTCAGATCCTTGAACAAGCATTATCCTTTATTGTTCACAATTCTTCCAATACATAATTCTGAGACACATTGGAATAATAAAATTTCATTGTAAACAAGGTGGGAGAATGGTACAAGAATCTGACCTTAGAGCCTGTTGTTTAAGAACCAAGTCAATTTGCAGCAAGAAAGTTCTTTGTCCTACACTTCAATTGTAAGAAATGGTTCCTGTTACAAGTAGAATGAAAAAAAATCAGCACAGTCCATGACATAGAACATGCTAGGCATAATCATTTGTTTCTTTGCAATGAATTATAAATATTTTCCAAAATTTATTATGTGCTCCAATTGTGCTAATTTGATTATAAGCAAATAAATATTAGATCCAATGCAATGAATGGAAAAATAAACAAGAGAAAATATATTCAAATTATACAATCTAGCCAGTGTTCATGGTAAAACATTGCATATGGATTGCATATGACATGTTTGCAATTATGCATTATTTTGATTGCAAAAGTAACTTGTTTTTGCACAAAAAATAGTTTCATGTTCTAGACACATTGGAAGGTTTAAAATTCATTGGAAAGAAAGCGGAAGAATGATACAAGAATTTGACCTTCTAGTTTGTTGTTCAAGAGTGAGAAATATTCACAGTCGGATAGATCTTTGTATCTCACTTTAGTTGAAAGCAATGGTGCCTTTGAGTGGGACAAATTAAAAAAATGAGCATAGTCCATGACACATGATATGTTATTCATAAACATGAAACATAGAAGCACATGATAAAATTTGCAAACAAAAAAAGACTAATGCAATAAATATTGCAAACATTTAGACATTAAATACAAATTTTCCAAGCTTTTCTTATAGAGTAATGGCTTCCCAAGCAATGAATACATAGTTAATGCATCATAGGCCCGCACAATTCACAAAACTAACATATAATACATTATTCATAAAAATGAAACACAAAAACATATGATATAATTTGCAAAAAAATAGACAAAGGTGATCATTGTTTGAAAACATTCATACATTAAATACATTTTTTTCTAATAGGTTAGTCACTACCCAAGCAATGAATATACCCAGTTCAAATGAAGAACTTAGTTCAACTGAAGAACCCAGTTCAAGTGAAGAAATTTTTGTTACACCTTGTTTAGATACTAATGGAATTTCAAGTAAGAATGAATATGCTCCAAACTCAAATCTATACATGCATTTCACTTGAACTAAGTTCTTCATTTGATTGGGTTCTTCACTTTGAATGTTGTTTGTAAGTAATTTCACATACATACATGTCCACACGTGTCGCCAAAAAATGTATAGTTGACATTTTTATGCTCACTTGAGTCTTTCTAGTGGACTTTGGCTTGATTTTTCCTAGATTTAATGTTGTAATGTGGTCAACACATTCACATTAGGTCTTGGACCCTTGTGAATCATTAATACTTCTAGATTGTCTTGTAAAGGTGTTGTGAAGTGTTGTAACTCACTTTCACACTTTTCTAGGACCCTTTCATCATAATTCACCTAAATAACCTCTTTTTATTACTTACCAAGTCTTATTTTAAAGTGTTGTGAAGTGTTGTAACCCACTTTCACACTTTTCTATACTTGTCTTCACTAATTCAACCCTTGCTCATGTTTAAATGATCCCTTAATGCACTTTTCGACCATTTTTAAGTGTGTTTTTGAGGATATTCCCGTTGGAAAACATTTAATGCCCCGTAATTCCCGACACCCACTTAATTTGCTTAAGTGGGACTAAGTTGCCAATAGGGGTGACTTAGTCCTTTTTGGCACAAAACTCTAAATTATTTTAATTTTCTGGTAGGATTTTGTCCTCTAACCCTTGAGGTCGGCCTGTGATGTGTTATTTTCGAGAAATTTAGTAAGAACAAGTATAAATAAGGGATTTTCTCCTCATTTTTACATCTCCCAATCTCATACAATCTCTTGCACTCATTAAGCATTCAACCTTACAAGCATTCAAGCACTCTAAGCATAATCAAGTCATCCATTGGAGCACTTCATTGCATATCTTCAGATTTTCAACATTAAAGGTGTGGTAAGTTTATGAAATTTGCATGTTATCTATTTATCATTCTCTTTCCATTTCATTTCATTATTTAAGGTCTGATTACCAAAGTGGGGTTTGACCAAGGCAAACCCCTATTCTCTAACCCTCAACCATTTTCCCCCCTTTGCATGTATGTTTGCAGACTTTGTGTGCAAATTTGTCAAAGGAATAGGTGTTGAAAAGTGGTCAAGAAGTATTCAAAGTCAATCAAATCAACATAACCCTAATTCAAGCTGGAGAGACATTTTATCCTATTTTCTGCATAATCAAGTGCGGACACCTATCAGAAAAGCAAGTGCAGACTTGAGGCTTCGAGATTCTGCCTCGAGATTCCTAAAATCTGCAGGTGGACTAAGTCACCACTAGTGGTGGATTAGTCCCCCTTCTGGGCCTGAAAAGTGGTTTTTGCATTTTTGGACACCCATTTGGCAGATTCCTGTTCTGACAAGTTTTTCTAAAACTAGGACTAAGTCGCCCAGCCTGGCGTAAGTATCCTAGTTAACATTTTCAGTCAGATTTTTAGGATTCCAGAATCTCCCAGCATCAAGTTTCATATTCCAGGTGCACCTCTTTGATTATGTTTTATTATTTCATCATTTACTTGCATTTTTAGGTATTTTTGCATATCACGATGTTCTTTGCAATGATTTCTTGCTTTGATTGTGTGAGAATTTTTGCATCAACGTTTCGGATCACACTCCATGATCCATCATCAGGATGAGAATAGAGCTAAAGAAGAGAAACGTTGATGCAAAAATTCTCACACAATCAAAGCTAGAAATCATTGCAAAGAACATTATGGATTGTGGAAACTTGATATCATTAATATCACAATGTGTTTTCCAACACTTTGCATTTCTTAGGTTTTACATCATTAATTCATCTTAATTTCATATTAGTGCATTAGTACTTCATAATTAGATATAATACATCTCATTTACATTAACTTTAAGTGTAGACATTTGCATTTTGGACCCCATCCATTCCTCTTTCTCCTTTTAGGTGAAAAATCTTAGAAGGAGCAAAGCATTGTGTGGGAAATCCAAAATCATTGTTTACACCACATATAAAAAAAAATTGCTAAAAGATTAAAAAATGGAGCATGTTGTGTTAATGTATAACCAGTTCTATAAGCAACAAAGCAACAGGATCAAGAACACACTAAAAGAAGACTTTCTCTCGACCCTACCATATTGCGTCATGGAGCCTTGAGGGCTCCCAACAAACCCCCGAGCAAGAACATAAATTGTCTAGCACTATAATCAATGTTGAGATCAATGTTTAATATTACACTTAATATACAACCTATCAAACATATGGATGTTGTCTACATGTAATCTTAGAAACATAGACATCTACACACAAGGAATATAAAATGACATGGCATGGAGCAGTTGAAGACAGGGAAAAATTTAGTGGCGAATCTTCGCCAATTAGAAAATTCTAAGAATCGGCCAAGTCGAAATTAGCGAATTTCTCACACCCAACAGGGTATCCAAATCACCCAGATTTTACGAACTATAGGTCCAATGCATGTCCATTTTCCAATGAGTTTTTTATGAGGCATATTTGAGCAAAAAATTCACCATTTTTAAACTACACGTTTCAATTGGACCGACTAATATTTTTGCTTGGAATCCCGAAAGCATTTAATAAAACACCTACATATTCGCCAATACTATTTAAATAACATTGTATTAGGACCCATTTCGCCAATTAAAATTTACAAATAGTTACTTGTGAAGACCCATTTCACCAATTAAAATTTATAAATAGTTGCTCATGAGGACCTATTTCACCAATAACATTAAAAAATAATTACATTTGAGGACACATTTCGCCTTGAGAATTACAACGTATCGTTGTATAAGCACACGGGATTTTCCAAATTTTTAATATACCATTTAAAAATCCCGCGGAATTCGCCAAATATGGAATCATGGATTGATATAAATAGAATCAAAAGTGTCATTTATTCTTACACATTTTGTTTGATTCTACTTCATAGGTTCTACTTCTCGATTTAGAAGTCAGCGAAAGTCAAAAATGTAGACTTAAAAGGTGAGTGATCATTTCTTCATAGTGTTATTAGTTATAATAATAAGTTTTCTTTATCTATTTTCCATTCTTGCTTCAACAAAGTGAACCTTAGAACCAAACTCTGAAGTTTCAAAGTTTTTGAAACCTCTAACCCACCGAGTAGAAAGATGACCAAGAAAGACTTGCAACTCAACAAAGTGAACCATCAACCAAGTTGGAGAATCACAAAGTTGTGAAAATTTAGAACTTCGTGACAAAGTTATAAAACTCTGAGGACTAGCGACTAAGTTTAGGAAAAGCCAAAATTTTTATATTATATTCCATGGTATTGAATTTGATATGTGATATTACATCATTTTTAAAGAACAACACTTATCACACTACTTATAAATTCCTATTGCATTGCCATTCACACAATTTTTGATAAATAACTGAAAGGAATATTAATATTAAATTAATCCATTCCTTGAACAAAAATAAATACAATCGAAAGTGTCATTTATTCTTACATATTTTGTTCAGTTTTGAGGTTCTACTTCTCGATTCGGAAGTCAGCGAAAGCTGAAAATGTAGACTTAAAGGTGAGTGATCATTTCTTCATAGTGTTATTAGTTATAATAATAAGTTTTCTTTATCTCTTTTCCATTCTTGCTTCTGTCTTAAAGATGATATTGAGTAGGGAATGGGATCTATATTATTATTCTTTGTCCTTAAACAAGAAGACATTTTTTCCAATTTTTATTCGAAGTGAGATGAATATGTCGAGCGAATCAGAGATCAATATGTTGAGCAACTTGAGCAACAAGGGTAAGGCTCCTGCCACTCCTCAGGGTGGTGAAGAGACTCCTACCACTCCTCAAACTCCTTTTGTTCCTCATGGTGGTAAGGCTCCTGCCACTCATCAGACTCATGTCACTCCTTAGGGTGGTGAAGAGACTCCTGCCGCTCCTCAAGCTCCTTAGGGTGGTGAAGAGACTCCTGCCACTCCTTAGGCTCCTCAGGGTGGTGAAGAGACTCCTACCGCTTCACAAGCTCCTTAGGGTGGTGAAGAGACTCCTGTCGCTCCTCAGGGTGGTGAAGAGACTGGGAGGCCATCAAAATGCCAAAAACTTAGACGTACCATACAGTCTTACTTTGGAATTTCCAAAGCTTCTGATCCATCAGGTCAAGATGGAGCTACATCATCAAATCTTCCACCAAATATTGGTAGCATTCACAATACCTCACCGCCACCAGAAGGTCAAGTTGAGATTGTTATTGATTTCAATCAAAATGTATCAAATCAGGATGGTAATACTGTAGAAGATGTTCCAAGGGATACCCTGGGCCCAGTTAGCTAGAATGAGATAATTGACTTGGATGAGGATGATGATGTTGGTAGCAAGAAAAGGAAAAATAAACCAAAAAGGGGGCGTGAGTGCAAAATGACAAGGAGTTTTCAACTTGGTTGGTTGTCAAAATACCCATTCATGGTACCAGTGGGGATTGGCAATGCAAACGATATTGAAAAGGCAACATTGGCCAAATGTAAGATTTGTAGTTGGAAATGTGGAAGATCCAAGACATTGTAGCTAAAGATTAACACTATAGAAAAGCATATCGGTAAAGTTTATGAAAAACAAATCATAGATGGAAAGGAAGAATCAATCGTACAATGAAAATCAAAGGAAGAATGTCTTCATGCTAGGTATGTCTCAGATTATGAAGAGCATGAAAAAAGAATGTCGAACATTGATGCATGTAAAGGTACACTTGAGGCTCAATTTAGAAAAGCAATGGAAGGAGAAAATCTGTCAAAAACTGTTCAGATGAGTGTTGTTTTTCATATTTTGTTCAGAGGGTGTCCTATGACAGACTACTCAGAATATTCTGGTTTATTATCTTATTTGAATGTTCCTCACTATCCCTACTCACAATGGTCAGTAAATGTTGGATGGGATTGGGAAAACTATCTTGCTGAAGTGGAAAAGGAAGATTTAAAGGATAAAGTAAAAGAGTCAATTTTCATTGCATTATCTTTAGATGAAGTTACTATGGTAAACAATACTTCTTGGATTTGTATGCATTTGTATACTATACAACAACATGTTCACCATGATCATCTTCTTTGTGTTCATAAAATGAAGAACAATTCAACATCGCAAAATATATTTGAACTAGTCAAAAAATCTTTGAATGAAATTGCAGGTATGGATGAGTTGACAATTGAAAAAAAGTTGGTGTGTGTAGGAGTTGATGGAGTTGTAATGATGTAAGGTCAAAGCATAGGTGTTTGCACAAATTTACAAACTACTTGTGCACCATACATTCTTGGCATTCACTACATCGCCCACATTATGAATTTATCATTCAAAATTGTAAGCAAGTTTCCTACAATATCAAAAGTCAAAAATCTAGTCCACGAGATCCACACATACTTCTACCAAAGTCCTAAATGTTTCACAGAATTTCAAAATTTTGCTGAGGGAATAACACCAGGAAACAAGCTTTTCAAGGATGTCGATACCAGATGGATCTCCTTGCATGGACCAATGCAACAAGTTCTTTTAGAATATCAATCCTTAATTGGAGTGATGTACGAAAATCACAGCACAGTAGAGAAAGCTCTTGACCTCTTACATAGGTTAAGCGATATAGAGACACTCTTGACTTTAACTAGTCTTTTCCCCATGCTGGATGTGATGAACGAGCTTGTGAAGAAAGCCCAAGATAAAACTATGCATATTAATGAATATGCCAATCTATGTAAACATACATGCTTGGCCCTCGATCATCTATATCTAGATCTAACACAAGATGGCGCAAATTATTTCATGCGGTAGAAAATTACTGATTTGAATGATCCTGATAATTATTTACAGTTTAATGCAAGCGGGCACTTATGCATCTGTGTACGTGGATATGAGATACAAATGTACCAATGTAAGACATCCAGGTGCTCTAGTAGAGAAGTAGTTGTTAACGAGGAAGATTTTCAAGGCATTGTTAAATCTGTTGGTGATAATTTGAAGGAAATTGCAAAATATAATTCCTTAGAGATTCATGAAATATTCTCTCAAGATGAAATACTTGAAGCCATGAGTATTATGTATCCTCAATTTTGGGAAAACCAAGATAACCCAAAATATTTTCATGCTTAGGTAAAAATCTTGATCAAACAATTTTCAAAAATTGTAACATACAATGAGCAAAAAATAAAAGGAATTTTAGATGAAGCTAAGCTTACAAAACAATGTAGGGATTTTGCAACAACTATGAAGAACCAATATAAATCCATGGGCAAGGACAAGGCCTTTGAACCGAGATCAATAAAAAAGGTTTGGACAAACTTAGGTTAGAGTGAAATATTGCACGGTTTAATATCAGAATATTTCAAACTTGTTGATTTATGTCAAACAATGATATTGGGGTTGGTGGAGGATGAAAGAGTTTTAGTACATTGGGGTTTTTGAAATCAAAGTTAAGAAACAAACTAGACAAGAATTTGGAAAATTGCTTGAGGATGAAAGGAACTGCGTATAATGTAAGAAATTTTTCTTTTGAAAGGGCACTCTCAATATAGAGATCCACATGTGAAAGAATAGGGACCGGGTTGTGCAACACTCCAATTCCAAAGGCTGGTACTGGTGGCACTAGCAGTGGCAATGGGACTGGGACAAATGACATTGACAAAAATGACACAATGAATGTTGAATTTGAGACACAGGCCGAAGAAAATGAAGAGCAGACTTGGAATCAAATTCAAGATGACTCTTTTACTTTATCTGATGATGAACATCAGTTTGAGGACCCCGAGTCCATTTGGGAAATGGAAGAGAATTAGCACCTTTTAGGTATTTATACTGCACTTCATAGATCCCAAGATCAATTTACAATTCCATTGTTCCATACTGTAGTTGATGATATTTTATATTGTATTTAATGAAATTGTGAATCATTGCACTTCATGATATTTTATTTTATATTGCACTTTATGAATCTGTAGATATGTAAAATATACCGATTGACATTGTGCATCTGATCCTGACTACTAACATCGTTCCGTCCTGAATCATCCTTCGGTCTAACCATTTAATCAAATCTCCTTATCTGATTAAATTCATCAATATTCCTCTCTTAATTAAATAAACCAGTAATCTAATTAAGTCACCTCTCTCAATAATTAAATTAATCATTTTGATCTAATTATCCCTATTTAATTAAATAGTCAATTTTATTTAATTAAATCTCTAAAGTTTGCCTATTAAATTAAATAAATTAAAACCTTATTTAGTTTAATCTAACATCATCCCTTTTAATTAAATAAATCAAAATCTTTATTTAATTAATTATTTTATCATATTCTTCTCATATTTGATTTAAATAAATCCACAAATCTAAGTCAAATTTGTCACATCATCTAATCCCCTTCATTAAATTAATTAACCTTGATTAATTTAATCTCTTATCATGTCCCATCCTCCAACATTTACCACTTGCTCATGAAAATAGATTTAATTAATTTATTAAATCTCTATTTTCCTCAACAAGCATCTTTTAAGGAATATTCTTCAAGTTTGAATTCAAAATCTAAATTGACATGTACATCCAACAAGGCATTTACTCCATCTTACATGTCCTTTTCCTTGAGCCAAGTGGCATTCAATGCTTTCTTCCTTCCCTCTTGCAAGTCATTTCAACAAAATTCAAAATTCAAAAATAAGCATTTATGGGCTCAATCCTCAAAACTTGCACATCCTCCATCCACTCATAGATTGACAAGTGGCACCTTGCCATTGGTTGAATGTTAGTCCCACATTGCTCTATTTTGGACATTCATCCATCTTGGAATTCTATAAATAAGAGGATTCATTCTTCATTTGATCATCCACAAATTATGCAAAGTTACCATGCTCAAATATCTATCAAATTCCATTCATCATCATTGAATCTTATCTAGGTTATGCAGGTTTTTTAGCTTGGAGCTCTCATCAAACATCAACAAAGTGGATCACTCATCAATTATCATCAACATACATCAATCTTGAATCATAGGAGTTGGGAAAGGGCCAATTTTCACATCAAATTGGCACCAATTCCCTCATGGGATCATGAGTTTTCTAGCTTAATTAGGATTCAATCTCTATTTTATTGTTTTCATTGTGTTCTTCATTATTTTTCCTAATTTGAGCTATGTTAATGGATTCCATGGGGAATCCTTGTTCTTACTTGCAATTGATTATCTAATGTGTTTGTTCTTATTGTTTTGCAGGTATTAGGATTGGGGTTCGCACATTTGGCACTAGAAGGAGGGCATGATCTCATTTTTTATCACTTTTTCCTAAGAATTTCGCGTTTTTGTTTGTGCACAGAAAAATTCCAATGCTGGAAGCTTAGTGTCGCCATATAGCACCGCTGGTTCTCCAACGTCGCCATACAACACCGCTAGAAATTCAAACTGCGACGCTGAAGTCTTCCCGCCCAAGAATTTGAATTTCAAACTACACCGCTTGACCAATCTACCTGCAGGATTTTTCAAAAAAATCAAATAGCGACGCTGAGCAAAAGTGTGACGTAGTTGATCTCACTGGCCCAGACACTGAGCGATGCTAACTGGTAAGTAGCATTGTACAACACCGCTGAGAAATCAAATTGCGATGCAGTCACGGGTTGCACCGCTGGCAGGGAGTAAGAAGTTGAAATTTAATTTTAGCATGTGCTTTTTGTCAATGATGAGTTTATCTTCTATTTTCTGCTTTTTACACTCTGTGTTTTGCAGAATTTGACTGATTTTCTTTTTGTAGGTTGGATCAATTGAAAACAAAAGGAGAAGCATGATGATGGTACTTCACAAAATCAAAGTGTTTTTAAACACTTTAGTGTTTGTTTAACACTTTAGTGTTTGTTTAACACTTTTAAGAAACTATTATATCGCTTTTTGCTTAGGACACTAATTTCGTTTGGACTTTTAAAAAGAATCTTTTGAATTTTTGCAAAGGCTTAAAACGAACATTAGAATTACAACTTACTAGAGTTTGTTTTTTGGTTAACAATTGAACAAAACAACTCTCATTTGTCCTTTGGTGCTTTAAAAAGAACTCACAATTGCTTTGTGGATTTAAAACAAACATGTGCAACTTTGTCTTTGTGATGGCTTACTCAAACTAACTTCATTGAAAAAGGACGTATGCGCTTCTCTCATGCTTTATAGCGATCTTGAGAATCAAAAGGATTTTTTTTGTGATTTTAGGTTGAGATAAAGCAATCGCCTCCACACTTCATTTTTGGGTTTAAAATTGAACAAAATCTTGTGCGAGTGTGAATGAACTTATTGCATGTGTTCTCCCTTTGTTTCTAAACAAGGGTTGATCGAACTATGAATAAGTTTATTCGCTTTTATTTATCTTAGAGGGCTTGCCTTGGGGAAAAAGTACTCACCCAAGGGAACAACTCAACTGGTAACACTCTGAACCCGAGAGTATTTCCAATGGGATATAAATGTGGGTATTAGAATAAATGCCAATATCACGCAGTTGGCTTTGACGAGATGAATCTGAAAGGGGACTCTCACCATATGGGTCAATCTCCACGAACGGAAAGCCCTAATTAAAACCCATGTTTTAGAATTGCCAAAATCCTTGTTCTATTTGTTGGTGCAAGAATGGTCATTTTGAAGCCACCCCACACTTTTACGGTCTTTTAGTAGAAATGGAAAGCATGCCATGGGATTTTCATGGGTGTTGATGCTTGGCTGCCCCGATTGACGTTAATGAGCCATGGAGGGGAGCCAGTGGGGTCAAGCATCTAACCATTTGCTAAAGATAAGTGTAGCTAGACTTGTCCAAGTGGGAATCCAACAAATATTGTCTTCCACTTCTATAGGGTTGTATTTATTCTTGGATACAAAATGGTTTTCTTGTTCGAAAATATCTTGGAAACAAACACTTAAACATCATCATCAAAATTTCAAACCCTTTAGGAGACAAATATAATTGACTCAATCCATATGTTATTGCTTGCCCTTGGGATTCTATCCTTAGAGGTTTCTAAACACATTGGATTACATCTCAATTTTTCTACTAGAGTTAAACAATAGGTAATCCTTGCCTTGAGTTCATCAAATCTCCACATAACATGCTTTGTGGGATTCAAAGAAATTAAGACATTGGACATCTAGCTTGAAAGAACCTAATCAAAGAAAGTGTTTGTGGTAAAATAAAGTCACTAAGAAAAGCTAAAACAAAACAAACTCTCACATGTGTTGAAACCTCATGATTTCCAAGAATTCAAATCCCAAAACGAAAGTCATTGGAAATGTATGCTCAAAATTGAACCAATTCTTGGTTATAAAGGTCTATAGAAGCATTGCATGTTCTTCAATACCGAGGTTTAGGTAAACAAAGTTTCTTTTCAAGGTTCATCTTAGGATCAAAAGAAATCAAAATCCTTTCTCATCCACCGTTCAAACATCAAAACAAAAATCATCTCATCATCACCTTTTGAGAAATCTTGAAACTATCCTTCATGCTAGGCTTTTTGGCAAAAATCAAAATCATCAAATCCTTGAGAAAAAATCCTTGAAATCTTTATCAAAACATCTTTGGCTAGGTATGTGTAGATGCATCCTTTTTCATATACTTAGTCAAAGTTATCAAACCATCTTGTTTAGCTAGGTATATGTAGATGTATCCTTCTTCATATGCTTAGTTAATCTATCATCTTGTTTGAATAGGTGTGGGTAGATGCATCCTTCTCCCTACACATTCAAATTATCATCCTTTGAGAAAATCTACCCCTTAGATAATCATCCAACATCTTAGGGTCTATTTGTTCAAATCAAAGCAAACAAAAATCAATCAAATCAAGGACAATCCCAAAAGAAAATCAAATGAAAATCAAAATCCAAAACATATCCAAAAGTCCTAAAAAATCCTAGCATTCCCCTCAAGATTTATCAAAAGATCAAAACATCCACATCATCCATCTCTTGCACCATTATCATATCACCTTTTGATCCTCAAGATATCCTAAAATTTTCTATTTTGTTCATAAAGTAAAGATCAATCCAAGGAATTAAGGGATTTATCTCCCCTATTTTTGAAAATTGATCCTTGTTTTATGGTTCAAACTAGATCTCAATACAAGAAGAACATGGAAGCCAACAAAGAAACACCCGCTTCAAGTGACCTAAGCCAAACAAATGTCGAAATGAATCTCGTTGAATCAAACAATCCTTTGATTACCTTGTCATCACAAAACCCACAATAGGAAGCCCAAGGACAAGATCTTACCTTTGGGATGTCGCATGAAGAAATAACTGAAATGCTCCAAAATCCGGAAAACCATAAAATCATCAACATCATGATGAGGCTTAACCCTTCACTATACATGCTTGAGCTAGCAAAACAAGGGGAAAAATTACCTTCTGATTTCGACATGAGTACTATAGTGGAGACATCTTTACCTCCAATATCATCCACCATCCCCATCTCATCTACACCCCCATCCCAAAGCATCACTCAAAACATTCCACAAATCACAACATCTTTTGCTCCAACTCAACCTAATGTTAATAAGGGAAATGCATTTCTTAATGCTATTCAAACACACCGTCTTGTCAATAATCAAGACTTGGATGTAAACACCATTTTGGAACAAAAAATACCCAAAAATCCATCACATAAGTATGTTCCTCTCACTTTCCATAATGATCCATCATCATCATCCTTCCACGCAACACCTCAAGATTCTCTTCTCACAAATTCACAAGAAGAAGGTGACATGTTCGGACCTGGGGGCATTTTTGACACCACATCCCTCATATTTCCACCACTTCCACTATTTCCATCATCATCCATGCCACTCCTTGGCTTAGGGCTTCCCTCTTTACCAAGTATCAATCAAACCAACATCCCGAATATCAATCAAAATATCACGCCAAATTTTCAAAACTTATCATCGATATCGCAACAACAGATGACTACACAACCAATCGTGACATCATCAAAAACCCCCCTAACATATCAAAGCATGGTCTCTCAAGGGACAATCACATCAACAACACCATTTATCACTCAAACCACCACATCAACAACACCATCCACCACTCAAATCATCAATACGACATCACCTCTCATCACCACCACAAACGCCATTCCAAATCCACCACCACCCCCACCACCACCAACTTCCAGCATATCAAGCCAATACAACATGGCATTGCAATCAGCTCAGCAAGCTGATTTTCAAAGGGGATTCCTACAAGTGCAAAAACAAAAGGCTGCACAACTAGCTGCTCAGCAAGCCGCTCAAGCTGCCCAAGCAGCCCAAGCCGCATTACAAGCGCAACAAGCCGCACAAGCCCAAACTTTATTGCAACAACAACAACAAGCCACTCAAACCGTACAAGTTGCTTAAGCAGCCCAAGCCGCATTACAAGCACAAAAGGCTGCCCAAGCCCAAATTCTATTGCAACAACAAGTGACACAAGCCCAAGCTCAAGCTCAAACTCAAGCCCAATATCAAGCATAGCAAGCACAAGCACAAGCATAACTTCTTGCACAAAAACAAGCAGCGCAACTACAGGCATATCAACAAGTAATAAAACAATATCAAGAGCAGCAAGAAGCAACCCAACAACAAGCATTGTTGGAACAACAATAGGAAATCCTATCACAACAACAACAACAAGCACAACAACAAGCAATCCTAGCACAACAACAACAAGCACAACAACAAGCAATCCTAGCACAGCAACAACAAGATCAACAACAAGCGTTGTTCATACAGCAGCAAGTGCAAGCATACCTAGCTCGGAAGAATATACAAATACCATCAAATAGCACACCAAACAACCCACCCATCCAACCCACAATTGAAACACCCCAAAACACCTTCATCCCACCCCCTAATCCGCAAAATCATGTAACGACACAAATCAGGTTGCTCTCGCAACAAGTGCTCGATCTTCAATTAGGGCGAACCACAAAAACACCAAGCAACTTGTGTCCCTATCCATTTGACAGGAGCCTTGTGATGAAACCCTTCCCCAAAGGATTTGAAATCCCCAAGTTTGAAAAATATCATGGGACGGGAAACCCTAAGGATCACATTAGGGAATTCCAGGTTCATTGCATGGAAGTCGCATACGACAATACTTATTTGATGCGGCTATTTCCCAGGAGTTTGGCTGGCCACGCTATGGAATGGTTCTCTCACTTACCTACAGGCATCAGAACATTCCAAGAAATTATAGACGCATTCATTAAAAATTATGCATGCAACATTGCAATGGATGTTAGTCTAGAAGAACTCTTAGCTCTGAAACAAGGAAAGGGTGAATCATTCAGTTCATTCCTACAATGATGGCGATCCAAGGCCAATCAGAGCAAGTGGACCATGCCCAAGGAACAAAAATTTTGCACCATTATATCCAACTTTGAAGGCCTCTTGGCATTTCATCTCAAGGTACAAGGCATCACCACATATGACCAGTTGATCTCCAAGGTGCTCAGCATCGAACAAGCCCTTATGACTCAACCCGCAGGATCAACTTCATACCCCGAACAACAAAACAACTGCCCACCCTCCAATTACAACGATAAACCTCGCACGTTGGCAAGGAACAACAATGTTACTAATGATGGTGTTGTCGACACCAAAGTGGTCATTAGTGCCCCGTGCCAAAATACACCCACACCACAAATCCAAATCCAACACCAAAACAATCATCACGTAACACAACAACCAAACAACAATCCAAAAATCAATAATCTCAATGATCAAAGGGGACCACCCCAACGGAACAAGAGTTACCCCAAGTGAAAGTACACCGCTCTAGGGGAACCACTAGAAGTCATCATGAAGAAGTTGATAAGCGAAAAACTCATCAAAGCGCCCACCTATGACAATTACCAAGAACCGAATGAGAAACCTCCTTGGTATAATGAGAATCAACTTTGTGACTTCCATAAAATCAAAGGGCATACCGCGAATAGTTGTATGAGGCTAAAAAATTTAATTCAAGATCTCATTGATCAAAGAATTATAAACGTGGAACAACCTACAGGAAACCAAGACCTTAAGATATACATGAATTCGATGCCTAACCATGGCAATAAAGGGAATAATAATAAAAATGATAAAGGGAAAGGCACTCACACAAACGTAAATCATGTATATGAAACTTTCGTCGCCTCCCTAGATGAGTACTGCATAGTCATCACCATCAAAGGCGCCCATGTCGATTGTGGAGTCACCACAAGAGGTGACAAAGTCACCATCGCAGGATCATCCCAGCCAAATAGAGTCCTTGCATCTAGATCTGTCCTAATGGCTACAATGTCCTAGATCAGCTCAAAAGAACGCCAGTGCAAATCTCCATCATGGAGTTGCTAAAAATATCATCAGCTCATAAGAAAATCCTAGAAGAAGCGTTGGCTTCATCCACTGTTCCTGCAAATCTTGATGTGGAACAATTCCAAGCCATGGTCGAAAAGATCATTACGCCAAATCTCCTTACATTCTCTGACCAAGATTTCCCCACTCAACCATCTCACAACCATGTACTCCACTTAGAAGTCATAGTGCAGAAAATCAAAGTCAAAAGGGTCTTGGTGGATGGAGGTGCAAGCTTGAATATATGTTCTCTCAACCTCATCAAACAATTGAAAATCTCATAAGATTCTATCAACAAAGGAAAGGGTATCACAATAAGAGCATATGACGACCAAGAAATAGTATCCCAAGGCACGATCAAACTCCCTATTCAAATAGGGCCCGCCATTATGGAAACCACTTGTCAGGTCTTGGACCTTGACTTGCCGTATAACATCCTCCTAGGATGCCCATGGATTCATGTGATGAAAGCAGTAGCATCAACTTTCCATCAATGTTTTATTCACACATGAGGGAGAAGAAGTCACTATCCATGGAGATCCTAAACCCTTCTCCTATTGCAAAAGCCTTGAAGCAACGTACTATAAAATCCCACAAGTACCAAAAAATGATGAGGGCCCATCTACACCATACATCGATCCCGCCACTCTCGCATCCACTTCTGCGACAGAGACACCTGCCCATTCCCACCATCTCTGACATTAAGGTCATCATCCAAGATAACGGTTGTGGAAACTACACAATCCCTAAAAATGCTTTTATGGTAGGAGAGTTACCACAATCTCCTAGATCACGGGGACATCTCCAAATAAATGAAGCCTCCACATCCCAAACGTCTCCTGAAGACTACACTAACTTCACAAGTTGGGGAGATCTTGGCCAAGAAGTCATTGAGGCAAATCCATCTCATATGCTATACCAAGATGAAAGACCAGTAGCTGATTTTCCAATGGATGACAGAAGCAAGGGTCTACAAATGATGCTCGCAATGGGCTATGACAGAAATCAAAGACTTGGGAGAAACAACAATAGGATTATAACACCTATCATTCTGGAGAAGCGAACAATAACAAATCTTGGCCTTGGATGTACCCCTCTGATTATAACCATACGTGGCCAAAGTCCTCCAATTAGAAGGGTTAATAATCCTCCCCATCCAACCGCAGCAAAACTACGCCTACCAGTATCTACAGGTCGTGTCATAGATAACTTTACATTTGATATAACCGACGTCTGAGTAGTAGTGATGACGAGGATCCTATGACCAACTTACCTAGGCTATTTGAGGATACCACTCTTTTCAAGATTAGCACCCTATCTTTTGAATCAGACCACCAAAATCATGAGATTTGCCTAGTATGTCCCCAACTCATCGACTACGACCAACGAGGAGCACCAGTTCTTGATACATTTGAAAATGATGAGGCGCTCTTAGAATTCATGGGACTACAGGATAACATTCCATGTGGGGATCACAAAGCAGGGTTCATAATTGAGCTAGATATGCATGCCTATTATGGGGAAACGATTGAATCCCTCAGTCGCAAAAGTGAAAAATTAAGAATCATATCTAAGTCTTTGAGTGAAAACCACACTGTGGCACTCTCTGACCAAAAAAAAGTAAAAAGAAAGGACACATCCAATAGTGAAAACCTCTCTGAGGCGCCCGAGGATGAGGGATTCAATCTTCCTTTCAGAGCTCTTCATCAAGGAAAGTCAGCAGTCTTGGTAGAAAGGTGCAATCCAATCAATATAGGAATAGAAGAAACCCTGCATATCACATTCTATGTGGAATCATTACTATCAGAGGAACAGGAGCTCCTAGCATCCTTCCTAAGAGAGAGACAAATAAAATTTGCATGGAGCTATGCTGACATGCCAGGACTTGATCCAGAGATCATGGTTCACCACTTAGCAGTATATCCAGAAGCAAAGCCTGTTAAACAAAAGCTTCAAAAAATGCACCCTCAAATCACCTTATTAGTCAAAATGGAGCTAAAAAAGCTATTAGATGCAGGATTCATCTGACTAATAGATTATCCAGAATGGGTGTCAAACTTGGTACATGTTTCAAAACCTAATGGGAACATTAGAATCTGCCCAAACTTCAGAGACTTGAGTAAGGCATGTCCAAAAGATGACTTCCCACTTCCCAACATCGACATGATAATAGACATGACAGCTGGACATGAGATGTTGTCACTAATGGACGGATTCTCAGGGTACAATTAGATCATGATAGCTAAAGAGGACCAACATAAAACAACTTTCACTTGTCCATGGGGGACCTACTATTGGAATATGATGCCATTCGGCTTAAAGAATGCAGGAGCAACATACCAAAGGGCCATGACATTGATATTCCACGACATGATCCATAAGATGGTCGAAGATTATGTTGATGATATTTTAGCCAAGTCCAGAAAGAGAAAAGATCACATAACAACCCTTAGTGCCATCTTTGACAGGCTGGAGGAGTACAAGGTTAGATTAAACACAAAGAAGTGCGTCTTCGGTGTACAGTCAGGAAAACTGCTAGGATATATAGTGTCAATGAGGGGTATCGAGGTAGATCTAGCAAAGGTAAAAGAAATCCTTGAAATGGAAGCACCAAAAACATTAAAGTAATTGAGAGGTCTCCAAGGCAAGCTTCAATCCATTCAAAGATTTATAGCACAATTGGTAGACAAACAGAACCCATACTCTCACCTACTTCACAAGGGAGTAGCGTACAAATGGGATACCAAGTGTGAAGAGGCATTCAATAAAATCAAAGAATATCTAATGACACCACTAGTCTTAATGCCACCAATCCCAAGAAAACCATTGATTCTCTACGTATCAGCAACAACAGTAGCCCTTGGAGCTCTCTTAGCTCAGCATGACGAAAAATGGAACGGAAAGGGCTATCTATTACATTAGCAGGACAATGGTTGGGCATGAGCTAAACATTTCATTCATCGAGAAAGCATGCCTAGCAGTAGTGTTTGCATCTCAGAAATTCAGACATTACATGTTGGCACACAAAATAAAACTCATTGCCAAAATTGACCCCCTCAAGTACTTATTGTCAAAAGCAATGCTCACGGGAAGAATGGAAAAATGGGTTATGATACTGTTAAAATACGACATTGAATATATGGAGAGGAAGGCAATCAAAGGCCAACTCATCGCAGATCAACTTGCAAAAGCACCAATCTATTCAGAGAATCCTCTCATCTTAGAGTTTCCAGATAAGTCTATTTTCAATCTCAACATAGCTGACCACTGGAAACTGTACTTTGATGGCTCATACACGCAACATGGATCAGGAGCTGGTGTCTTCTTTATCACCCCACAAGGGGACTGCATACCAAGATCCTACAAACTGGCATTTCCCTGCACCAATAACATTGCAGAATATGAGGCTTTAACCATAGGTCTCAAAATAACAGTGCATTGGAACATTATAGCTCTCAGAGTATACAGAGACTCCCAATTAATAATAAATCAAGTGAATGATGAATATCAAACCAAGGACGAAAAGCTCACTCCATACAAGAAATTGGTGGAGACTCTTAAAGAATCCTTCATTGAAATAACATTTGAGCAGATTCCTAGAACCAACAACAGAGCAGCAGACGCCATGGCAACAATTGGATCCTTACTGGATATCCCCCACAATGTTCCAAAATATGAATTCCTGATAGAGCAGCTTCTTGTGCCTGCATTCGACGTACCAGAATCAGAATTTTTGTGTGAAATCGTTGGTCCCGGTGATCCTTGGCACCACGAAATTTATACATACCTTTGAATAGGAGTCATACCCGCCAACTTACCCTCAAACCTAAAATGAACCTTTTTCAAAAAAGCATCTCAATTTGTCATCCTAGGAGATACCCTATATCGTAGGAGCATAGAAGGAACCCTACTACGCTGCTTAAACACTAAGGAGGCATTGACCGCTCTAACTGAAGTACATAATGGTATTTGTGGTTCACACTCGAGCGAAATGACCATAGCCAAGAAACTATTGAGGATGGGGTATTATTGGCCCACAATGGAACGAGAAGCACATGACTATGCCAAAAGGTGTCTACAATGTCAGTAGCATGGGGACCTCATCCATGCTCCAACTCAAGAGCTTCATCCTATCATCACACCATGACCCTTTTCACAGTGGGGACTTGATCTCATTGGAAAAATCACACCCACCTCATCTAACAGCCACAAATTCATCATAACCGCAATAGAGTACTTTACTAAATGGGTGGAAGCCATACCCATGACATATATAACGAGGAAGCAGATTTCAAAGTTCATCCTGAACTATCTCATTTGTCGCTATGGTGTTCCACAAGCCATTATCTCAGATAATGGGACACCATTCAAAAATTAGGAGGTCTGTGACTTATGCAAAAAATTCAAAATCCAACATCACTTCTCTACCCCATACTATCTCCAAGGCAATGGCCAAGCAGAAACTACAAACAAAACCATTCTAAAAATCCTTAAGAAAAAAGTCAATGATGTAGGTTATGACTGGCATTTGCAGCTTAATCCTACCCTTTGGGCCTATTGAACCAGCATCCGCACACCCACCGGTGCCACCCCTTTCTCTCTGGTCTACGGATCAGAAGCAATACTCCCCATTGAGATTGAGATCCCATCACTCAGGATATCACTGCAAAAACCTCATCACAGATGAAGAGTATCAAGCATCAAGACTAAATGAGTTGGAGCTACTGGATGAGCGACGTATAAATGCTTTGAATCATTTGCAAGTCTATCAGAATAGACTCAAAAGGAGCTATAATAAGAAAATCAGAAGTAGGACCTTCCAAGTCAGAGAACTGGTATTAAAAAAGAATCAAAAGAATGTTCCAAACCCAAGCAGCAAAGGAAAATTTGAATCCAATTGGTTGGGACCATTCGTTATCACAACAAGTTATAAATCAGGGGCATATCAGTTATCAACACCTGAACAGGAACCTCTACAAGAGCCCATGAATAGCTCTCATCTCAAAAAGTTTTATACCTAAATCTTTCAAGGTATAGAACCAAAAAATCCAAAAAAATTAGAAAATGTCCTGAAAAAATGGTTACTTCGGTGAAAACCTGACAAATAGGCGTCTTGGTGGCAACAAAAAAATTAAAAAAGAAAAAATCCAAAAAAAAATTAGAAAAAGGATAAAAAATAGTAAAGAGAAAAAAATCGTCCTCTAGTGAAAACCACTTCGGTGGCACTTTGGACAAGTACCTTGGTGAAAATATAGAAAACATGCACCTTGTGTAAATAAGCACTTTCCATCCACCAGGATCTTTACGGCTTGTTCTGCATCATCCATCCATTACGCTTCCACCATCCATCGCATTCGGGTCTCCATCCATCACTCATCCACCTGCATCTACATCATAGCTTGGTTTTATTTTCATATCATGATCCCTCCTAGTACTACTCGGCCCATCCTCAAGGTCAGTTTGTCCTACCTTTATCAGAGTAGTCTATTGCATCACGCTGGGGGCATGTTCTTATCCGATCGGATTCGTGTATGTTCTTAAAGTCCTCAAATCAGAAAATCCAAAAACATCATAAAATCAGAAAATCCAAAAACATCAGAAAATTAGAAAATCCAAAAAAATTGGAAAATCCAAAAACATCAAAACATATCAAAATCAAAAAATAGGTCAAAAAGTTAGTCAAAAATCCAAAAACAAAGTCGTCTTGTCAAACTACATCATCTCTGAGCTTAAATGTAGGCAAGGTTGATCTTTGATCATCCCCTAAGACACTTAGGTCAATCCTTTAGGAGTCTGTCACAATAAATTGCCATCTCATATGTATATCATCATCTGTAAATTGGTCAAATCATCAGTCGAACTACGTGGTATCTGCGTGTATAACGTAGGCAAGGCTAATCTGTTGATCAGCCCCTGAGGCCCCTAAGATAGGTCTTTAGGTTAGTCTCTTGGTCAAAATCTCAAAAAATCCCAAAACATTGGAAAAATCAAAAAATCAAAACATTTGCAAAATCTCGAAAATACCAAAAACAACCTCAAAACATCTCAAAAAGATCAAAAACATCCAAATATTTGAAAAAATGCATCTATCTCATCTCGCTTGCACCCGCAATAACATCACTCATAATAAACGATCGTCATCCTCAATCTTTGGTAAGATAATCAGAAACAAATCTAGTAGGTGAAAAGTGAAAACTCAAAATGTCAGGTCTTAGGTCTAGGTCAGTACGTAAACAAGTTGGTCAACTCTTTGCGTTGATAACCTATCATCCAATTGGTCCCACATCAATCATTTGAAAGAACACTTTGGATAAAACGAAATGATGTGCCGCCATCCACTAACATGTCCTAGGATGCGTCCTTCCTACAATGGGCATATCTTTTGGCAATACTTTCGGTTCTTATCCTTGAAAACACATCCTCTTTTGGTTAGCGGTATTGAAGAACATCAACTTGTTTGTTTACTTTATCTTTATCTTTTGACTTATCTTATTGTGCTCAATCCAAGGACCTCTCGATGATATCCGAACGAAGGATTTAGACATATAGGAATGGGGCAATGATCATTATCTTTTGTCTGTTGTGCTTGTTGGACGTTCTTGTAAAATAACCTTGGCAAATACTTGCTTTGTTAGGTATGTATGGAGGAGGTTTTGGGCAACTTGTTGACTATTACATTGATAGGTTATACCTTTCTGTGTTTTGGTCTGAGGCATTTGAAACTTCTAAAGTGCATCCTAGCAAGGTTTTTGTATGTCAGGTGTGAACAAGGATACTCCTATTTGTTTTTCAAGTCAAAGTCCATCACACTAGGTACAACGCCATCCTAGTTTTCTATTCCTTGATGCATCATACCATGTGTGTCATCAAACATAAGAAAATTGGCCCTTTGAAAATCCCAACTCCTCGGCAAGTAATCATTTGCATTTTCATCATCTTGTGTAGTGTTGAAATGACTTCCTCTCTTTCAGTCCTTTTTGCTCATCGCTCTAACAGGGTACTATGACAGTTGATCATCATCACCATCCTCATCATCATCGATCCTACATCCAAAAATAATTAACATATTGCATAAACGTATCATATAGGAAACACATGCATTTCATCTCTAACATCATATAAACATGGTATTATAATCATTTTCCATAAAATTAGCATATCCCTTTCTCATTACATTGCATCCATTTTTCGCACCACATTGCATTTATCACGTAAATCATTACATAACATTCATTTGCATAAACATTTGCATAAACATTACCACTTATTGCATAATCATACATAATAGATACATAAGCATTATAGATAATCCATTGCATACATACTTGCATAACATCATAAGGTCATCTCACACATTACGTTCATTTTGCATAGAACATCATCATCATTGCATATAGCACATCACAGTAAATGCATCACATACATTACATTTATCATTTAATATGTTTAGGATAATGTTATTCTAAGAATCTTAGAAAACCATCTCATTTGCATCATATCATATAAAACACGACCATTGCATTATATCATCCACTAAATCATCCATATCATCTCATAAATAGCATCACGATTATTTTTTCATTTCATTGCATAAATCATTATGCATTAGTATAAATAGAAACATAAAAATTCATTACATGCAAAGTGTACATCCATCCATAATCATTTCATATATAAGCATAATTCATATCATTTCACGTGTACACCATAGATCATTTTCCATATCATTTTGCATATTTTATATTACATATCATATCATTTTGCATTATTACACATCACATAAATACATCTGCATACCATAAATAAACATAATATAGATCTGTTAGTCATAATCATAATGCATACATCATCGGAAATAAATATACCATAACATCATTGCACAACATATAGAAATAGAATCATCCATACATGCATAAATAAATGATACACATCACATCATATCAAAATCACTGGCTCATATATATATATATATATATATATATATATATATCATCATCAGATAACTGTACATATATGTTAATCAGTACAAAAAGGCCCATCGGGCTATCAAAATGGAGCTCATAAGGCACACAAAGTATCATCTCGATCAAGGTATACCCCCCTGTATGTTGCCCTCGCCCCTGTCACCGTGACCCTCTGCGAGTACTCTGGGACCCATGTTGCTCTGGGTACAGCCTCATGATAATGCATCTGGTAGTACTTGACCTCTCAGACGGCATCCTTGTAGGACCAGACAGACACTGTACTCTGAGAGGAGGAGGCTACCATGCTCTCCAACTATTGTCTCTGACCTAGCTTTGTAGCTGCCTTTAGCTCTATGGCCTATCTTTGTTGTATGGCCTAATCCCTCTCGGCCTTGATCCGATCTATCTCAGTCACAGCCCGATCCCTCTCGGTTGTCACGGTCTCGACCTGAGCCTGCAACTGCACAATCAACACATCTCGGGGATCCACTTGCCCTGCTGGCTACACTGTTGGCTGTGCTCGTGGTGGTACACCTGGAAACACCTGCTGATGGTCCTGTATCTGTACATCAACCTGATCTGGCTGGCCTGGCTAAACTGGAGGCCCGATCAGCTGCTCCTACCGTGCACCATCCCTCCATCCTCGTCCTCCCCCTCTGCCTCTCACTCTCTATCGATCGGGGACTGCTCCTAGAATCATCAAACATAAGGGAGGACGGAACCAATCTCTATATGCCTGTGTCACACTTGGATCTGTAGGTCCCTGATCGTAGGCCCATGACCGAGCCATCAACTATCTGAAATTGTCGACGGCCTCCGAGGTAGGAATGTATCACCCCCATGAAACCTGTGACATGGTGCAGGAAAAGATGACCACATAATCATCTTCAAGCCGATCCTAGGGCTCACCAAACTGACACTGCATGTGCCCAGGTAGATATCTCTCGATCATAGTGTGCTCTCGCCCCTACATAAGGTGGTCCTAGCGGGCATAAAATAGTTGATCTGCATCGTCGGCCCATCCAAGTCGACCAAGGTATGGATGCCATATCAATACCTGCATCTCGTCTAGGACCCTCCTCCAATAAGGAATCTCGTGCTCGCTTGTGTGTGTGGACACACCATCTCTGTAGCACCATATGAGGGGATCATTTGGCATCATCGGAACTATAACAATCTGAGGCCGAAGGACAACAATGTGCTCCCACACCCATACATCGAGAAGTGTCACCCCTACTATGAGTGCTCTGTCGTTGAGGTAGACGTACTCGTGGAGATCTCTATACAAAGAGGGAAGAAGAACCGGCCCCCAAGAAAAATGGACTGGTCTGTCATGAACCATACACTCCCAGCAGAGTCCCCAACTAGGACTAAAGGATTGGCCTTGTCGGTCTGGGGCAACGAGACCCGAAATAATCACTGCAACAACCAAGCGGAAGGGAGGTTCCAAGGCCCTGTGGCGCTCGAGCTCGATCTGCCCCTCGCAAATAACAATGTCCTCTATGGCCAAGACTCTGTGGCAGGCATTCTGCCCCTCGTCCATATCAAAAATGACCCACCGACCATGAATCAGCAATCTCAGAATGTGCCAAATGTCCTCCAAGGTGATGGTGGCATCGCCGGTAGGAAGGTGGAACGAAGAGGTCTCGTTGTGCCATCTCTCGGCAAGCGCTGACATCATCCCCAGGTGGGTGTGAACGGGCATTTCATAGGTGATGTACCATAGCCCCATGTCTCGAAGTCAATCCTGATCCATGTCACTCAGGTCCCACAAATAACTGAATAGATCCTGCAACCTGTGCTCTTGGGAGTAGAGCTCCCTTGTTGCATCCTACATCAGGAAGGGTCATCATGTTAAAAATTTTGAAAAATTCTTCATCGGGCTTTTAAAAAACCACTCCAGCGTCATAATCCGTGAAGGCGTCATAGTTTGATTTTTAATCAAACTCTGATGCTAGGGCACAAAAGGCCGAAAGCGTACCGTCGCGGTGCACTTTCGTTCCCAGCGGTGCACTTTGAAAAGAAACAGGACCGATGCGTTGTAGTTTGGAAATCACCCCGCCAACCACAAGCTCAACGTCAGAGTTTGGAGTTTATTTTCAAACTCCAAACTCCACCGCCATGGCATAGTTTGACACCGAGTGACGCAGTTTGATTTCTGAGTGGCGCTATATAGCGCCGCTGTAGAATGACTAACTTTGAAAGCATTAAATGAATGTCAAAAATGAAAAACGAAGCTCAAGTAAGGGTCACTTACCGGTGCCCCAATGTCAGGTGGCTGCTGGTACGTCTGAACTCGATCAGAAATGTGCATCGGGAGTTGTTGTTGCACCATATTGTCAGGAGGTCAGAGCTCAAATCTCAGGGTTGCTAGATGGTTGTGTGAAAATGAATTGAAAGTGACCCCTAAGACCCCTTTTAAGCTTGAAAATTAGGGTTTTTTTCACCCTGATTGGCTATCTAGCTAGGGTTTTGGACCCTCGAACCTGTTTTTGTCTAGTTGAGGCCTGTTTTACATCGTTTTATTGCATTTAGACATGTTTTTGGCCTCCTGGAGCCTTTTCAAACCCGTCAGGCACCTTGTCCTCTTTTTTTCGCGAGATCACCCAAAAATTGAAATTTTCGTCCAATCTCTCAAGCGGGCAATATATTGGCATGTTTTCTCTTGCCAAGCAATAATGGGGCAAGATTTTAAATAACAAAAAAAATTGGCTTTGATCGAGATCGTTTATTCTTTGAACCAACACAACAAGTGCATTGCTTCAAAGAGGGGCAAAATGTAGACACGTAAAATGTACCGATTGACATTGTGCATTTGATCCTAACTACTAACATCGTTCCATCCTGAATCATCCTTCGGTCTAACCATTTAATCAAATCTCCTTATCTGATTAAATTCATCAATATTCCTCTCTTAATTAAATAAACCAGTAATCTAATTAAGTCACCTCTCTTGATAATTAAATTAATCATTTTGATCTAATTATCCCTATTTAATTAAATAGTCAATTTTATTTAATTAAATCTCTAAAGTCTGCCTATTAAATTAAATAAATTAAAACCTTATTTAGTTTAATCTAACATCATCCCTTTTAATTAAATAAATCAAAATCTTTATTTAATTAATTCTTTTATCATATTCTTCTCATATTTGATTTAAATAAATCCACAAATCTAAGTCAAATTTGTCACATCATCTAATCCCCTTCATTAAATTAATTAATCTTGATTAATTTAATCTCTTATCATGTCCCATCCTCCAACATTTACCACTTGCTCATGAAAATAGATTTAATTAATTTATTAAATCTCTATTTTCCTCAACAAGGCATCTTTTAAGGAATATTCTTCAAGTTTGAATTCAAAATCTAAATTGACATGTACATCCAACAAGGCATTTACTCCATCTTACATGTCCTTTTTGTAAGGAAAGAAGATGTGCAGAAGCAAATTTCCTAACGTCAAAACCACAAGGAAGAATGCAGACAATACTTTTAATTTCCAAATTACAATCCAATTAAGACACACATGAAAGATTTACAGAAAACAGAAAAATACACAAAGACAAATGAACACCAGATTTACGTGGGAAACCCTTTCGGGAAAAAACCCACCACACCAAGCCGAATCTTTTTGTATTTCAGTAACCAAAAATTACATACAATGTAGAGACACAACTCTCTGGTATCAGTTCTTACAGTTGCTTCAATCACTGTTCAACCTATTATAGAAATGCTCTCCAAGCTTCAATGACACTCAGACTCAGAATTCATTATCTTGAATCCTATCACCCTCTGATTTTATCCTCTATTTATCCTTATCTGCAAAATTCCCATCGTAGAAAGTTTCCTTTCCAACGTAGAATTTTCCTTGCAGATAGTTTAGTTCCAATGCTGCAATTGCTGCAAAAATCCAACTGCCAACCATTTGAATTAAGCTTCCTCTGATTGGTCCACGAGACACCGCATAGGATAGTCATCAATCAATCAAGGGCGTTCAACCTGTGTTGACATGTCGGTGAGACACTAACCGTGTCTCCCCGATGCCAACACTGCCATCATTCGATATCACCAAGAGTCCTTACTATCGGCAAGAGGTTACACCGAGTCCAGAAAGCTATCACTAAGACTTCGCCTTGTCGCCAAGACCTCATACCAATGATCATCACTTGAATCGCTATTGCCAGGACTTATCGCTATCGGTGAGACATCATACCGAAGCTCCAAAGTCACACCAAAATTTCCAACAATCAGCAAGACTTACCGCTATCGCGAAGAGGTTACACCGAAGTCTCAAGTCATACCGAGCGCCAAACAACAGTCGGCAAAACTATCGCAGTTCGCCAAGACTTCATACCGAAGTCTTCAAGTCATGCCGAAAAGAACACTCATTGGCAAGACTTACCACTTTCGCCAAGAGGTTATACCGAAGTCACACAACCATCGGCAAGACCTCACGAGTCCGAGAGATGACATACCGAAAGATGAGGCTTCCAACAAATAGTCTACCGCTTTCGCTGAGAGGTCATAGCAAACACTTCATGTCACCCCAAGGACCATTTACTATCAGTGAGACATTCCACTCGGAAAAAGGTTACAACGAATACCAACAAGTCACAGCGACAACACCAGTCGGCAAGACAGCAGCATTGTCTCGGCGACATGAACATTTCAAAAGGATTCAGAATAGCTAGTCGGCCAGACATCAATAATGTCACACCGACTTCGCCCTTCAGGAGTTACATGCCAGTAAGAATTGAGGCACATTTTCCAACAATCTCCCACTTGATGAAGATCTTACTGACACCTCCAGAGCATAATAAAACTACTGAAATTCATGGGCCTTGAGGCCCATCGAACTGGTACACCACCTATACTTGTATGTGCTCATAGGCTTCATCAATGCATCTGCAACATTCTCTAGAGTATCCACTTTCTCCAAAGAGACCTTCCCATCCTCCACCATATCTTGTACAAAGTGATACTGTACATCTATATGTTTCATCCTGGCATGGAAAGTAGGATTTTTTGCCAAACATATAGCAGTCTGATTGTCACAGTAAATAGTAATTTTTGCTGCATCAAAACCATTGTTAGAACACAAATGTTTTAACCAAATTGCTTCTTTATAGGCATGTGTAGCTACCATGCATTCTATCTCTGTAGTGGACAAAGCGACTACAGCCTGTCGCTTACTCATCCAACTCACTGCACCACCATTCATCATGAAAATGTATCCACTAGTGGACCTCCTACTGTCAATGTCCCCTACCTATTCAGAATCCACATAACCTTGAATACTGAGAGTCCTCTGTGATTCAACCAAGCTTCCATGGTAACACAAAGCATAGTTTGAAGTGCCCTTTAGATATCTAACCACTCTCTTCACAGCATCCCAATGTGTCCTTCCAGGATTAGCCATAAACTGACTAAGTACTCCCACTGCTTGGGCAATGTATGGCCTTGTACAAACCATTGCATACATAAGGCTACCAACCGCACTAGCATAAGGCACATTGGTCATGTCCTCCATCTCAATAGGATATTTTGGACAGTCTTCAACAGATAGCTTCGTTCCCTGCAAAATTGGAACAAATAGCTGCTTGCAATCAGTCATACAAAATCTCTCTAGAACAATCTTGATGTACTTACTCTGACTGAGCCAAAATTTTCTATTTTTCTTGTCCCTAGTTATTTCCATTCCCAGAATATACCTTGTTGCACCAAGATCTTTCATTTCGAACTTTGCAGACAACTGAGACTTAAGATCAGAAATCATTAGCTTACTATTGCCTATGAACAACATATCATCAACATAGAGAGCAATAATAAGGACTTGATCACTTTCAACTTTGTAATATACACAATGATCAAATTTTGATCTTACAAATCCCAATGACAAAACAAACGTGTCAAACTTTTGGTACCACATTCTAGGAGATTGTTTTAACCCATACAGAGATTTCTTCAACTTGCAAACTAGTCTTTCTTTACTTTTTTCCACGAAGTGCTCCAGCTGAGACATATAAATTTCTTCTTCAAGATCATCATGAAGAAACGATGTCTTCACATCCATCTGTTCAATTTCTAAGTCATACGCTGCTACAAGTGACAAAAGAAATCTAATAGATGTCAGCTTAGCTACATGAGAAAATATTTCTCCATAATCAATTCCCTCCTGGGAATAACCTTTTCCAACTAGCCTCGCTTTATATTTTTCTACACTGCCATCCAAACCAATTTTCTTTTTAAATACCCATTTGCAGCCCACAGCTTTTCTGCCTTTAGAAAATGGCACCAAACTCCAGGTATCATTCTTTTCTAATGATTTCATTTCTTCATTCATGGCTTCCAACCAAGAGTTTGAATCAGACATTTTAAATGCCTCTTTCACAGTCCTAGGTTCATCAGTGTTGAAAATTAAAGCATAGGCACAAGTAGACTCTAACAAAGAAAACCCATACCTATCAGGTTGCTTTCTTTCACGAGTTGACCTCCTCACATGCTAAGGTTGAGGTGGTTCTTCATCTTCTTTAGAACTTTCAAGCTACTTGAGCTTTCCTCAGTATCAGGTACATTTTGATTTTTCAATTCCTCTTTATCTGGTGTCGGAGGAATTTCTGCTACATCCTTTTCACTTTCTGATTTCTTCTCTGACTGCAGATCCAATGTAGAAGGCTTCAGCTCATGAAAGATAACACTTTTGTTGTACAAAACCTTCTCAGTCTCAGGATTCCAAAGCTTGTATCCTTTTATGCCAACACTATAACCAATAAAAATACACTTTACAACTTTGTTTTCCAACTTAGATCTTTTTTCAAACGACACATATGCATATACCTCACAACAAAAGACAGAATATGTCTCAGAGAGGGCTTCTTTCTAGACCATACTTCCAAAGGCGTCTTCTCAACAAGAGCAGAGTTAGGAGAATGATTTACCAAGTAACATGTTGTAGAGACTGCTTCAGCCCAGAACTTCTCCTCCAAGCCAGCACGCCAACATACTTCGTGCTCTTTCCATTACTGTCCTGTTGAACCTTTCAGCAACTCCATTTTACTGTGGAGTGTAAGGTGTAGTTTTATGTCTTTTAATCCCATGATCTTTACAGTACCTTTTGAATTCATCTGAACAAAACTCACCGCCATTGTCAGTCCTTAAACATTTTATTTTCTTACCAGTCTGATTTTCTACAAGGTTTTTAAATTCCTTAAACCGACTGAATACTTTTGATTTACTTTTTAGAAAATATACAAATGTGCTTGAATAATCATCAATAAACGACACATCGTATCTTGATTTAGATAAAGAAGGAACATTCACTGGACCAAACACTTCATAATGTATATAATCAAGCAAACCAGAAGATTTGTGAGGACTGGAATAAAATGAAACATGGTGATGTTTACCATATATACAATCTTCACAAAACTCGAATTCGAGGTTACAATTTTCAAGCCCCTCAAACAGGTTTTTATTCTTCAAGGTTTTTAAACATTTCTCACCAATGTGGCCTAGCCTATGATGCCAGAGCATAGTCTTTTCTGCTGGAAGTTTAACCTCCATGGAGTTTACACCATCAAGAATGTTTTCCTTCTTATCTCCATGAGTAGCCTTAAGTGAATTTACAGAGACACTGTTGCATTGGACAACCAGTGCATCCAGCTTGTACAAGGTACCAATATGAGCACCTCTTGCTAGCATTATAGAGCCTCTAATCATCTTGCAGCCATTTCCAGAGAATGTGACTTGCACTCCAATATCATTCAACTTACTTACAAAAAGTAAATTACGAGCTAGACTTGGTATATGCATCACATCATTGATTCCCTTCACTCTTCCATCAGGAAATTTGATTCTGACTCTTCCATGGCCAACAATATCCAAAGATGAATCACTTGTCAAATACACCTTTCCACCATTGTATTCTTCATACTTCATGAACCAGTCTCTATGAGATGTCATGTGGAAAGATGCTCCAAAATCAATCAGCCAGACATCATCTGATGCCTGTGTAGCCAAGGTTACAATGAAGGCATCTGCATCACTCTGAGAAGAATCATTGTCGAAAGAGTTCTTCTTCTTTTTCTCCTCTTTACAATCCTTTCGGACATGACCAGGTTGCCCACAATTCCAGCACTTCACCTTAGACTTCTTGCCAGGAGACTTTGATCTCCCTTCTAATTTTGATCTGGATTTCTTGTCCTTCTTCTTGCCTTTCTCCTTCAATCTGCCTCTAACAGCCAGAGCCTCCTTTGCCATCTCAGAAGATTTTCTTCTCATCTCTTCTAACAATAAAGAAGCAACAACATCTTCCATCTTAAAAGTGGATGTCATACTCCCAATAGCCATCACCAGGTGATCCCAAGAATCTGGCAAAGAACACAATAAGAGCATACAACGATCTTCATCTTCAATATTCGCACCAACAGATGTTAACTGTGCAATCAGCATGTTGAATGTGTTCAAATGATCAGCAACAAATCCTCCCTCTTGCATTCTCAAAGAGGACAACTTCTTCCTCAAGAACAATTTTTTCACCAAGGACTTGCCCTGATAAATAGATGTCAGTATTTTCCACAAGATGTAGTCTTTTCTTCATGAACGTTCAGAAGAACAGAGTCTGCCAAACAGAGCCTTATCAGCCCTTTTGATTTTCAATCTGCCAAGTCCCAATCCTCTTGCTTCATGTCTTGAGGTTTTGTTCCAGACACAACATTCCAAAGATTTCAGTCCACTAATAGATCTAGGTATGTGCAAGATCATCATGGAAAAAATAGGCCCTTAAGTGGCAAAAAATTTAGAAAAATTAGAGTTAGGCAACTTGAGATAAAAATTTGAATAAGTTATCTATATTATTTCAAAAATATGTAAGAATAGACTTTGTAGCAAATTGAATGTAGTTTCTAAACTACTAGGTTTATTTTTTTTAAACAAAATCTATTTGGTGAAAATTTGAAATTTCAATGCAGTAGTACTTAAATTTCAGGGAAAAAATAAGTAGGTGTCTGTCTGACCACCCTAACCACAGTAAAATGATAATATTTTTTTATAAAATTTTAGATATAAGTAGAGGACTCATGTCCTGATGTGATGCATATTTTTTGTAATTTGTTTCTAAGTAAATAATTAATTATGATTTTCTTTATTACAACTTTTAAAAAATATAAAAACTCGCACGCCTAACCACCTTAACTTGGTCAAAACTTCATGAAATTCAATTTTTCTTTTCTTAATCCTATACTATATGAAGTATAGAATGTGACATATATTTTGTATTCAAAAAATGTGATATCATTTGAAATCTATAGATGTTTTTCAATCAACCTATCAATCAGACTTTAATCGTAATTCAAAATAGAAAATGAATAATAATTATTTATTAAATTCAAAGTAAAGCATAATTTATATTGGTGGAAAGCTGAGAATCTCCTTTAAAAACCCTTTTTCGTTTAATTAATTTTGGGTAAAAAAAGAGTCACAACCACATACCCTACAAATACCCATAATATCGCCACTTTTTGGCCCATCATAATCCTCACACATAACCATCTTCCATTTTGAGTTTCCACAACTCAAAATTGCTACCATTGAATTTCTCTATTTCCATCTTTCTGATGTGCTTGCCATCTTAATCTGTAATTAAATTATCGAACCTCTACCAAACTCCCACTGAAAAAGAATTGACACAAAAAACCCAACCCACCCACAAGGATAACATAACTGGCCAGGCTCTGATACCACTTGTAAGGAAAGCAGAGGTGCGGAAGCAACTTTCCTAATGTCAAAACCATAGGGAAGAATGCAGACAGTACTTTTAATTTCCAAATTACAATCCAATTAAGACACACATGAAAGATTTACAGAAAACATAAAAATACACAAAGACAAATGAACACCAAATTTACGTGGGAAACCCTTTCGGGAAAAAACCCACCACACCAAGCCGAATCTCTTTGTATTTCAGTAACCAACAATTACATACAATGTAGAGACACAACTCTCTGGTATCAGTTCTTACAGTTGCTTCAATCATTGTTCAACCTATTATAGAAATGCTCTCCAAGCTTCGATGACACTCAGCCTCACAATTCATTATCTTGAATTCTATCACCCTCTGATTTTATCCTCTGCTTATCCTTATCTGCAAAATTCCCACCGTAGAAAGTTTCCTTTCCAGCGTAGATTTTTCCTTGTAGACAGTTCAGTTCCAACGCTGCAACTGCTGCAAAAATCTAACCGCCAACCATTTGAATTTTGCTTCCTCTAATTGGTCCACGAGACACCACATAGGATAGTCATCAATTGGTCAAGGGCGTTCAACTTGTGTTGGCATGTCGGTGAGACACTAACTGTGTCTCCCCGACACCAACATTTCCATCATTCGATATCGCCAAGAGTCCTTACTATCGGAAAGAGGTTACACCGAGTCCAGAAAGCTATTGCTAAGACTTCGCCTTATCGCCAAGACCTCATACCGATGATCATCACTTGTATCGCTATCGCCAGGACTTATCGCTATCGGTGAGACATCATACCGAAGCTCCAAAGTCACACCAAAATTTCCAACAGTTGACAAGACTTACCGCTATCGCGAAGAGGTTACACCGAAGTCTCAAGTCATACCGAGCGCCAAACAACAGTCGGAAAGACTATCGCAGTTCGCCAAGACTTCATACCAAAGTCTTCAAGTCATGCCAAAAATAAAACTCGTCGGCAAGACTTACCGCTTTCACCAAGAGGTTACACCGAGACCTCTTATGTTACATCAAAGTCACACAGCCATCAGCGAGACCTCACGAGTCAGAGAGATGACATACCGAAAGATGAGGCTTCCAACGAATAGTCTACCGCTTTCGCTAAGAGGTCATAGCGAACACATCATGTCACCCCGAGGACCATTTACTATCGGCGAGACATTCCACTTGGCAAAAGGTTACAGCGAATACCAACAAGTCATAGTGGAAAACACCAAATGGCCACTTTGAGTGATAGTAACCATAGCAATGAAACTAACCAAAAATTCATCATTCCAATTCCAATAATAGATAATCCACAGCAAACTACTCAGCAAAAGCAAAATAAATCCACATGCCATGACTCAAACTCAAAGGTTAGGTCTAAAACACTTGCAACTTAGTTTCTCAACAAAGTGAACCAAGTCGGGGAATCGAGAAGTTATGAAAATTTAGAACTCCATGACAAGGTTATAAAACTCATAGGACTAGTGACTAAGCTTGTTTTTCTCCCTTATTTTGAGTCTATCTTATTGTCTCTCCAGCTGTAACATTTTACATGAATTATTAATGAAATCTAATCAATGATTTTTCATTAATCTTCGTCATTAATATTATGCATTGATGTATGTTTTAATTCTGGCTCTGGTTTAATGAACTAGTTAAAGTACCTTGATTAAAGCATGAATTCATATAAATGTTTAGTGGATATGCTAAGTAGTCATGGAGATTGATTATTGATGTGTGAGTTGTAATGCAATTTCACTAAGATTATGGATGCCTAGAATTAAAATCACCTTATAGTTCATATTTTAATTGTGTTAAAAGTAAAACTTGAGCATGTGCTCAACGATTCATCACTCAACTCAATGCTTATTAGATTAATAACATATTAACAGTACTATTAGTAGCATATACAACATTGAACATCAACAATCATTTAAAGTGTATCTAGAAGTTGAAACCACTACCAGACTTTTTGTTCAAATGATATAATAAATAATACAGATAATTGAACATCAACACATTACTGAAATCTGAATTTGAGCTTTTAAACTGATTATCACATGAAGGAATACATGGAGGCATTGGCAATGTAAAATCTTTCTCAAAGACAACTTTGCACAGAGCTGAGTTGGAACTTGGAAACTCATATTATTAAAAATTAAATCACTGCATCACCTTTTCTAGCAACTTCCACTCTTCAGGTGTTGGAATTGTCATTTGTTCTAACTGATGTTGTTTAACTTGAAGATTTTTTAACAATTCATGATTCAAATTGGAACCTATCTTGGATTCTTTAGTCAGTTTTTCATTTAGGGTTAGCAATGGTTTGATGGAATCCAAATAGGTCACTGCATCTGGGTTCTGAGGAAACTGGTCCAAATCAATCTTCCTTGCATCCTCCATCTTCTTTCTGAAATCATTCTTTCCAACGAATCACTCATTTGTGTCAAAAGCCTCTGGCAAACCAAGCTCTATGAAGTACCTTACCTTTTCATCCACCTTCTTCATCTTGTATGCAGCCAAATGCAAATATTTCTTTGTTTCATGCATTCTCAAACACTTTTCAATGATAGATGATAATGTCATTGATGTAGCAAGCCGATTAGTAATCCCTTTTGATTTCAAAACATTGTCATTGGCTTTGTAGACTGTTTGTTGAATTTGTTTTGTTGATTTCTCTAATGCCAACACATTTTTGTTCTCCATTAAATATTTGTTGAGCTTATTATGATGTTGTCTGATAGCATCAATCAATTGAAACATGTCACACAAAAGATCAATCCCCTGCATTATTTCATCCCAGATCTTTTGTTTCATATGCCTCATTGTTTCTCTACAAAATGTAGATAACTTATTTTGACAAGACTTAATTTCATTTTTTGCTTACATTAGCTCTTCCTCCATTCTTTCATTTATTTTTCTCTCCTTTTACAATTTTTGTTCCCACTGTGCATTTCCATTTACAATGCTTAGTCTTAATTTTTCTGAAGTGGATTTTTCCTCATCATATTTCTTGTTGCTCTCATCTAGCCTTTGCTTCAATTCATTCACTGCAATCTCATTTTGCTTATCCTCTTTGCTTGTTAATGTAGAGGCAGATTTTTTAATTTTTTTTCTAATTCATTGCTCTTGGTATCTGCTACTTTCCTCTTTGCTTTCTCATTTGCTAGGTATGCCTGTAACTTTTTAATTTGAGTCTGCAACCTTTTTTTCTCTCTATCTTGCTTTAGCAATGATGTGTACACCAATTCATTTTTCTTCTTTCATACATTAATTTTGTCAATATTTCTGAGTCCAGAAAAATCTAATTGAAAATTGTTCACCTCGAATTCAAATGGAGTTATCTAATTTTTTGGTTTGTTTTGAATTGTGGGAACAAGAATTGTGTACTCCATGATTTATTTACTTGTGTCAAATGTGGGTAATACCATGGTTGTTGCAGGCTCTGAAGTTAGAGTAGACGCACTCTCCATCAATTGCTTCTTTTCCCTTTTATTCAATTTTGATTTCTTTTTAAATTGTTCAATGTAATCAAAACTCGAGGATGCAGGAACAATGGAATGCTTGAATGGTGAAGGAATAGGAGTACTTACAGTTGCTAATGATGTCGCAACCAAACTAACTGGAATTGGGGGAGTTCCTGGAAATAACTCCTTTGTGGTGGATCCACTGGTAGTGTGACTTGGAGTTGGACCTGTCAAAATCCTTTGCCTCTTTTGTATGCCTTAATCACCTAGTGTTTTTGTCTTGTGTGCAATTTTTTGTTGTAGCACATGTTGACCACTACTAGTACTACTACCCATACCATCACCACCAGATGCAGTGCCAGTTGCACTAAGCCCTCCAGCATGGGCATGTCCTAGTTGTGATTGTGTTTGACCATGAGGATGAGGATTTGAAGCTCTAACAAATTGAATTATTTCAGATCTACTTGTTTTCCCTTAGTCTACTTTATCAACTCCAAGGCTAGATTTATCAACTGGTTTTTTATGTTGTACATTTATTACTATAAGAATTCCTTGTCCTTGGGACCCCAAACCACCACCTTCATAACCCATTTTTTCAACTATGGTTGCTCCTGTAGTAAATACTTCTTTTGTGTCCTCACTTAAACCAAGTTTGAAATTGACATGGCTTTCTTCTTCCCTATCATCATCACTTTCTTCATCTTCTCATTCATCTGGATGCTCTATATTCCATAATTTTCTAAACTCAATATCTTATTCGTTATCTCCATACTCTGCAAGAGCTCTTGGATCACCTAGCTCCTTCCTCATAGACCAAGAGGTAGTAATTTTTTATCGTGACCATTTTTTTTTTTGTAACTTCCTTCTCTAGAGAATCTAGAATTTTTACTCTACTAGATGGTTGATGAATTTTTTCATAAAAATTGTTGTACCTCCTAATTTTCTTTCGATGCAATGCCATAATTTATGCTAACAATTGTTCAAAAGAAATACCATTCTCTACAACACTTTTCTCCATTGCTACTTTGACTTCATCCCAAGAATCCTTGTTTCTCAAGTTTTCAAGCAAGGGTTTACTTTGATGTTGAATTCTACTTCCAACATTCTTATTGAGCACAATCATTGATTTAATGGTGTCACATGGATCATACTGCCAATGGCAGATAGCATCAAAATATCATGTGCCACACTAAATTCTTTTCTCTCAAATGGCATCCCTCCACATGAAAAAGGTAAAGAAGGAAATAAGGTCTTCTTCCCCTGACCACTAAAGTGTCTTTCATTAGTACTTTGCATCTGCCTTACATATTCCAAAGCAAAAACCCTTTTTGTCAAATGTATTGGAAGTTTGTATGGTTGTACTTCCAATCCATAAAATCTTAGCACAATATATTCTTCCATTAAGTACCAATTAGCCAATTGTATTTATTTTCCTAGTTGAATGCAGTTTCTACATGACATAGGCAATCTAGGCTTTGGAGTATTTGTAATTGCTTGATGCAATGGAGCCAAAAAGTAGTCTACAAAATGACTGTAGTTCCTTCAAGAATCATGCAACCTTATAGCAGTGGTCCATTCATATACTGGAGCCATTTTTTGTTGCTAAGAATTACTATTACCATTGAATCTGAAGCTTGTTGGTCTAAAACATTCCTCTGAATTTGAATAGAAAAAGATAGCACAAGTAGGTTGTGAACCTAAATTTCTTGGTGGAACCTCCTTTAATCATGAAAAATTGTTTATGCATGGATTCTACAATGTGCTCAATAAAATTATATTTAGCATGTGGAACACCATAATGGATATTATACACCATTTCAAGGAGGCATGCACCCACTTCCAAATTGCTATCCAGCCTGAGGAAAAATGCTAGCATGGAAATAGTATCCTTAACCCATGGTTTAAAAATATCCAAATCATAAGGAGGCTTATGATCACCTTTCAATTTGTTTCTATCCTAAACTATTCTATTTAAGAAATATTTTTTCTCCATTTCATCCACTGCTTCATAATCACTAGCAAGCTTTTGTAGGTCAATGTGGACATTTCCAAATTCTTCAGTTGTAAACCCCAAGGCCAACACTTTTCCAAGTTATTTTGCATTAATGGATAGCAATTCTTCTTTGCTATCTTTATTAACAATTTCTCTTTTTTTATCATCATAATTTAGGGCACAAACCATGATAAATTCTAGGCAAGGGAAAACCTCATGTAACATCATGCGCCCTAATCCAGTTACCCACGATGCACTAATACTATTAGTATTAACTTACAATTGCATTTGCTTTGCAGCCTTATTCTCAGATGAAAATCTAAGTTCTGAGGTACGCCTACCATAGGTTTTAGGATCATAAATATCATGGTATTCATCAGTGAAACTTGGGGTTATAAGCAATTTTGCATAATGTATTTTTTATCTGACATTGCTCTAGTGGTACTGGTGGTAGACATGCTAATACAATCAACAATATGAAATTTGTGAATTCCCTATTAGTCCTTAATTTTTCTTAATTCTTAATCCTCTTAACCCTAAACCTAAACTTCAAAGTTTGACAAACTAAGATTTTAAGAAACATCAAGCGATGAAACGTAGCAACAGGAATTCTTTAACTTACCCGGATTTTGAATTTTGATTCTTGAAGTTGAAACTGGGTTGAAACTTGAAACTGGGTTACTAGAATGGCTTTGTTGGAAGTGGAACTGTGGAACCCAAAACAAGGTGGTTCACTGCAATGAGCAAACTGAAGACTGAAATCTCCCCATGTGTTGACCCTCTTCAAAATAAAATCACTTAGCAATAGAAAGTGTTATTTTTTTGAATATTAAAGTGAATGACACCGAAAATTCTAAATCATTGATCTTTGTTAATTTAACGGTTATAGGGTGATTCCAAAGGTTTAAGTTTGCAAGTCTAGAGCTTTGTGCATTTCATTCCAGAATGCAACTACAACCATAAATAATAAACATAAAACATGTGTTTTAAATTTGCTATAAACTTTAATGCGCTAGGATAGACATCAAGGACAAGGGGCCGAAAACTTAACGTTGCAAAGACCTTAATAAAATGAATTACAATGTCACATTAAAAGCACATTGCACAACCATTAATAGCACTTAAATTGCAAAGGACTTAATAAAATGAATTACAATGTCACATTAATAGCACAACCATTTATTTTATTATAACTGAATTACAATGTCACATTATTACATAGTACAAATACAAATGTAAGCGCAAGCACCAAGCTTCTGCTGGACCACTGGTAAAAAGTTGAAAATGTAAATGTGATACATGTATCTCTAAAAATAAATGGAACTTGCAGGGTCAACCATGAGCTCGAAAAATAAACACATGGGACTTGTCGAGTCAGCCATGGTCTCTAAAAATAAACACATGGAGAAAGGGGGCCCAATCAAACTGGGGAAATGGGAGTTGTGAAGATACAAAATGTACTTAGCCCCTTTAGAACCAGACTCATGTAGAAGATGAGGGGTTGTAAAATTGCTCTCATGCAAAAGATGAGCACTTAAAAGTAATGCATGGGGCTTTCCTGGTAGGCCATGGTGTCTCAAAATAAATGCAAGAGACTCTCCTAGCCAAAAATGCAGACAATGAGGGGTAGTAAAAATGCTCCCATGTAGAAGATGAGCATTGAAAATAAATGCATGGGAATTGCCTGGGAAACCATGCAGACGATGAGGGGTAGTAAAAATGCTCCCATCTTCTACTTGCAGCTTCCATGCACTAGGATAGCACTTATCTCCATCAGAGCTCCTCATCCTGGTTCAAAACCTTTCTGAGAAGTTAGGTGAACCAAATCAACTTCTTTCCAATTCCGCCCATTCTAAACTTGAAGGAAATTGGTCTTTTACTCTGTAACTACATAACTAGAGGTAGGAGAATTTAGAGCATCCCCAATAATACCACATCATCTTCTTCCTAAATCCTTATTAAGTTATTAACCCTACAAAATGAAAACCCTTATGACAATTCAACAAAGGATTTTAGTTGTGCTCACTATCCTTATCTATGGGCCAAAAGTGTCGCCAAAAGTTCCACTACCAGCCTAGTCCCTTGTACACCTCACACGTGTCACGTGTTAGGTTGTGTATAGTTGTGTGTATAGTAACATAGTTACTACTGACTAGTAATAATTGTGATTCGTGCAAACTGAAAATCCAACTTAATCGGTACCTCAAGCTGACAAGTTGTCAATTGTCAAAATCGGCAGTGCCACGCAAGTTGTCGATTGTCAAAATCACTGGATTATTGACATCATCATCTATGATTCTACAGTACATCATGCAATTTTCAATATAAAGCTATCCAATCAATCACTCTGGCTATTCATATGGTATTAATCCATGCCGCCGCCCAGTACCACAGCCAAATTGAGAATTTTAATAGAATAAATGAAAGGTAGAGTACTTCAATGCATTGAAAAGAGAGAATTAAATGTCTCATTTTACCTTAATGATTATCAATGTCCTAATAAGTCACAATAAATTTTGCTCACTTATGATCGAAACTATATGTTGATTTTTTAAACCAATAATTAATAAAATCTCAACGATTGATTTCTGAAAATCTAACGGTTCTAGTGTTATTTCAGAGGTTTCAGTTCACAAGTCTAGTGCTTCAAGGATTTACTTCCGAAATGGATCTATAGCCGTCCATCGAAAATTTATCGAACAGTCCCTCTTTTAAAACAAACTTTATACACATGCATAATTTAAAATGGGGACATCGCTAGGTTAATGAGACTCAACCCTCAGGATTAAGAGTTAAGATTTAAGGCTTTGTCATAAAATATTTTGGTCTGACTTAGGCAATATTAAATGGTAAACAAGAGCAGGATGACCGAAAAACCTAAATAATTAATAAAATCTCAACCATTGATTTATGAAAATCTAACGGTTCTAGTGTAATTCTGGAGGTTTCAATTCACAAATATAGTGCTTGAGAGATATACTCCTGGAATGTAACTACAACCGTCCATCGAATTCATCGAACGATCATAGTCCATAATGTCACGTGTCCATTGAAACTTGGAACCTTAGAAACAAAGTCTAAAGTTTCGAAGTTTTTGAAACCTTCGACCCACCGACTACAAAGATGACCAAGAAAGACTTGCAACTAAGCTTAGGAAAATTTGCACTAACACTTCGCCACTACATTTTTTTATTAGTTTGATATTATGTTTAATTTTCCAATGTTTTTTTCTTAATCATTTGAAAATAGGTTTAATTCGCCAATGAATTTTATTTTTTAGTTTTAAAAAAAGTTTTAATCGCCAACAAAATTATTTTTTCTAGTTTGAAAACAGGTTTAATTCGCCAATCGAAATATTTATTGGTTTGAAAATAGATTTTAATCGCCAATGGAAAAAATTTAGTGGTTTGAAAAAAAATTGCATTTCACCAATATTTTCCACATACTTCTAGCGATTAGAAAAGATTCGCTAATGGACATTATTTTTTTCATGAAAAACAAAAAAAAATCGCCACTAAAATTAATATTTTTATTGGGAAGTATACATGATTTGTTGGGATTTTACACCTTTTCTGAGGGGGGGGTTCTTAAAGTTTTCCCTGGTTGAAGAGAAGGAGTAGGTTACTGTTGCAATGATTTCATTTGCAATTGACAGATAATAAACCATTTGTTTCTTTTTCTATTGGTTGGACTAGGACTATTATTCATGTTTGATAAAGTAAACTAGGAAAATAGGCGGGCATTATATATTTTGCAAACATTTAATCATTGGATTAATAAATTGTTCACATTAGTACTAAAGCAATCTTTCTTTTGCAAATGTCATTTTCCTTCAAAACAATAAAACACTTCTCTCTGTGTCAACGTTGTACATAGAATTTGCACATCATATTCCTATGCATTAATCAAAGGACAAATTTGTTTGGAGTCTATATTCTCACACATTTACATGTAACATTTTTTCCATTCTCACTATCTATGCACTCAGACAACGTCTGGAATGTGTAGTACCCCTCCGTTTATGCTTATGCTTTCTGTTGTTATGTTTTCACACTGTTAGGCTATGATACCTTGTTTGGATATTTTGATCGCTGGTTTTGAGCGATAGTGGATTTATTCTGTGACATGATGATACATTGTTTGGTGATTACTGATTTTTAGACATGCTTTGAGATAGTGTAGATGTTTGCTTTCAGTTGATTATTGCTATGTATAGGTTTTGATGGACTAACAGTTATTTATTTCGTCAGTCTGATGTGACGTGTATTGGTGTGGAGAACGGAATCGCATCACTGGGCCATGAAAGTTCCTGTGATATTTTGTAATTTTCTCCCACTTGGTGCCTTATTCAATGCTTTTATATATATATATATATATATATATAGTATATATATATATATATATATATATATATATATATATATATATATATATATATATATATATATATATATATATATATATGTATGCATGTTATTGCTTGGTTGCAGGGATTGCAGGTACATGACACCGACTCCACCTGGGTACTCAGGTCTGAGCGTTTCAAGACTCAACGGATATGTTGATTGGGAGATAGTAGTTTGGTTCACCCTAGTCTAATCTATAACCCCGGTCTTAGTACCTCGTCTGTTTTAGTTCAGAGTCATAGGATTGTTTTGTATTTTTCTGTTTGGATAAATTGTTTGAAAGGTAAATTTGGTTAATTTTTAATGTTAATTTATTGTGCTTTAATTATTGTTATTTAAATTAATTTTTTAAATGTGGAAGAGATTAGTTGCTTGATTATTTAATTAATTAAATTAGCTTATTTGGTTAAATGGTTTGATCTTAAAAGATCAAATTTATTTAATTAAATAAATTAATTAATTAAATTAAATTATTAAGTGTGTTAATAGTTTATTTGAAAATTAAATATTATTTGAGGAAATGGCATTTGAATTGTAAATTTAAATAAAATAAAATAAATGCATGTAAATTGAAAATTTGAGTTTTAAAATTTAAATTAAATAAATTATTTGCATGCAATTTGAAAAGAAAAGTTATCCGAGAAGTGGTTGAGATATTTTTGTATCTTCTCGACATGTGTGCTAGTGTATTAAATGATTCTTGTTGAGGAAAATTGTTTACGAAGGTAATATTGGATCTGGGAAATCATAGAGGTTGTTCAATTTCTTCACGGGAAAAAAAAATTTCTCAGCTTTGGCAAAAAAAAAAAAAAAAATTATGTATTGTGTGAAATTGGTGATACTGTATATTTGTGGAAGATCCCTTTGCTTGGAGGATCTTGGTATTAGTAAAAGTTTCTTGGATTTGGTGCTTGGGAGAAGCTTTGGAAGACTGTGGCAACTGAGGCTCTCATTTCTACAGCCAAACCTTAAGTTATAGGTATTCTTCTTTGTTTAAATTATTTCTTTTGCCAAAAGAATGGTTGAGAAAATATTTAGTTTGTGTTTCCTGTATTTGTTCTCGAGAATTTTGTAAAGAAAAATAAATCTTGTTTATACAGTAGAAAATTTTCAAAGAAGTAGGAAAGTTCTCTGAAGAACTCTAATAGAAGATTCCTGTTAGATTTTGTATATGTTTCTTGTAGGGTATAATTTTTAAAATAACCCTGTTGACGAATTTTTATTTAAGATTGGAATGTACAGAATAAAATCATTTCTTCTATTCCCTGTAGAAAGTTTACCAGAAAATAATTCGTCTGTATATGTTAAATCTGTTTGTTATATATATATATATATATATATATATATGAAATTTAATTTATGGAATTATTATTCCAAAATCGCCGAACTGGCGAATTACTTCATAGTTAATATTTCTTAATTTTTATTATACCAAATTCACCCAAAGGCGTATTGAAGAATTCGAATTTGTTTTTCAGAAAAACGGAATTGAAATTCCGTTGGAAATAGATATTAAAACGCAGAAGATTTTGTTTGTTTTTATTTTATACAATAAAATCACATGGCAGCCGTAGTGGGGGTGCTACCCCCACGGCCCGACTAAGGGGCCGTGCTGGAGCCTCGACACTGCCTTCGCGGATGTTGGCGCGGCTACACAGCAGTACCCCAATGGGGGTTCGGCTATGGCAGCCGTCAGTCTGCGCATTAGGGTTTTTTTTTTTTTAAATAAACTCTTAAAAATTTTGGTTAATATGAATTCATTTATGAATGATTCATAATTTTAATGAGATTAGTACGGTTCTTATGAATTTCAGAATTATAATGTATTTAATATTTTATTTATATATATATGTGTATATATATATGTATATATGTATGTATATTTATATATATAATTAAAATATAGATGTTAATATTCATTTATAAAAGAGATATTTTTGTATTTAAATATAGAATTCTTTAAGGTATTTGAAGGCAAGAAAATCAAATAGTTTTAAAACAATAAATTGATTAAAAGCTTATTTTGGAAAAAAAAAGAAATGAGAAATTTATTTGTATTTAGATAAGTTATGCATTTAATGTTTTCAATGAGTATATTTATTAAATGATTCGAGAACTGTTGATTTAAAATAGAATTAGATAATTTCTCTCTTCTAATTTGTTTGACTTGATTTAACATATCCCAATGATAGATGTGTATTCGTTTTAAGTTGATTTAAACTTTTATTGGGAAAAAGGGGGGGAAATTGATCTTTATGTGATTTTAAGTCTTCCAGTTGCAATCTTTTAAGGGAGTAAACTTGACTTTGATTTCAAGTGATTGAATAAGTTAGGGTAGTGCACCTGATTTTGTGAACGAATTGTGATGTACATTGTGGTATATTTGGTATTATATGTTGTGAATGTGCATTTTATCTACCCTAGATAGTGAACTTAGTGTATCCTTGTTATGTTTAGGGGAGTGGATTTTTGTAAGGGCCGACACACAAAGTGGTGTCAGGGTAACTTACAAAGGGTTAGTAAGTCAGTGATAATTAAATGACACAATAATTAGATCAAAACTATTAACAAGATGATTTTGCCTCGCTTATGACTCTTGAGCTACTTTAGTCTTGAGTATAAGATGAGAAGGCCTGGAATGGCAAATCGGTGTCTTGTTTCTTCAAAAGACATTCGATTCCGCAATGTTTTGCATTAGGGCCGGGTTTCGTAAGAGGTTACCAGGGTAACCCAAGGTTGGGGGCCGGAACCTAGGAAGAAACACCAGGGTAACCTTTGCAACGTTGTGATGACACTCCACCTAGAATAACAGTTAACTTTATACTTGTAATACATTCAATTGTCTAAATCTGGAAGCAATGTAACCAATAGTTTGTTTTGTACTAGTGTCTAGGGTTAGTAGATTAGGTCTAGGTAACCTTATTACTATCTCCTAGCACGGGGGGTGGACCTACGGAAACCACATGGTTGGGTGGAACATGCACCTTACTCCGTTGGGTCCCCAGTTTGATCATGGCATCGAAAGCTTCATGGATGGAGAGCTCGCGCATGGAAACTTATGTGTACTACTTCATTGTAATTTGTAAATCTTGTATTTGAAAACATCCCTCAATTGTTTATGAGGTGAATATTGTAAAAGCAACTTGTAATTATTATTTGAACTACCTCATCAGATGGATGAGTATTGTATATTTTATCAAATGCAATGAATGAAACAAATTTGTACTTTATGTTATCATGAATGGTATTTAAATGTAATGCAATGTTTATCTTTAATGTTTATGTTATTAATTGATATGTGCAATGCGAAATACTTTAGTCACTTATGGAAACTCAAAGTAGTGTAACGTCGTATAGCTTAATGAATGTATGCAACTAATTAACTTAATAATTAAACTTTAAAAAAAAAATTTATTACACCTTTATACACATTTGCAACATTCTTAGGTTATTAAGACGGGGCATTACAGAATGTATGCAGTGCACAGAGGCATAGAGATGCATTCCCATTTATACATGTTCACTATTAACATATTATAGGGTATTATAATTGTTCCATAACACTAGCCTCAGCTTATTGTTTTAGGTGTGACTTTTCAATGATATAAGTAGATTAATATTTGCAAAAAAAATAATTATGCAATTAGATTTATTTGACAAATTTTAATGTGCTTCTATTTCTCTTATTTGCTTAGACAAAGAAGAATAGTAGACCTTGTGCATGCAATGGAAAAATAGGTGAATGATATATTTCAGACATAAAAGATTCAGTTGATACTTGATTGAGTTCTCTTTGAGCTACTTTCTTAGTTACTTAGTTTCTAATCTACACACAGCCAATATGTAATCTACTGTAGCCATTTGCGTCATTAGCCCTTGTAATAACAAATAATACTTATTGGGGTTCGCCCCGCAGCCCAAACGGTTGGTATGGTTGAGCTAAGGCTTTGGGTTCGTCCCATATAGGTCCAAGGTTCGATTCACGCTGGCCGGGTTAACCCGGAGGAGTCCTGTTGCGGGCTCGGGGCTTCTCCCCAGGGGGACTAGTTTCGCCTTGGCTCGCCCCATCACCACCCCAACTCGGCAATAAAAGTAAGCCCGAGGCAAGGTCTGGTGGGAATCGCTAGGCCTTGGTTGGAGATACCTCCTGAGTATCAAAAAAAAAAAAAACAAACAATACTTCTAGTTATCAAGTGTCAGAAACACACAACCAATCCATTCACCAGCACTGCACTTTTACAAAATAAGGGCTGATGCAAGAAGTTGGGTACACAAAAAGCTCAAAAAGTGGAAGTGTTTTTGCTCTTTTTCAGAATTTGTCACACTTGGACTAAAATTTTGAGGCACTTACACAATGAATCTTAAAAAAATTCATTAATATAAAATTTAGCATTTTGAATCTAGTTTCCAAATATGTAAATTATTCAAATACCTAGATTATAGAAATTAAATTTTGATAGGGATCTATAAAAACCACTTTTTAAAAGTCCCTATTTTTTTACCATACCAAGCACCTGTACGGACACCACTTTTTGACCCAATTAAAATTATTTTTCTAATTACTTTTGGGTAAAGAGAGCTAACAACATGAAGATTGATGTGAAATTTTTTTTGTAATTTTTTATTGAATTTTTATTGGCCTTAATTGTTGTTTTTAAAAATCAACATGTACAGACAACATAATTGAACCTAAACTAAACATTTTTTGAATCTTTTTTTTTCATTTTGTAGAGAATTTTCTGAAGTTTGATGCCATATAATTTTTTTACAAGAAACCTAACCAAAAAAAAGTTATTAAAAAACAAAAAAAGTCTGATATTTCAAGTTTAAGGACTAGTTTGCTTAGAAATTAATTAAAAAATAGCAAACATAATCCAATATTAATAAAAATTATATATTTGAAAATTAGACATTGTGTTCTCTAATGGGTTTTAATTTTATAGATTGATTCAGAAAAAAAAGTCCATCAGCCATATTGTAAAGTTGGACATTCTTCTTCAATTTGCCTTAGTTTTTTAGTTGCGGGTCAAAGGCTAAGGCTCGGATTTCCAAGTCTTTCCCAAGCCTAAAACCAAGGTTGCATATGGGTTGGGAGTTCAATTTTTAAATAACACGTACAGGTTTTTTAAAAACGTGTACGTGTTACAAAACGCATATGCGTTCTTTATTTTCTTGATTATTTAAAAAACTAAATACTTTTTAGAAATGCATACACATTTTAAAACACATACCCATTTTGTGTTACAAAACGCGTACGCATTTCTAAAAGGTATTTAATTTTTTAAATAAATGACTTGTATGTGTTATAAAATGCATACACGTTATATAACACGTATGCGTTATAATGTGTATGCATTATTTAATGCGTATGTGTTATAATGTGTACGCATTTTATAGTGCATATGCATTTTTTTAGGCTTGGGTACTCGAACCATAATGCATATGTGTTTTTTTAATAACACGTATGCATTTTTTAATAACGTGTACACGTTTTCTGCGAGATTTTTTTTAGGCCAAAACTTCCCCTCTTCGTGTACCCAACTTCTTGCTTTTACCCATAATGAACATGCAAAAGCACAACCAAGAGCTAAAAACCCACAAGATTTTCAACAAACAATAAATAAACAATAATAAGCACAAACAAAGCCCAACACTCGCCCAAGATTTTGTGAATTAACTATGCATTCACTGCACATGTACCCAAATGCAAAAACACAATGAAGAGCTACAAAACCTACAAGTTTTTCAGCAAACGATAATAAAACGAGAATGAGCACAAAAAAAACCCAACACTCACCTAAGATTTCATGAATTAGTTATGCATTCACTGCATGTGTATCCATGGAGTTATCAAGTATCATAAACACACAGCCCAACCATTCACTAGCAGTGCACTTTTACAGAATAACAAACATGCAAAAGCGCAACCAGGAGCTAAAAAACCCACAAGATTTTCAACAACCAATACACAAATGAGAATAAGCACAAACAAAACCCAACACTCACCTAAGATTTCATGAATTAACTATGCATTCATTGCATGTGTACCCACATGCAAAAATGCAACGAAGAGCTAAAAAACCCACAAGCTTGTCAACAAGCAATGATCAAACAAGAATAAGCACAAACAAAACCCAACACTCGACTAATATTTCATGAATTAGATATGCGTTCATTGCATGTGTACCCATGGTCCACAAGACATTGCTCAAAGCGTTCAGTTTTCCCTGTAACACTTCTAGTTATCAAGTATAAAAAACAAAAAGACAAGCCACTCACCAATTGCACATAGTTCCTACGGCTCCACCCTTGATTGAGCACTATACAGAATAACAAATGTCAAAGATGACAAGCCACAGCCAAAAACACACAAGATTTTGAACAAACAATAAGAAAATATGCGTTCAGTGCATGTGTACCCACGATCCACAAGAGATTGATCAAACCATTCAGTTTTCCCTGTAATGCTTCTAGTTATCAAGTATGAATAACAAACAGATGAGCCACTCACAATTTGCACACCGCAAGCACTGTACAAATGACAAACGTTGAAGATGGAAACCCACAGTCAAAAACACGCAGGCTTCTCAACAAACAATAAGGTAGAGTACTATAATGAAAGTAATTGCAAATAGTAACAAAATTTTATATGATAATAATTAAATTGATGATAGTAATTGCAAATAGTAACAAAAATATTCAAAGATAATTAAAAAATGGAACAAAAATATTATATGGTAACAATTAAATTAATGAGGAGACAAAAAAACTATTAACAATAGATTTATGTGGAGGAACCTATTAAGAAAAAAATTGATATCAAAGTTAATACAAGTATATATTAATCCAATAACAACACGATACAATAATATTAAACTTTTCAATTTGATAATATTTTGGTTGTTCTCAACTTGAAAATATCTACTTATGGAAAATCAATTAATAGAACTAAAGGCATCCAATCTAATAGAAAGCCAATGAAAAATTGGGTTTTTCAAAACTAAAACCATTAAAACCTAGGATATGAAAATGGTGCAACTATTAGTAAACCTTTGATCCAATCAATCAATGTCCGTGAGAATAACATTACATAATGACATCTTTGATTAATAACTCATATGGCACACATCGTCAAGAGTAGTGCTCCATTTTCAAATCACTACACCTTATGGATCTCACAAATCATTAAACAAGATGTTTCATTCTCTCACCTAACACATAAGAGAGAAAGTAGTATAATTTCATCCAAACCACTCTCTAATTGTCACCTATCATAAATAATCACTCATCATAAGTGTAGCCTCACTTATTTAATGCTACTACAACCAATATTCAAGTCAATTGATTGAGAGAAAAACCAATAACCCTTAGGTTTCCATGTACTCATTCTCAACCTTATTAATATATAATTCATCCAATCACCCCTAGAGGTCAATCTTATTAATCATGGCTTTATTACTCAATGTCTCAAAAGAACAAAGTGATACTAAATAGTTATGTGCTTAGTATAAGCATGTTACATGAAATTATTAATACATAATTCATCCAATCATCCCTAGATGTTCATGTACTCATTCCCAAGGTTTTGGAGACATGAAGTGCATAGGATTTGCAAGATTAATATTTATTTAAACCTACCATTCTCCCACTTGATATTATTGTGGAGGGGATTCGCTACTCCCAGGTCCCAAGGAAAACAAGTGAATGGCCCTTGGTCACCTCAATGTACAAAGCTCAAGTGACAAAGGTACAAGATGAAAGAGATTGCAAAAATATAATGAAAGGAAATGCTAAGCTAAGAAGAGGAAATTTCAATTTAACATAAATTGATAAAAAAATTATAGAAAATTGATTGTAGGAGCAAAAAGAGGAAAACTTATAAAATCTGCCCTAAGAAGAATAGGGTCATGACCAACGTATGCCAATGCATCACATGGACGTCTATGCATCATGATGTCCTCAGATCAAGAGATAAAAACCAGAAACCAACAAGCACCCACCTCTTTAGATTGGAAACTTGCACACAATCGGGACATGGAAAAGTGTTGGGGTTGTTTCGCGGCTTACCTCAACCAAACCCCCATTTTGGTGTTTCCACCTCCATGGACAACTAGATAGATAGAAAAATAGACATGGTGTGTAATAAAGTAAACAATTCACGTGATAAAGACAAAGCCCGCTATGTAGGAGAACTCATATCACGAAATAAATATACAAGACAAGTATTTTAACAAATAGACAAGACAAGATAATGCAACAAGAGAGCGTTACCAACAGTCTATGGCTCCCTTTTGGCTTAATAGACAAGACGTTGAATTCTTGCAAGAAATCCTTGGCTATTGATGAGACAGGAATCAAATAGAGTTTTTCCATAGAGAAGAGATGAAGAGAAGAGAGTGAGAGAGCAAGATGGAGAGCAAAATGGTAAGAATGAGAATGAAGGTGAAAAAGAGAGTTTTGTGAAGTTGCATGGGTGGGAAGAGTCGTTACACCTATAATTTTTCCATGACGACACATGTCATGGGAAAAGTTCACGAGATTCCTTCATTTAAACTTAGAAAGTTTGGGGATGATAGCATGCCACACAGACATCTACGCACCGCACAGGCGTCCAACTCACAACTTTGTAAGAAATGAGGTGGTGGACTACTAATGCTTCGTCATTGTCCCTTGTGGAGTTGAAATCATGAAATTCTAATTCATAAGGATCTTTCCATAAATACGGCTAGGTGCCATGCAACGGGCCAAATGCGCAAGTGTGAAATTGCTACGGGGTGCAATTTTATGACATTACAATTATGTATTACAATACCATTATCAAGAAATATAAAATGAATCAAGTACAAGATACAAGAGCCATAACTTCCCTACACCAAAAGAATTTATTTGTACTCATTGATTTTGTAGCTATTTGTTAGTTCTTTGTTTTGCAAGTGACCCTGCAATATAATTTTGGGTGTCAATCTCCTTAATCATGGCTTGACTACTCAACATCATCTTAAGAACAAAGTAATACTAATCAATTATGTGCTTAGTGTGAGCATGATACATGAAATTCCTAGCTAGATAGATACCACTTTAATTGTCATATTTAATAAAAATATTTTACAATCAAAACCAACTCCTAAACATAATTTTTGTAACCAAACTATATTTTTACAGTAATATGTTGCAATTATATACTCTATGTTGATAGTATACATTAATTTTGGGTTGCCTCTTATCATCCAATTGACAACACCAAATAGAGAAAATAGTGAACCATTAGTGGAGCTCTAACTATCAGATCACTAACACAATTAGAATCAACAAAAGACATGGATGTCCAATAACTTATCAATATCATTAGAACTATGATAACATAAGAAATAATTATAACCCCCTCACAAATATTTAAATACTTTTTCGACTTAATTCCAATACTCTCTACCAAGGTTAAATACAAATTTTCTAAGAACTCTCATTGCTTAGACAATATTTGGTGCAGTACATACTATTGCATAGATTAGGATCCCTACAACACTAGCATAAGGCACACTATACACATCCTCCAAATCATCATATGACTTAAGACACATCTAATGAAAGTCAAGTTTCTAGTAAATGAAAACTCATTGGTTTATAATCATGCTCAACAAACTACCACAAAATAGAGTAAACATATTTAATCTAATTGAGGTAAAGCTTTATATGATCTTAGTCCCTATTGATTTTCATTTTCAAAATAAATTTTACTATCCTTAGATCCTTCATATTAAATACACAAAAATTAGGTTTTAAGCTCTATAATCATCATCTTGCTACAACTCAAATTATATGTCATCAACATACAAAATATTAATTAAAATATGATAATTAATAATGTTGAAGTAAACACAACAATCTTCTTCACTTTTAACAAAATCCCAATTTTAATGCAAAAGCATCAAACTTCTAATGCCACACTTAAGGAAATTATTTTAAACCATACAAAGATCATTTGAACCTATAAATTAAATTTTCCTTTTGTTTCACCACAATTTCATCAAGTTGTTACATGCAAATTTCATTTTCAAGATTTCCATGCAATAAAATAGTTTTAACATTCATTTGTTTTACTTCCAAATTACAAAAAAGAGTAGTAAACAATAAGAATCTAATGGGAGACTCTTAACAATAAGAGAGAATTTTTTAATCAAATCAATTCTCTTTTTGGGATTAGCCCTTAGCCATCAATCTTGCCTTCTACCTCTCTAACTTGCTGACTACTCCAAGTTCCTTCTTAAATAGCAACTTGCAATGAAAGGGCTTTCTTCCCTTAGGAAAACTCATAAGATATAAGGGGTTACATCTATCCAAGTCTATCATCTCCTTCTACATGGTTTCTATCCAATAATTATGTTTCTCCAAAGAGAGAGTCTCTTTAAAAGATATCGATTCAACACTAGTGCATGACACAACAAATACACAATAGCAATCTAGTGAGCTATACCTTCCAATTGAATTTCATTATCACATGGACCATCTCAATGGTGGAGTAAAGGGATATCTATTTCTTTCCATGCTCAACCTACTATAAAATTTTAATTGGATCCTCTTCTTCCTCTCTATCCTCTAATTTATCATTATTTTCTTCAACATGTGCATCCTTTTACTTCTTGACCTTAGTCTCAAGATGCATTATTTTCATTCTTTTTTCTCTAGCTATCCTAGATTAGAAAACACTCTTTAAGTTATTTGAAAATCACATCTTTAGAATAATTTTTAAAGCTAGACGATTCTAAAGCTTGTAACTCTTAACATTTTCACCATATCCAACAAATACTCATTTTTCTAAACTTTGGGGTCCAACTTAGATTGTTTTCCTCTAAGCACAAGAGAAAAAGACTCACAACCAAATACCCTTAAATGTGAAATAAAAGGTTTCTTACTTATCCGCAACTCATAAAGAGTTTTCTTAACAAGAGTTGAACAAACAGATCTACTCATCAAGTACTGGGTAGTATTCATAGTGTACTCAAAAGCACCAATCTAACAATATACCACTCATCGTTCACCATTAAGGTTCAATTCATCATTTTTGTAACACCATTATATGATGGAGTTTAAAAGATTGTCTTTTTTTTAACAATACCTACATGTCTACAAAAATCATCAAATTATTTAGTGCAATATTCATCTCCATTATCAAATATCTAACACATTTTTTTTATCACATTGTTTCTCAACTAAAGGCTTAAAATATTTAAACATAAATAAAACTTTAAATTCGATATAAGAAAAAATTTATTGGGGGTAATCGTTGATAAATAAAACATAATAATGTGTTTCATTAACAAACTCACAATCATTGGACCAAACACATTTAAGTGAATAAGTTTTAAAACATATTTTGCTCTAATATTTTTTATACAATAGAAACTTTATTCTACTTTCCAAACACACAATGCTCACAAAAATCAAACTCATTAGAATAACTAAAAAAAATATCAATCGTATTCTTATTAATAATGGTTTGAAGATATTTTTCACCATTGTTGACTAGATATTGTGCCACAACAAACATGTGTTTTCAAAAGTAACAATTACATTGGATGATTACAAAATGTGGAGGCATCAAATCTAAATAAAGTCCTACATTGTGAGCCTCTCACAACCACCAAATTTTCTCTAACCAACCAAAAAATAATTTGTCAAATATCACATACACTGCAAAATCATCCAATAACTAAAACATAACAATATTTTTACCTTACCATTAATTTGATGCAAATCACCAAAGAAAACCTCTCCTCCATCATAAACTTGTTGAGAACCACTCTTTGTGAGGGGTCATATCATAGGGAAAATCTAAATTAATTAGATAAGAGTCACCACTAGTAACATTAACAAAATTAAATATTTTATTTTATCTATGAAGAAATCATCAAAGTTCTTGTTTTTTATATATTTTTCATGTGTCCTCTCTTTCTATAGTTCCCACACTTTATTTCTCCTAGGTTGAACTATCCTTTTGATTTGGATTTAGATTTTTTGGTTCTCCTTTAGATCTATTGAAGAGGTGTTTTCAAGCCTCATACTTTAATTAATTAATGTCCTATCAAACCAAGTGGTGTCCAAGGCTATATGTGAGAGGAAGTCAAATGTCCTATTCTACTGTGAAATTTTAGGCTAGGAAATACAAAAATGCTTATATGCTTTATTGCAATCTACCTAAGAAATCATTTTAGAATTTTCATCTACTATAAACATTTATAATTTAATCTAGAAAATATCATTTAAAAGTGTTATTGTAAACAAAAAAACCTTTAACTACTTAGTTGCTTGATTTTTTTAGAGTTTCTCAACTATTTCTCTTATACTACCAAATCTTTTCAAACTATTTCAAATAATTAAATTTCTAAATTCAAACACCGTGATGAACTTCATTCTACAAAATGTAATAATTTCACATAACATGAACATGCATATAATATACCAAATAACACAAACAACATGAACATACCTAATTTGGAGGTACAAATTTTATGAACATAAATACTCAAACAAACACAATGGAAAGAAAAACTACTTATCTCTACCAGGCTATTCTAATTCCTTAGTTGAGTGGTTAGCTCACCACAGGACATAATTATTCAACTTAAAAAATCATTAACAACTTACAACAGTACGATTTAAAACAAAAATATATATGTGAAGTTTAATAGAGCAATTCTTATAATATTTTATGCATAAAAGTTATTATCCATTGAACATCAAAAAGAGATATAGACTATGATTTAATACCTAAACTATAGCATCATGGACATCATGCATAAGTGTTGTTATGACTTTGTTACATAATTTCATTAATACAGGTTTAGTCGCATTTAATAAAATAATTTATTTAGAGGAAATAATAATTAAACACGATTTTTTCATCTTTATTTCCCTCCAAAGAATTAGTAACCATGTTGCAGTTCTTTGCAACACTTAGCAAGATAAAAGAAAACTTCCTCCATAACTCTTACCATGTAGCTTTGAAATACGACGATTTTGGAGAACTATTGCGTCTACTCCAGAGCTTTCAAATACATGGCATAGTTTTCCATCTTCCATGGATTTCCGTCTTACTTGAGCATTACCTATTATCCTATATTTCAGAACAACATGACTTTCTACCATAATCATCAATAATTAAAAATCCCAATTTAACACAGAGAAGACAACAAGCATACATATATTATTATCAACCAACATAGAAAATAATTTATTATATAATCACACTAATTCTAACATGATAAGGGTTATTGGCGGTAATGGAAGGGAAATTTTATTCTAGTTAGAAAGGTCAATATTTATACCTCATCACTCTTCCCAAACCTAAGGTTAAGCAAGTCCTCCTACTTATTTTACGTAGACTCCTCTACCTAGTATTATTTGTCTGATTGTTGTTGCCTATTATCTTCTCTCATGTTGCAATCTTCTTCAAAAAAATTACTTGTCGTAGATTACATGAGAAGATGGATCCAATTCCCAATGACTAATTATGTATCCTCTACCACTATCCACCTTTTCTTTCCACCTTTCAAGATCTCATTCAAACTTTTCATTATTGGCATGCAATGGAGTGATCAACTAAAGAAGGGGAGGCTTGAATCTCATTCATATCCATTTCTCCTTGAATTTATACACTAATTTCGCAACTGCTTTAGCCCTTTGAAAGGACCACATGTATTTCCCTATAGATATTGTGAAATCACAATACTATGTCTCACTTTTTACCCAAGATGGACATTTACATCAATATTTTTAACTGAATCTTCATCTTCCGAGACCTATAGCAGCTAAACCATTAAGAATTTGAAGATGATGTGAACTAGTGATTTGTGGCAATTTGTGTGTAGATTCTAAATTATTTTTTCAAATTTTCTGAAATAAATCATGAATCTTTCAACGTCTCCTTTAATAATTGGTTTTGGACAAAATACAACATTTTCATAAAGTAACGTTTGTGTCGTACAACATAAAATTTTTTCTATAAAGGATTAAATTCTAATTTTTGAAATATATATTCTCAACATTAATATGTAGGGAAAGGATATTTTTCATAATTTGTTGTTGGATTTTTTTTTTTAAATTAATTTTTGAACTCATTGTAACTATAATTTGGACATATGTGTGTGTCATACAACCTAACTTTTTGTGTATATATCGAAATCCAATTTTTCTTTTTTGAGTGAAACAAGTACATCAATACTTAGGGAATGGGTTTTTTTTTTTAAATTACAATGGTTTACTATTTTTCCACCTCTACACAACAAAGAGCTTGATGTTCAGAGAAAAACCTATGTTTAGTAAAAAATAAAAATTAAATACATGATAAAATGAAAATATATCAAACATATACTTGTTGGAAAGCTCGTTTCAAGGGCTGCAATCTTGAAAAATATAATTTTTAAATTATGTTATTTAATCCCTCAAAATGGAAAGAAAAAGTGGGTTTTTGCTAGCATTTTGATAGGTGTGAAGGAGACTCCATTTTGGGTATGATTCAATACTAGAGGGGTTCTATCCAAGGGGGTTTGATCTAAGGGGGTCTTATCTATCCATCTTTAATAAAAACCCTTTATATGGAGCCTCTCAAGACTTAAAGCATTAGTTTTTCCTAAAAATATTGATTTCAAGCAAAAATCAACATGTCCCAAAAGTGAGACACAGTAAGGATTTATATCACTCTTCACAAGCCACGAAGGATGCTTTTGGTAAATCATGAATTCCATTTAAAAAAGCTTCATAGCATAGTTTCAAGTTGTTAGTGTATTTCTTGACTATGGAAAGGTATTGGAGTGTTCTTTCAAATTGTCCTCATAAGGCCTAAGGATTATGATGTTGATGTCTCGTCAACATTCCAACAATCTCTTCTATCTTATAATACTAATGTCCTATATTTTTTATTAACAAGGAAAATAGGTTTTGAAGGTACCCAAAACACCTTACAAGAAAAATGATACAAAAAGAAAAGGACATAGCCCACCAACAACCAACCAATAACAAAGTAAAAGTAAAACAAACAATAACAAGACTAATTCATATTTTTCAAAGTCTCTGCCACCTCTACTTCTTCGTTGTAGAAATCTTTATGAAGGTTAACCAATTACAAAAGCTCATATTTCTTTTCCTCTTTGAAATATTTCTTTTTGCTTCCCCTTGTCCTTGAACTTGGCCCCTTAGAATCAATCGACACCTATTTCTTCCCTTTTTCTTTAATTGCCTATTCTTTCTTTTTGCTATCCTCAGGGGTCCTATCATTAATTTTCCCCTCTCTCAACTCTTTAATCTTCTTTGTAAGGATCCTTATCCCCTCAACACTATTTTTAATGGAGCAATGACTTATCTTTAAGATATTCTCCATATTAATATTGATCCCGTAGATTTTCTTTTCCAAGTCATTCATATAGTTATTATATTTTATCTTTAAAACATTAATAGATTCCTCAATATCATCTTACCTCTTTTTAACCTATGTCTTCAATCCCAAAATGGTCTCGATCCTTAATGGAGATTTTCTTTTATAGATCATGAAACTTGATATTAATTTTAATTTATAAAAAGAAAAAAATTTCCAGTTTAAATTGGGTAGTAAATCCATCCTTTTCAATCCCCAAGATGCCATAGATCTCCTCCCTATTAGTGTGGAGATAAGTAAAATCTTCAAACAAAAGAGGAAAATCAGCAACATCTTGGTTTTCTTTGACAAAGTTTTTCTTCGGGGACTAGATTCTCATGGTCATTTTATCCACCACTTTCTCGTGCCTTTACTAGATACTTCCCCTTGAGGCTTTGAAGTATGATTCCCTTTCCTTTTGAATTTTAACCTCTTCCTCATCCTCCCTTATTTGTGATCCCCCAATTAAGAGATAATCTTCTTCGCTTCTTCTTAGGGGAGTTCTTTTTCCCAACTCCCTTTCTTTTAATTTGGTTCTCTTCCTCAGAAGAAAGCACAGAAAAAACTTCCACTGAATCTTTTCCCTCAACTTCCTCCCTCCACTCCTCATCATCCTCATCCTCACTAGAATCTAATATCATATTAGAATAGTGAACAACCATTGGCTTTTATATTTTCCTTACATTCACCTTCCCCCTTAGACTTAGCATTTGGGTTTGATTTTTCACATATTCCATAATTAGGAGGATTAAACCCTCATGCAACATTGAAAATTTGGGGTTTTTCATGTGTTCCTTTGCAGCATAATCCAATGAAGCTAGCAAAAAATAGTGAAATGATACCAACAACTTATGCCTAAAGTGATTTAAGAAAATGAAATGAACACCAAGGACTGTAATGTACCTTTCATCTAGAGTGATATATCACATGACAACCTCTGCCACATCCACCCAAATTGGCTTTATGGACAATCTCTCATAGCCCCAAAGAGGAAAGTTTCACCAACTTTCTTCATTCATTACCCAAAAAATTGGTTAAGGGCTTCATCGTTATCCTTTTTATCATGAAATAATTCCCTACCCTACATTGACAACCCAATAATAGTTGTAATCACCTCCTCAATTATAACAAAATCCTTTCCATTCACATTCAACACCATGTTATTCCAGCCTTTGATAAAAATCTTGGAGGCTTTCAGGTCATGACAATGGAGCCTCTCCTGGTAGGGAGTCAAGCCCCTTGTTCCATAATTCTCCAAAAAAATTGGTTTCTATGCACCCCATCGTAAGATTGGGGCTCCATGCAGCTTCTCTCTCCTCCTATAATAGCAAAGTTGAGTTTGATGAGTAGACCACATTTATGTTGTTCCACAAATCCTAGAAAAAACAAAAAGGGAAAGAGACCCCCTTACTACCGATAAAATGTGCGAGAAGTTTGGGTCTCATTATCCCCACATACCATCCTTTCTCAGAATCTATGTTGGCATTGATTGTTTATAATGGTAAGAGCTTTGATGGGTACAAAAGAGTACCAATCCCATATTTTTAATGATTTCCTTTTCACTCATTCATTAGCAAAGGTGTTTGTTAAATTATTTTCCTCACAAAAGATATGAGTAATCCTAATCTCATTAAAGGATTTGATAATATTTAGGGAATTAGATATGAAAGTGTTGATAAACTAGTTAGGGGGAAGATTGTTACTCAGACATCTTATAATGTTTATAGAATCACCCTCCAACCAAACCTTCTTATAACCTTTATCATATGCTAATTTTAAACCATTATAGGTTGTCACAACTTTAGCAAAGTGATTGGTCTAGGTTCCCAATGGAAGTGCCACCGATGAAACAAGCCCTCCTTCCTCATATCTTAACACTCCCCCACATCCAACTGACCCCAAATTCCCTTTGACCGCCCCATCAAAATTAACTTTAATCTACCCCTTTTGTGGAAACCTCCAAACCACATTCTCTTTAGACAAATTTTGAGGATCATTCCACCATATATAAATTAATAGGGAGGAATTTGACTCTCACCTCTTTGTCCCATATGTCCAATCACCAATTTTCTATTTAACTTCTTAGTGCTCCTCTACCACACCATTTTACAAAGAAAGCGCGTGCCTTTAGGTGTTTCATCGTGAACTGCATAATTTTCTCCAGGATCACCATGGCCTTGCTATTGAGTTGTTCTTGCCTTCAATTTTTTGTCTATTCTTGAGAGCTAGTTTCAAACTTTCTGGTTTGTCTTTGCTTCCACCCACCTTGCCCTTTTGATCTAAGGCTTTTGCTATAGTGTTGACTCATATCACTGCTTACTCTCTACCCTAGTTGAATGGCATTAGCACCTATCACATATGGGATATTTTTCCTTCAATGTCCCCCTGACATTTCCCATTTGATCTATATTCAAAAACCCTACTATTTTTCATCTGCCTATGCATTCCAAACCTTTGGTTGTTCTGAAATATTAGATTCCTTTTCCTAGGTATATTTTGGAACTTATCTTTGTCTTTCCAAAATCATGCATACCCTTGACTGAACGTGTCTTAGTTATTCTCCACCATTTGTTTTGATCACATGTGTTTTGTAGAATATTTGTTCCACCACCCACCTCTCCTTAAGTTCCTAATATTCACCCACCCTTCCTCATCCAACAATCAATTATCTTTTCTGATTTCATTTTCGCTCTTGCCTTGTCATGTCTTAGAGTCCCTGCCACACCGGTCATGGCTATTCTTCATTGACTTGAAAATGCCTTCTCTTTGTAGTTCCTCCATCCTCCATGGGTGATCCTGCCTCGACTAGAACTCTATTTCCTTGCCCTTCCTTGTGTCCTACAATGAAATATGTGCATTTGCCACATCCACCCAAAAACCAATTTTTCACTCCATCGCTAGGAAACGTTGAATTTATAATTAACATGTTAAATGATAGAATAATCAGCAAAAAAATTTAAATCTCTTATAACAAAATGTATAAATAGGGTAGGCATGTTAAATTGGAATCATGAAAGAAAAGACACATGTCGATGAACAATTTTGGTCATATTTTCCATAATAGGATTTAAATTATTTTTATTTACATATATACTAGCATATATATATTAAATATTAATATATATAAAATGCGCTGATACTTATCATTATCAAGGCGCCTATTGCATTTATGACATGTAAGAGATTAATATAGTAATATAATATTATAATAATGTTAATTATTATCATATAATATTAAATTATATTAATATTATATTTCATTGTTGTAGATGCTTCAGTACAAGTCACATGGTTGTCCAATGTGCCAAGCAAAAAATTGATGGTAAAACCACTTGATGGAAAGAGGTCTCTCTCCACCACTACTCGGTAAAGAAAGAAGATACCACCTCTTGTCAGGATACTACTACACATACTACCAAAGAGAAAATAAGCGAGGTCAAATGCCCAAAAGATTCACTTATTTCAGAAAAATCTAGGGTCAAATTCCCAAAGGATTCACCATAATTAAACTATAATCCTAATTAAATCGTAACTGTAATTTTAACTATCACCCTGATTGAACCCTAATGAGACCCTAAATGAATATTAACCCTAACCATGACCCCAAGTTTTATTGTAGAACCCTAACCCTATTTGAGCCATAACTCTAATCATAATCATATTTATACACTAACCCTAATTCTAACGGTAACCCTAATTCTACCTATAAGCTTAATTGAACCCTAATTTTAACCCTAGCCCTAACACTTATTGAACTCTAATCCTAACCCTATATGTAATTAAACCCCAACCCTAATTGATTGCTACTTGAACCCCAACCTTAATTGAACCCTAATTTAACCCTAACCCTAACCCTAATTTAATCTTAACCCTAATTTAAGCCTACCTTTAATTTAATCCTTACTTAACTCTAATTTAACCCTGGCCCTAATTAAATCGTAATGTTATTTCAACCATAACCCTAGATAACTCTAATTTAACCCTGAGTCTAAAACTAACAATAACCCTTACCCTAATTTAACCCTAACTCTAACCCTAACCATAATAAATAACCATAACCCTACAAAAATCTTATTGAATCATAACCCTAGTTGATCCCTAACCCAAATTGAATACTAACTGAACCGTAACCCTAAGTGAATAGTAACCTTAATTGAACTCTAAGCATAACCTTAATTAAACCCTAAGTGAATAGTAACCTTAATTGAACTCTAAGTATAACCTTAATTAAACCCTAAGCATAATTAAAACTTAACCCTAACCATAATTAAAACTTAATGCTAACTTTAACCCTAACCCTAATTTAACTATATTCCTAATTGAACCCTAATCCTAACCCTAATGTTGATGATTTTTGGTTGATCATTTTTCATGTGGAGCTTAATCCTAACTTAACTGAACTCTTATTCTAATCATAACTCTAACACTAATTAAACTCTATTCCTAACCCTATCTCTAATTAAACCCTAATCCTAATTGATTGCTACTTGAACCCTAACCCTAATTAAATTTTAATATTAATTGAACCCTAACCCTAATTTAACCCTAACCCTAATTAAATATTAAACCTAATCCTAACCCTAATTTAATCCTTATTTAACCCTAACCCTAATTAAATCTTAACATTATTTGAAACCTAACCCTAATTATATCATAACCCTAGATAACTCTAAGTTGACCCTAAGCCTAAAACTAACAATAGCCCTTACCCTAATTTAACCCTAACTCCAACCCTAACCCTACAAAACTCTTCTTGAATCATAACTGTAATTGATCCCTAACCCAAATTGAATACTAACTAAACCATAACCCTAAGTGAATAGTAACCTTAATTGAACTCTAAGCATAACCTTAATTAAACCCTAACCATAATTAAAACTTAACCCTAACCATAATTAAAACTTAATCCTAACTTTAACCTAACCATAATTCAAGCCTAATTTTATTTGAACTATAACCCTAGTTAAATTGAATCCCTAACCATAATTATAACCCTAATAGAAACATAATTGTAATTAAACCCCAACCCAAACCTAACCAAACTCTAATTCAAAACCTAATCATAAATCTAATTTAACTCTAATCCTAGCCCTAGATCTATTTAAACCCTAACCCTAATTGATTGCTACTTGAACCCTAACCCTAATTAAATTTTAATCTTAATTGAACCCTAAATTAACCCTAACCCTAGATCTAACCCTAATTTAATCTTAACCCTAATTTAAGCCTACCCCTAATTTAGTCCTTAACCCTAATTTAGCCCTAACCCTAATTAAATCTTAATGTTATTTGAGCCCTAACCCTAATTATATCATAACCCTAGATAACTCTAATTTAACCCTAAGTCTAAAACTAACAATAACCCTTACCCTAATTTAACTCTAACTCCAACCCTAACCATAATTTAACCATAACCCTACAATAATCTTATTGAATCATAACCCTAATTGATCCCTAACCCAAATTGAATACTAACTGAACTGTAACCCTAAGTGAATAGTAACCTTAATTGAACTCTAAGCATAACCATAATTAAAACTTAACCCTAACCATAATTAAAACTTAATGCTAACTTTAACCCTAACCCTAATTTAACTATATCCCTAATTGAACCCTAACCATAACCCTAATGTTAATGATTTTTGGTTGATCATTTGTCATGTGAAGCTCAATCCCAACTTAAGTGAACTCTTATTCTAATCATAACTCTAAGACTAATTAAACTCTAATCCTAACCCTATCTCTAATTAAACCCTAATCCTAATTGATTGCCACTTGAACCCTAAGCATAACCATAATTAAAACTTAATGCTAACTTTAACCCTAACCCTAATTTAACTATATCCCTAATTGAACCCTAACCATAACCCTAATGTTAATGATTTTTGGTTGATCATTTGTCATGTGAAGCTCAATCCCAACTTAAGTGAACTCTTATTCTAATCATAACTCTAAGACTAATTAAACTCTAATCCTAACCCTATCTCTAATTAAACCCTAATCCTAATTGATTGCTACTTGAACCCTAGCCCTAATTAAATTTTTAATATTAATTGAACCCTAACCCTGATTAAATATTAACCCTAATCCTAACCCTAATTTAAGCCTACCCCTAATTTAATCCTTATTTAACCCTAACCCTAATTAAATCTTAATGTTATTTGAACCCTAACCCTAATTATATCATAACCCTAGATGACTAATTTGACCCTAAGCCTAAAACTAATAATAGTCCTTACCCTAATTTAACCCTAACTCCAACCCTAACCATAACTTAACCCTAACCCTACAAAACTCTTCTTGAATCGTAACTGTAATTGATCCCTAACCCAAATTGAATACTAACTGAACCATAACCCTACTTGAATAGTAACCTTAATTGAACTCTAAGCATAACCTTAATTAAACCCTAACCATAATTAAAACTTAACCCTAGCCATAATTAAAATGTAATCCTAAATTTAACCCTAGCCCTAACCCTAATTCAAGCCTAATTTCATTTGAATTGTAACCCTAGATAAATTTAATCCCTAACCATAATCATAACCCTAATTGAAACGTAATTGTAATTAAACCCCAACCCAAACCTAACCAAACTCTAATTCAAAACCTAACTGTAAATCTAATTAAACTCTTATCCTAACCCTATGTCTGGTTAATCCATAACCCTAGTTGAATGCTAATTGAACCCTAACCTTAACCCTAATTAATTATTAATCCTAATTGAATCTTGATTGACCCTAACCCTAGCTGTGTCATAACCCTAACTCTAATTGAACTATAATCCTAACTTTGAATGAAAGTGCTTCCCTCACTGCAGGTGAGAGGAGATTGCTTTTTATCCATTACTTTTTTATTCGATTTTTCTTATTTTATTTATTGGTGTTATTTTTATGGTGTTATTACATCCTCCACTTTAATTAAGTGGAAAGTTAATTTATTGTGAACAAAATTTAATATTTGTGGTAGCATTTTGAATGAGATAATAACATGCACTACAATACCTTAAATTCTAAAACATGTAAGATACATACTCATCCTAGGGATTTTAGGGTGCATTTGAAAAATAGCTTGAAGTGCATACACCATCCTATGCGAAAGGTATGATTTTTTGGACACAACCTAACAAATATACATTTAAAATATTAATATTATTTTTAATTTATCATTTAAAATATTTTTCAAATTTACCTATGTTGATATATGAGAGATATAGCAAATCCAAACTCTATACTATTTATAGTTAATTTAAATTATATTTTATTAAATTGTTAAAAAAATTAAGTTGTTTATAAATAATTTCAATTTTTCATAATTAACTTAGCATTGTGTAAAAAGGATTTAAATTATTTATAAAAATAAAAATATATTAAAAATTATATATAATTTAATTTAAGATATGGATTGAATGAAATTAGACCTAATCAATGGATTAAATGTCATTTTCTCATCACCAAGATTAGTAATGTGCAAGGTGAGAGCATAAGATGATTGTTTAATCTAATTTGGAAGTGTATCATGCAAATCTATCAAATTACTACTCTGAAACAAAATAAATATTCCTTTATATCATTTATGGCTTGTAATCAAGATAACAGGAAGATAAACTCATTTATAATATTAGTATTTTCTAATTTAACACAAAAGTAATTTATTTTATCTAAGAAAAAATAATTTAACTATTTATGCAATATTCTTAGAATATAATATAAAATCGTACTTAAATCAAAAATAGAAAATCTCTTTATAAGGAAATAAATAAAGATTTTAAAGCAGGTATCTCACCTACCAAGTTTAAAATTTAGAAACTTATTTTTATGTCTAATTTAACAACTACTTTTATATGAAATAATAATTTTAGAATATTTCTTTTGCACTTTTTAAAATTTAGAAACTTCTTTTTATGTCTAATTTAAAAACTACTTTTATATGAAATAGTAAATTTAGAATATTTCTTTTGCACATAATTTCTTAAAATTTAGAAACTTCTTTTTATGTCTAATTTAAAAACTATTTTTATGTCTAGTTTTTTTTTAGTAATTCATTTTGTTTTTAGTATTTTTTTTAAACTTAATAGGAAATTATAATCTAGTTTAATTTTACAATATGAAATGATTTGTGTGCAAACAAAAAACAAATAGAATATAAAGGTTGTTGTTATTATTAGTTTGGTGTTGTTGATTTATTTTAAAATTATAATTAATAATTATGAAATTATTTTAAGATAAATAATTAGTTGAATTATTTTGAAAAAACATGAATGAAATTTTTTAAAAAAAATTGTACATGCATTTATTTAAAATTGGCAACTATATTTGATTACTATAAAAAAAAAATTAGCACAAATGATAGCAAAAATATAAGATTAAATTATTAAGCACAATCTACCATAGATACTTGACCCTTTTTTCAATTTTAAAAAATATTTCAAAAGATGTCTTATAGTTTTAATTCTATATTAGGTACTTATTAGTTAAAAAAATTATTAGATTCTATTTGTGATGAAGACTAAAGGCATAACCTCAGCTATCAGCTATTTTTGGATCAACCTATTCATCACATGAATTAGGAGAATCAAGTACAAGAATTCTAACCTCTAGTTCAATATAGGGATTCATCTTCTAATAATCCTAAATATTGCACTTATCAATTATCAAAATCATTACCAAAGCAATGTGTATGTGGAAATTTATGTTTTTTGCTAAATGCTGCAATTTATAGAACATCGTTGTTTTCAATGTGCTTATAGGAAAAATGCATGATGTATACTCACTGAACACCATACTTTACATACATTCTTTATGTTGATGCATGTGCTCTCAAATTAGAAACACATGTAATTACAATCATGTAGAACCAAGATCCTAGTACCTGCAAAACATGATAAACCAATACATTAGACGATTCAAATGCAAGTTAAGATCAAAGTTCCCTATAAAATCCATTAGCAATGCTCAAAATAGGAATAAAAGAACACAATAAGAAAGTAAGGAGATAGATCAAATCTTATTAAAACATGCAAACTCTTGATCTTATGGGCGAGTTGGTGCTAATTTGATGTGAAAATTGACCATTTTCCAACTCCTATGCAAGCTTTTGATGATTTGGTGATGATCGATCCACTTGGTGATTGCTTCAAATGAACTCCATGGAGAAAACCTGCAATAACCTAGCTATACCTTGATAAAATTGATGAAAATTCTAATGCTTGAAGATGAAAATGAGTATAATAAGTTTGCTCAAAATTGTGGATGGTCAAATGAGGAGAGAAGCCTCTTATTTATAGAAAGACAAGATGGAGAAATGTCCAAAATGAAGCAATGTGGGACTAACTTTCAACCAATGGCAAGATGCCACTTGTCAATAGATGAATGGATGAAGGATGTGCACATTTTGATGAATGTGCCCATAAATGCAATTAGTTGAAATTTGAAATTAGTGAAATGACAAGGTGGAGGGAGAGTCAAATGGAGTTATGGCCACTTGGCTCAAGGAAAAAGGACTTGTAAGATGAAATAAATACCTTGTTGGAAGGACACATCCCATTTGGAGGCATTTTCAAATTTGGAGGAATATTCCCTCAAAGATGCCAAGTTGAGAGAAAATGAAGATTTAATAAATTAATTAAATTGATTTATTTGTGCAAGTGGCAAAAGCTAGAGGATTTGATGGATTAGGATTAAAATAATGAGGGATTAAATGATGTGACAATTTGATTTACATTTATGGATTGATTTAAATCAAAGTTGAGAGGAATATGAACTTAGACTTAATTAAATAAATATTTTGATTTATTTAATTAAAGAGGGATGAAGTTAGATTAAATTAAATAAAGATTGATTTAATTTAATAGAATGACTTTAGAGATTTAATTAAATAAAATGGATTATTTAATTAAAAGGGGGATTACAAAATTAATTAAATAAAATTGATTTACTTAATTAACATGAGATGATGACTTAATTAGATAAAATTGATTTATTTAATTAAGAGATGAAATGTGATGAATTTAATTAAATAGAGATTATTTAATTAAATGATTAACAGAGAGATGATTCGGGATGAACTGGTGTTAATAAAATCAGGATCGGGTGTGATTGGTATATTTTCCATGTCTACAAATCAAAATCAACTATTTTCATGCATGAAATACATAAATTTATGTTGAAACCATAGTCAATGTTGCATACACAAGAGCTGCTTGATAAATAAAACAATGTAAATGAAAATTCATGGAAAGAATGAAACTGCAGCAAGATAACATCACATTAATTAGTAACTTGTTTACCTTGGAACAACCCAACATTGGAAAAATCCAGCGTAGACTAAGGTTGTGCCTCTACTATTCCATATTTTTATCCCTTAAACTATTTCATATCACACCTTAAAGAAGTGTGGATTTGTGGATTGCAATAATTGCAGGATATGCAGAAAATGGATTTGTTAAAAAGGTTTTAGAAAATTTCATGCAAATGCAATTGGCAGGTGAATAGAATATGAACATCCATCAAAGAATAAAGGATAGAGGAATTTCTTCAGATGTAGTTGCAACTATCCTGGTACACCTACATCCAAAAATATGGAGGTATATCACCTACCAATCGCATTTCATAAGATGTAGTTGAGTTTTGTTTTTGCAGCGGATGAAGAGGAAGTTTTTTGTTCATGACTACTATCAGTTGCACGTCAAAAATTTTGAAAAAAAAAATTTGTTTACAAAGAAACATTCTTCCCTCTACAACTAAATACATAAATAATACTAGCAATCGCACCTTAGTGTGCAATGGGTACGCTGAAGAGCTGTGGAAGGTCAATTAGGCAATATTTTGGTCCATTTTTTGGATACATTTGTATAGTACATGAGCATTGAGAACGTAATGACTTACCTAAATCATAGCAATGGAATATATAAGAGCATTGAGGACACCCATCTATAATTGGCACTTGTTTCTACCACAAACACAAAGAAACAATTCATTCTTTCTATCACATTATAAACACAACACAAACAACTACTTTTTTAACGTACAAACATTTATGGTTATGGCGATCTTTTGTCATTTGTTGGGAAACTTGTGTACTAGAGTCTGTTGTGCCTGTGAGAGGTATGATGGACAAACTAAATGCTTATTATTATTTCCTCTCAATCATTGCACTGCACATAGGTATTGAGTTAATATAAGTTTAAAGCTGCAAATGGTAGTGCACTGTGCATAGAGATATGTCTAAAATAGTTGTGGAGCAAACAATATGCAGAGATATGTAGAGATATGTAGCGTTAATACCTTCATGCGTAGAGATATGTCTCAACAGTTGTTACATGACTAAAGTGAAATGTATACATAGAGGATGGTGTGGCAGTGAGTGTGAGTGTGGAGCAAACCAAGTTTAGAATAGTTATCTCTTAAATCATCCTCTCTTCGTCGATCTTCTAGCAAATGTGGAGGAGATTATTGGGTTTGAGCATAAGGGAAGTTTGAGAATAGAGCAATCATCTTGCATCCCTTCTCCAACCCTGTACACCATTGATTGTTGCAGTCAGCTCAGTTTGTTTCATCAAATTGTAGAATAATTAAAGTTGTGCCAATTAAAACTGTGTGAATTCTGAGCATGTACCTTTCATAATAAATATGAAGTTTCTATCATAGCCACCTAACTGCAAGTTGCATACTAAAAATAGTATAACGACTGGGGATAAATAAATGGCCATGACTATGTGCTTTTATGAGATGTCCAGCCTAATTGCAAGTTGCTTAATTCATTTGCAGCGTGCAATCAACAGTTGGCAAGGAACAAACTGCCAACCATGCCCTCTTGTGCGTTCATACCCATTGAAGGAAAAAATGAGTTTCGAAAGCTCAAATAGGGACATGCCTTCGGTGTAATTATATATTTTTATATTATATAATATACATAAATATTATATAATATATATTTTTATACATAATGTTATTTGAATTAAATGTACATATAATATAATATATAATATGCATCTATTTTTACATAATATATTATTTAAATTAATATATAAAAATATTAATGATTTAACTAGTCTTCTAGAGAGATGAAATGGAAGAGGTGAAAGGGAGGTGGATAGATAGGGAGTGAGAGAAAAAACTGGGAAGAGAGAAGGAAAGAGAGATATAGGAAAATAGAGAATGAGAGAAAGATATATGAGAGAGGGGGATATATTTAATTTTGGCAATTAATGATTGCTACTCACCCTAAAAATAAAAGACAATAAAAATCATTGGTCCATGTATTTCCTAGATTAATGACTTAGATTGTTTGAGAAGCGTGCAAATTGATATGTCAATCTAAGTTGTTCTTGGATTTTGTTCTTTTTTAGTTTATATAATAATTTATGTAGCTTCATCAAGGAATAGAATAGAGGCTTCCCTATAGGTATCTAAACTCTCTACATATGCAAGATTGAGACTCTCAAATATTTTGATCCACATCACCAAGCTCTCCCACTAATGTATTGTAATTACTAGAGATTATCTATCAAAAAGAATTCAAATTTGGGGCTTCAATTCAACAATTACATATATAAGTAGCGAGTTTGCCAATGGAATTTAAATTTAATTTAAATAAGAAAATTTCTAAATAATTGAAAATACTATAACCTAAATGTTAAATTGATAGTTACATACAACTTGGAGGCAATTTTATTTTCTTTGCAATCCATTATAATGTGAGGAACCCAAATTAGGATGTGAGTACAAGAGAAGGAGAAGACACCCTTAGCATATAAGATTCTACATCCACAATGAGGAAAGATGACAATGTGGCATGCTCATGTCCTGTTCATGTGCTAGCATTCGTACGGATAGAAATTACATAGGATAGCTAAGACTAGTAGCGAATCAACTAACTACCTGATAAAAATAGTAATGACGAAAAAGCAGGAAATGGCTAAACTATTGAAAACAACAAGAAGAATACTTTAACTTATGAAATGAAAGTTGGTGAGAATAAAGGTGGTAGAAAATGCAACTCACAAGTGGTCCAGCCTCCCACAAGCTCCACACAAACATGATCACCCACACACAATAGAACGGGGAAAAATGTTGGGGCTGTTTCAGGGCTTGTCACAGCCAAATCCCTGTTTCGGTGTTCCTACCTCCACAGACAGCCAGAATAGCCACGAGATAAAAATATTGCGATAAAGAAAGTATAAAAAGCAAGAATACCAAGTAATAGTAACAACACTATGCTATGAAATCAAATGACAATGCTAAATAGAATGGATATCACCTCCCAAACAAGGTGCCCTCGAGCACATGAAGGGAGATGCAAGCTCGCAAGCTTGAAGGTGTAACTGTTACCACAACAAGGAGAGTGAAATCTAGCAGAGTAACACCTTGGAGCTTTGACAATGGTGGAGTGTTGTAAAAATGCTCAAGGAGTGTGTAGAAAACGTGAAGTGAGAGTGAAGAAGCTTGAAGAAGATTGAATTGAATGAATGAGAGGATTTTTTGAGATGAATAGAGTCCCAAGAGAGTCATTTGAGGTTGGTCAAGGGTGCAGGGGAATTACTCTTCATCGAAATGGAGAAGTGTAATGCCTCTACAGATTCTAGAGGCAGGAATACTGTTGCACGCCGCGCAGATGTCTGCACACCATGCTAGCATCCCCGATAAAAATTCCCCCACTGACACTACAAACAGTCTCCAAGTGGGTGGAAAGTGAATGGGTGAGGTGGAAAAGCATCACCGGATTTAATTTTTCTAAGGTAAGGGGTTCAAATGGGGAATTTGTGAGGGGTGCAAATTCACTCCACTACATTTTTCCCCCACTTTAAAGGCCATATGTGCTACCAAATTTGAGGTAAAGTAGATTGAAAGAGTTCAAAGAAATTATACCTGAACTATAGGGAAGTAGACTACAATCTAATGCACCTAAAAGCACATGAAGAGAAGTTGGCTCCACAGGTCCTCGAACCCAATGAGAGATGAACAAAAATGCATCACAAATCTGTAGACCTACAGAAGGTGAACAAAGAGACTCTGCAGGTCCGTAGACTTACAAAGTTGAACAAATAGATCTCGCAGGATGTAAGCACTTCACAAGTCCTCAAACTTACGAAGGAGGCACCCCCTAGGTGCTTGGTCCTGAAGGAAGCTACGTGTAAGAGGATCCGTAGAGTCTGATTGAAAAGAAGCTTCACAGGTGCACCTACAAAGCAACATGTTAATTTCCACAAACAAAACATGTTAGATGACAAAGAGAATCCACGTAGGAAAATAGACAGACAATCACATAGACAATCAGCAATCAAAGAAAGAGCTTTCAAAGGGATCCCTCGAGAACCCTTCAAAAGAAAAGGGGTCCACTCAAGGGACGCTCAATTTGAAAGTGGTAGCGTTTTGAAAAGAAACAACATTTTTCACCAATGATTCTAGCATCAAGGATTCCTTTTGAAAGATTCATTTCATTAAGGAATTCGAAAGAAGGAATGCTCCCTCACAAGGGCAAGTCTAGATTCTACCTTACAAATTCGTGATGAAAGAAAAATTTGTCTAGGAATCCATGCTGAAGAATGCAATTTTCAAAAAATATTTTGAAAAAAGCAAAGATTTTCACGAAAGCATTCATTGGCCACCGAATACACCTTTTGGAAATGGAAGCAATATGATAGCCCCCCTTAGGATGGTGTGTGTCAAACTAAGAGGCACGTGACATCCTAAGGAGAGAAAAGCAAGAATGAAAGTGATGTTGTGGCCGGCGGAACATGACGAGATGTAACCATGGTAATGTTGTCACACATGTGAGGGAAAACACATAAGCACCACAACATCACAAAGCAAGAAAAGAAGAGAGAAAGATAAAAAGATAGGAGAAAAAGTGACATGATGAACAAGAGACTAGGGGATCTAATATTTTCAGGGTCA
>VDFB02000015.1:85171732-85333377 GCA_007258455.2 Sequoia sempervirens | reverse complement strand
TCAGTCACCCTTGGGCATCCTTCTCTTTCTAGGGGTGTCTTAGGAAATTTTTGCATAGGTTTATGTCTTTGCATTATCAATCTATTTCTGCTTGCAACTATCTAATTTGAAATTCTAGAAAACTGTTATTGCATGTTAAAGAAACTTGTCATTTTTCTTGCTTTGTTGTAAAATTTAGAAAAAAATGTTGCTTTTCAATGCTTACAATTTTCAAATAGGTAGGTCAATTGTTTACATCATGTTCTAATTGCAAAAATCTTGTGTCATCATAGTGCATGTTCTATTATCAAATCTTGTTGAATATTTTAAGGAACTTTTGTTACAAGCATATGAACATGAGTTTATTGCCCCTCTTTTATTATTTTTCCTTGATCCCTCTCCCACTATACCTCCTATGTGTGAGATGAAAGATAATAAAATCCTTGATAACCATGACAATCATGTTTGTTCTTCTCTTTATATCTCTCCTATTTGAAAGAAGATGTCTTGGTGTTAGAGGATCCAATCATTAAATGTCACAAGATCTTGTTTGTTTCTCTCCCCCTACCCCTCCTACTTGGGAAGATATTGTTGGAAAAGAGGATTCAATCATATACAATCATGATAATCATAGTTTTCCTTCTCCCGATACCTCTCCTACTTGTGATGAAGGTATCCTGGTGTTAGAAGATTCAATCATTGAGAATCTTGAGAATCTTGTTTGTCCCTCTCCCAATGCTTCTCGCACTTGGGAAGATATTTTTGGACAAGAAGATGAAATCATTGATACATGTATTTCAAAAGATAGTAAGAGGCCTTGCTTAGATGAAGATGTTAAGGTGACATTAGATTCCCCCTCAATAGAAAACCATCAACAAGAGGTTAAGTATGTTGAGGTTATGCACACAAAATTGGCTATTAGATCTCCTTGATTATTGGAACTCATAAACATCCTCTAATTATTGGACCTCCTAAGTTACCTCTCATTATAGGACCTCCTAAACCTCTAGGTTTTATCCTAAACTTTGCAAAACAACTTACTAGTAATCATGTGTCACGGAAACCAAATTATCATATTGTAGCTCACACATATAAAACTAGAAACAATAAGAAACCCAAAAAGACTCCAACATCCATTCCATTTTCTTAGCCATTTATCCCACTTGTACCTAACATCATGCAGCGTAGTGGTAAAGAATTTGATCTTGTTGAGAAACTTTGTAACACTCCTACTAAGATATCCTTATGCGACTTGATTCAAACATCACCTGCTACCATGTCATGCTACAAAAGGCTTTGAAAAATGTTGTTATCCACCCTAGTGCACAACAAATGATGTGGTAGCTTTGATTGAGAATATGAATGAACCTAATTTGGACATTGTCTTTCATCAAAGTGAGTTACCCACTTTAGAAACACAAAAACGAAATGATGCTTTAATGATATTAGTTGTTATTAACAAGACCAGAATTAGGTGTACCCTTGTTGATAGTGGTTCGGGACTTAATGTTTGTAGTGTGAACCTTTTGGATAAAATTAGGGTAGATAAGACTAAAATTCAACCAATTGATTTGTCTATTCGTGGTTTTGACAATGTGGGAAAACAACTGCTTGGTGTGATAGCATTTCCTATCAAATTTGGATATGTTACTTTACAAACTATTATCCATGTCATGCCCCAGGATATTTCATATAATATTCTCTTGGGTAGACCATGGATTCATGAAATGAATGCAATGCCTTCAATGCTACACCATATGTTGAAATACACTTACATCAACATGGTTTATACAAGAAAAGTTGACCCTAAATCTGAACAGTATTTACAAACTAAAATTAGAACAAAAGATTATTGTAGAACATTAACACCAACTACAAAATTAGAACCTTTAATAGTTGAGGATAGAGATGAGAGCTTTCTGTTTGTGACGAAGTCATTGGATGATTATTGGGGACCATTAGATTTCACACCTACTTTCATGGGGAATACAATCTATTACACAAAAAATAAATGAAAAAGAGAAAGAAGTTGTGATGGTATCAACACAATATGACATTGAAACATCCAAGACACAAGATTTCACAACTTCTAGTATCAAGGAAGAAAACACAAATTGCACATCCACATATGATGAAAGTGACTATGAAAAACCACCTTCCGTGAAAGAAATCAAAAAATTTTATGGAAGAGGGTACAAAATCTTGAAACAATTTGGTTATAAAGGAAAAGGATGTGGAGTGAAATAACAAGGTATTCATGTCCTTATAGAGACTAACATGAAAGAAACAACAAGAGGTCTTAGTTTTTGTCCTTCAAAAACACCAAAGATCCTTCCACTTAATCAATAGCATAAGTTTTTTCTCCTTGTCATGTGGTATTTTTCATGTCACAATATGCTCACTACCATCCATGAGGGTATAAACAAGGATTTATGCAATCATATTTCATTTTTCAAGGAGTCATATCATCAATATTAGGCTCATCTTTTGTCCCTACACTTGGGGGGCAAGGGGTTAGGTAGCCTTGTCCTAGGTGTATTTCTTCTAGCAAGGGATCCCTCTTTATCTCCTTAAAATGTTAACTTGTAGCAAGTACACTAACCTTTTAAGGGGGGCATATAGTCCCCCGCTCATTTTTTCCTAAGAAATGGTCCCTTATTAGTGATGATAGCATACATCTCTTAGGAAGTTTGACTAATCCATGTGATGTGTCTCCTTTTTTGTGATATTGTACTTGATGTACCATAAGAGTATGACATTTATAGGCATATGATGTTCCCCTTAGTGGTAATACTATGGTCGATATGCCCTAAGGTGTGATATTTTATTCCTTGAATAATCCTCTCTTGGTGGTGATATCATGTGTGATGTTCCATAAGGTGTGACCTTCATGTATTAAGAAAATCCCCTTTGATTGTTACCTTTTATGATGATGTTATTATAACATACCTTGAGCTTTTAAAAACTTATCATATTTGTCCCTCATGACATTAAACCTTGTCATATTCATGGAACCTAGCATAATACAACTTGCTAGCCATGTGAAAACCTTTTTATTTAATGGAAATTGGCATAATACAACTTGACAACCATGTGTAGCTCATTTTTCTTCACTTTGTTCATATGGGATGAACTTAGTGTAGCGTTGACATAGCATCTTGTGGCACCTTATCAAGGTTATTAGCAAGTATAACTCTTGGTATGGTTGTTATGGGAACACCTTGTAGACCTAGTGTGTGTTTTCCATTTTCTCCACCTTGTAGACCTAGTGTGTGTGTATCATTTTACCTTGTCTTGGGCACTTACCTAGTGAGTATCGGACTTCACTAGCCAGTGTGTCTCCCAATTTGTGATTCACCTAGCAAATATCAAACTTTTATATTGTATGAGTCATGAACACATTTTAACATGGCCACCTTGCATAATACAACTTGCTTGCTCATGGAGCCATGTGTTCTGTGAGTGATGTGTATGACTTAAGTCCTCATGAGAGCTAACATTTATTCAATGGATGAGATTTGGTATTTTAGACAATTTAAGACTGAGGTCTCTTTGTCTTACGAACTTGAATCCTTTTAGTACTAACCTTGTGTTTTGTTTTGTATTTTTGTTATGTGTTTTCATGTGTCTTCTTCATGTTTACATTGTGTTCACATCATGTTTTTTTTCATTTCATCGTTATTTTATGTTCCATCATGACATGTGTTTTTTCATCATGTATGCTTCGTGTCTTTCAACATGTATGTTTGTGTATGTTGGCTTGTTGCATATCATACATATGTGTGTGTGTTCCTTTGTGCTTATGTTGGTTTTCCATGGGATCTTGAATCTTGGGGGCCCCTAGATCCTTAGTCATCCTATCTCTTCAATATTTGGACAATCAAATCCCTCTTGACATATATTTATCTACTTTAGTGTGAGTCTGAGCGTAAGTTCATACTCTCACTAAAGTGGGGGATAAATGTAGTGTAGAAAATTGTCACTTGTTGATGGGTGTTTTTGCACTTTCTCAACACAGGAAACACACAAATATATTACATCTCTTGAAAGGTAATTTTTGCAATTAAGTTTTAGAAATCACCCCAAGGTCTCTCGGGTGTTAGATCATGAATAAGCTTGGAATAGTTCAATTGGTTGATGTTATTTGCTGGTAATCACAAGGATGAATTTATAGTCACTAAGCATGAAGGGAATTGGGTAGATAAATGGAGTTTTGTGAATGCTTGGAATGAAGAACAGTTGTTGCAAGTTCAGGACAACAAACTAAAACTCCTTCTTAGCCATCAAATATGACTTTGTTATGATGCTAGAACTTTACTTTAACTTCATTTTTCAAAAAAAGGTCAAAAAGGAAAAGGGATAAGAAGTTTCCTAAACCTATAACTAATGTTGAATAGTAACAATGGAGGATGCTACAGTGGATATACTTCCTAAAACTAAGTTCCACTTAACCAAGGGCAGCCTACAATCTCATGAAACTAGTGCAATCTTCTAAGGTCTGCAGATTTTCAAACCATTCATTCACCATTAAAGCATGAATAAAAGTTGAACTTAAGTGCAACAATGTAAATGATGCTTAGACTAACTTTACACAACATTTTATCAACAATAAACAACAAAAATTATGATCTAGGAAGACATCAAGCACCATAGCATTCTTCACCATTAAAGTACAACATGCACTAACAACTGAAAGAAACCTAAAACTAAGAACAATGAAGCAAAAACCTAATATTTGGAGAATGAATCATGCACACATGGAGAAGAAAACACAAGAAACCATCAAAACAATGATTTTCTCATTAATTTTCTACAACATGCCTTTACACAACAACTCATCTCTCCCTTTGTTTGTCTAAGGTTGATCTTCTTCATTACCAGGAGCCTCCTCATCCTACTTTTCTTCTTCACTTGGTTCCTTTTCAAGTGTGGTTTTCCCTTTAATATCTACCTCGATGATCTCTACATTTTCTTCGGCAATTTTCTCTTCTTGGGGCACCCTTTCTTCTTCATGTACAATATCAACATGGTGTTTAGGCTCATATCTATCTTCTTGGGAATCTTTATTTTCTTCTTTATCTTATTCTTTCTCAGGAGGAACTTCCTTTTTTGGTGTTAGTCCCTCTTGTCTTGGGCCCTTATCTTGTCTGGTTCATGGAGGCTCATCTATATCTCCACATTAGTGTCAGTTTCTAGCTTTTCTTATCTAGAGCAAAGTCCCTTAGGGTTAGCCTCCTCACTTGCATCTTTGTGTTGTTGGGGCAGGTCTTCATTTGGCTCTTGATTTGATGTTTCTATTACATAATGCTCATCAAGAGCCTCAACATCTTCTCTTGAAGTTTGTGACCTTTCCTCATCAGAAGCCACTTTTTCCAGATTCATATTTAGTCTGCCTTTTGGATGCTCAATGCAATCATCCCGATCAGAATCTTCAGGCTCTTCAACTATGTCTCATGTGCCTTGTATTGTTTTGCATGTAGTCTTTCCATCTCTTCCGAGATCTGCATGGTGGCCTCCATTTTTGGTAGCTCAGTAGGTGGTAGGGGAATAGGCAAGGAAACAAAAATTTGGGTCATTAAAGCTTGAACCTTGGGATCAAGGATTACCCCAGGGAGCTCAATGGGCACGTTCTACATATAGGCCACAAAAGCTTGTGGCAAGATGAGCAATGGCATAGAAATTGAGGGTGTGGAAGGAAGAAGAGTAGAGAACATGGGAAATGGAGGCAGGAGCGAGGAAGTAGTGGAAGAGGAGGAGTTAAGTGCTATTACCGGGGCAGGTAGCGAGGAAAAGGTGAGGTGGACTAAGATGCCCACGATGGGTGGAGATGAAACAGGCAAAGCTTGAGGAGCAGAAGGTGGAGGAGTGGTGACGGCGATGGCGGCAGTGGGAGTGGAAGTGGTAGGTGGTGAGTGCGGCTACTTAGTTTCTTCTTCTTCTTCATGATGTTCCTCCTCTTGAATGGTAGGCATCTCAAGCATGAACATCTTCATTCTCTTTGCTCTTTTAGATGATTTCCCCTCAGTTGGCTTTCTCGAATACACCTTTTGTTTAGGCTTATGCTTGGGTGCATCCTTCCTCCTTTTAGATCTTATGGCTGGTGGGGACTTGGGAGCTTCTTCTGCTGAGTTGGAGTTGTGCCACTATCATTTTCACTTTCAAGCTCGTCCTCGAGCTCGCCATACGTCAGCTCTACACCTTTCTCTTTGAGTTGGGAAATTTGTGCCTCCACCCACTACCTTGTTCTATTTTCAATGGGTCAGGTGAGGATGTTGAGGTCAATGACCTCTTCTTCATTCCAATCAATGACAAATAGGGGCAATTCAGCCATGACATTGTATCTATCATCAACAATATTATCTTCCTCCACTATACGATCTAGCATGGGGAATATATTGATAGACTTGACGAACTGGATTTTCATCCTCGTATAGTGCCTCATTTGTACCTCTTTGTCATCATTGTAACTAGCGCAAAAGTCCTCAATGTGGGGTCGGTGGGCATATTTCCTTCCAACACATTTTTTTAGTTTTCCATGAGGATCCACCCTTCCTCGGTCTGTGTGGGGGTCCAAGTTGTACTCTGCTAGCTCCTTATCTGAGTATTCGACACATTGGGCGGCAGGGAAAGAGTACATTCCTTGCTCGAAGGTCAAGGGATATGGAATCCCAACTCAATGCTTGTCACTCAATAACGTGTTGGAAATCTGCAACTACCAAGAAACTTCCAACAAGATTATCCAGTCATTGGGGTAGTGCGATAACCGGTAGGATCTTCTTGAGAACTCTTCAACTCTAATGTAAGTAAATTTTGAGAATTAGATGAGTAAATTACCGAATCCCTTTATGAAGGCCTTCATGTTGTGGGATACCCTCCTCTCGAAATCTCCTCCCAGGAGTATGATTATGTGCCCAATGAAAACATCATTTACTTTCCTGTATTCTCTTTTGAAGTTTCTATATTGTAGTTGAGGATAGCAGTCATAAACTTTAAGCTCTCCTTTCTTTGTCCCTAGTGGGCCTGCATAGAAGAGTCCTTTATATGGGAATTTCTCCACAAGGAGGTAGACAAGATATGATGTCATGTAAAATTGAGAGGTTTTTTGGATCTCAGTTGTGTTCATGGTTTGTCCTTGATGACAAAATCACTTATGTGGGTCTCATGGTTTGACTGCTTCATATTTGGTCTCTCTAGATCTTTATGCTCTCCATATTCAGTATTCAGCTGTCTTGGCATGATATATTCTTGATGGCTCTTGATGATGTCTATTTCAGATTTTAGCTTACTTTGTTTCAAGTTGTTTACAGTTGGTTCATTTATGGGATCTTAATAACTATTCTTTTCATATATCTCCTTTGCAGATGTATATGTTTCTTAAGTGGACTGACAGTGTTGATTATGATCATGCTATATCTCCTTTTCATATTTTAGCTTACTTTTCATATATCTCCTTTTCATATTTTAGCTTACTTTGTTTCAAGTTGTTTACAGTTGGTTCATTTATGGGATCTTAATAACTATTCTTTTCATATATCTCCTTTGCAGATGTATATGTTTCTTAAGTGGACTGACAGTGTTGATTATGATCATGCTACAGGTCTTTCATCATATGGAAGAATATGTGTTCTTATCATTCTTGGCTTATATGATGATCTGATGTGCTTCAGGTATCTCATAATTTTTTGGACAATGTTCAAATTGAACATTCTTGGTTTCAAACTCAAGTATTCTCAGTTGATTGTTATCATTAATGATATATTAGTACATTATCTTTGGCTCATTGACATCTTTATGGATCATTTTGGTTGCTTGGACATCTTGACACTATTTTGTATACTCTTGTAGTATCTCAATTTGATCAGCTTTCCCATGTCTTTCTTAAAGACTCTAAAGTCATCTGGTTACATCCTGAACTCACATTATTTGGAGGCATTGAATTCATTTTGGTTTTGGAAACTCATTTGTTTGATGGTATTTATTGGTACACATGGCATATGATTTTAAAATTATACTTGTTATCAAAGGAGTCTCCAATGCTCGAGCCTAGACTTCATGGTCGACATCCAAAGGAAAATATTTGTCTTTATTATTGACCAATCCCTTCACTTCTTGCATATGATATTAAATTATCATCGGGCTAAATGTTTATTTGGCTTATTTAAAAGTCACTATGAAGTGACATGGCATCGACAATTTGGTAATAATGTTTAAAGTGATAATGTGGATCGACACTTCTTTGAGCAATTATCTAGGTGATAATTATGTCAGCATTTGTGGTAAAAGGTATAAGACAACATATTCTAAATTCATCATGATGTTTTACAAATTTCATGTGAATTGGTTTTTTGCGGACTTCAAATTTCATTATGATTTTGAAAAGTCATCGAATGACTTGGTAATTGAAGGGATAGGGAAAAATGTGCTTTATGGTTATCATTTTGGCTGAGTATGGAACCCTAGCCGTCACCATGGAATTCTTGTAACCGTTGTTTCTCACTGGTTTAGCTGGCTATAACGACATTGTTAGGGAGAAAATATCAGTGTTTAAATGTTGATTACTTGTTGCAACTCTAAAGACAAAAGCTCACTGTAAATCATGGTTGGTTACTTGGTTTTTCGTTACTCTTTGGCTGGAAGCTCGACTGAAGTCGATGGAGTTACGAATCTGAACTGCAATGGTTGGCATCGAATCAATCTGGTATCTTTTTTATTTCTATGTAGCATGAATAGGTATTATCTATTTCATTTTGGAAAATGGCTATATGACAGTTATTGTTTCATTCTACTCAAATGATGGAAAATATTTGGTGGGTTCAGATAGGATATAATGCATTTCATTTCTATTTCTTCTCCATTATAAGTATATGTAAAAGATGTTTGTTTGATTTAGTCATGTGATCATTATGTTATGAAAACGGCTATCCTTTTGGGCATTGTTCAGATCTTGGTGATTGAATACATTTTGTGTTGAAATGATACTCTATTCTCAGTCCAACTATCATTACATTCAAGGATCCTGAAGCAAAACGGTTCCAAGAACCAGTTGGGTAAAATTTTCTTTTGAAAATGACTTCTGTGAAGACTTATTTTTATCAAATTTATATCACTATGAGTTTCTGATGCAATTATGTGATAGTGTAACTTGTTGTTGTATCAAACAGAAAAAGTGAAAAAGCTCTGTAATACAAAATAAAAATATGATGCAGAGCAAAGATGTCTCCTTAATTTATGTAATATTTTAGGGATTCATTGTTTTGAATCCTTAGGGTATTAGATAGATTAAGGGTGTGGGGTTCTATGAGCTTATCTGGAAAACAGAGAGATCCTCTGTGTTATTTTAATTATGTAATCTGAAAAAGGGGTTGGTGCTCCTTGAAATTGGTGTTTCAAAATGAGGGGTTGGTGCTCCTTGAGTTGGTGCTTATAAATTAGCCTATAAGGCATTGTTAATAGTGGTTTTCAAATTAAATCCTGAAAGGCAACAGTTTAGGAGTGGTTTTTCTACCCTAGGAGGGTTTTCCACTCGGAAAATATTGTGTCTCATTGCTCATTTGTGGTGTCACTGCTTTACTGAGATAATGTTGTATTGTTTATTGCTTTGTTGTTACATTTCTCATTTTAGTTTATGAATGATTGCATTCAACTCATGAATGTACTTATCATTGAAATATTGAGAACAAATGAGTGCTATGGTTTAATTTTTGAAAAATAGTAAAATATGCTAAGACATTGATTCACCCCCCCCCTCTCAGTGTCATTTTCACTCCAACAATTGGTATTAGAGCTTAGGGTCCTCTGATAGGTCTAAACCACCTAGGATTGATTCTAGTCTTGGAGTCTGTCTAAAATGTCACAAGCTCAAGAAGGTACTTTTGTAACTAGAGCTCCATTATTTGATGGAACGGATTATGTATTCTGGAAAATCATGATGGAAACATGTCTGATCTCTATTGATCTCGATGTGTGGAGCATAGTATTAAATGGGTACATTGTACCAACCACAATACCCACAGATGCTGCTGAGAAAAAGAAGTATGAAACTAATGCTCAAGCTAAGCATGCCATCTTGTGTGGTTTAACTAAAGATGTGTTTGTTAAAGTCATGCATTGCAAATCTGCTCAGGAAATCTAGGAAAAACTTAAAACCATTTATCAAGGAAATGAAAAAGTCAAGATGTCAAAAATCCTCACTCTCAAACATCAGTTTGAGGAAATGAGAATGAAGGATGATGAAAAAGTGGTTGAATATCTCCTTAGAATAGATGAAGTTGTTAATGCTATGAGAGGATTAGGAGAAGATGTAAAAGAGTTTAATGTGCTTACAAAGGTCATTAGATCCTTACTGGCCAAATTTGAATATAAGGTTTCAGCCCTTGAAGAAAAGAAACATTTAATAAGCTTACCTTAGATAGTCTGTAGGGAACTCTTACTGCTTATGAAATGAGAACAAGCAAAAAAAATTCAACTGGAAAAGAATCTGCCTTTGCAATTGAAATGAAAGAAAAAGTAGATGACAGTGAATCAGAATATTATGATTCAAAAGAAGCCCACTTTGTTAGAAAAATTAAAAAGGGTTTTGGAAAATACAAGGGAAAATAGGTCACTTTGCTGCAAAGTGCCCCTATGGTGATCAAAACAGTGACAATGAGAAATATGAAAAACAACCTAAGAAAAAGGCCTATAAACCTAAACGAAAATTCAACTTCAAAAAGAAAAAGAGTATGTTTAGTAAAGATGAAACAGACACTGAATCTGAAGATTCTCTAATAGAAGAAGATGAAACATTATTCATGGCTGAAATCATTCAGCAAGAAGATACAAACAGCAATGATATTGAAGATGGTGAAGTAGATCTAGAAGGTGAACTAAAATGTGCTTTAAAAGAGATCAAAAAACAAAAACAAAAAAATTCTTGCTCAAGAACAGAAATCAGATCAAGTTCTTGCTCAAGAACATAAATCGGATCAAGAAATTGAAGACTCAGCTTGAAGAAGCTAAGAGAGTTGAGGACTATCTTCGAGTAACTATAAGTTGCAAAGATCAAGAAATTCAAAAATTGGAACAAGAAGTTGTTTGTCTTAGAAAGGAAATTGAGAAATATGAAAGCACTTTAAAACTTAATGAGATGCTCAGCAAGTAGAAATTGAATAAAGATAAAACTGGTGTTGGGTTTGAAAAGGGTGAATGCTCAATTGATAATGTAAAGCAAAAAACTTCTTCTAAAAACAAGAGTTCTGGTCCAATTCAATCTGAATCTGGTAAGGATCATGTTCATTCCTTTAAATATAATAGAACATCATACAGATTCAATCCCTTCTTTTATGGTTACTGCTTCTTCTACAATAAATTTGGCCATAATTTGAGCACTTGCAGGCTCATAAATTCTAGAACACCAAGATTTGGTCATAAGTAGTACTTTGGCTTTGTTAATCAAGTCAGATGCTTTAAATGCAATACTCTAGGACACACAGTCAAACAATGCAAAACTGATTTGCAAGTTAAACAACACAAAACAAAATTAGTTTGGAGACCTAAAAATGTTAAGAGCTTAGAGAAAACAATGTTGGTCCAAACTACTTTTCACTCTAAAAAGGACTTATGGGTCCTAGATAGTGGTTTTTCTAACCACATGACGGGTGACAAGGATAAATTCATCAAACTTGAAGATTATGCTAGTGGATATGTAAACTTTGGTGATAACACTGATATACAGATTAGAGGCAAAGGCTCACTTCTGTTAAATGAGGATACACCTATCTATAATGTGTATTATGTGGAAGGCCTAAAACACAACTTGCTTAGTGTTAGCCAAATCTGTGATAGTGGTTACCATGTTATGTTTACTTCATAGGGATGTGAGATCAAGAACAAGGTTGGAAAAGTTGTTGCAGCTGGGAGAAGAACCAAAGGTAATGTGTATAATCTTCTTGACACTTCTGGTAATGATAACAATGAAGGTATGTGTCTAATCGGCCAAGTTGAAGAAATTTGGTTATGGCATAAAAGATTAGGACACATAAACTTTGAAAATCTGGTTAGAATCAGTAAAAATTAGAATGTTAGAGGTTTACCAGTCCTTAACAAACCAGAAAATTTTGTGTGCAAAGAATGTTTAAGTGGTAAACAAACTAGAGTTAGTTTCAAAACAAAAGAACATTCTTCATCAAAACCTTTATAGCTAGTGCATACAGACTTGTGTGGACCAACTAGAACAAGGTCTATTAATGGTGAAAAGTACTTTATGCTATTTGTTAATGATTATACTAGAATGGTTTGGGTCACATTTCTTAAACACAAATAAGAAGCATTTGAAAGGTTCAAGATATTTCGTAAAATGGTTGAAAAAGAATCAGACTTAAAACTCAAATTTCTAAGATCTGACAAGGGAGGTGATTTCACCTCTCAGGATTTTATTGATTACTATGAACAACACGGTATTAAGAGGCAGTATGCTGCCACTAGAAGACCTCAACAAAATGGGGTAGTTGAACGTAAAAATAGAACAGTAAAAGAAATGGCTAGAACAATGCTAGATGAGGCTAAGTTGCCTCATATGTATTGGAAAGAATTTGTTCATACAATTGAATAGAGTGCAACTTAGGGTGAAATCTAAATACACCCCCTATGAACTGTGGTATGGAAAAAAACCTTTTGTGAAGCATTTTAGAATTTTTGGAAGCAACTGTTTTATCAGGAAAGATGATGATCATCTTGGCAGCTTTCAATCAAAGTGTGATGAGGGTATCTTTTTGGGATACTCAACTCATAGTAAAGCCTATAAATGTCTTAACAAAATGCTTAATAATATTGTTGAAGTAGTTAATGTAAAAGTTGATGAAAGACGACATTTAGATGTCGAACCTATGCAGGATGAAGAGGAAGAAGAATTTGAACTTGAAATAATTTTAGAAAGATTTGGAACAACAAAGCCTAATGTTGAATCAACAAGTCCTAAAATTGAAGAAACAAGTCCTGAAAAGTGTGTGTCAAAAACTCCTTCAAAATATCTTGCTAGATACCATCCTAAAGATCAGATTATTGGGGATAAAAATGTAGGAGTTCAAACAAGAAGAAACACTGTTGAATATGATTGAAAATATCAAATAGGTTTATGTTTAGTTACATAGTTTGAGCCTAAAAATTATGATTAAGCTCTCACAGATTTATGTTGGCTTAATGCTATGCAGGAAGAAATTGATCAAATTGAGAAAAATAAGACTTGGGAGTTAGTCCCAAGACCAGATGACAAGAATTTCATTGGTGGTAAATGGAATTTCAGAAATAAACTTGATGAAAATGGCAATGTTGTTCGCAACAAGGCAAGGTATGTCTGCAAAGGGTATGCTCAGCAAGAAGGTATTGATTTTGGTGAAAAAATTTCACCTGTTGCTAGACTTGAATCTATTAGCATATTCTTGGCTTATTTTGTTTTCAAGAACTTCACTATTTATCAAATGGATGTCAAAACTGCTTTTCTGAATGGTTATTTAGATGAAGAAGTATATATAGAACAACCTGAAGGGTTTATTCATAAAAACAAACCTAATCATGTTTACAGGCTGAAAAAGGCCCTATATGGCTTAAAACAAGCACCTAGAGCCTGGTACTCTACGTTGGATAATCATTTGATTTCTAATGGCTTTGTTAGAGGAGGTGTTGACAGCAATCTTTATGTTAAGATTGAAGGTTCTAATATTATGGTTGTTGAAATTTATGTAGATGATATTATCTTTGGCTGCAATAATATTGCTTTGAGTAAAAAATTCTCTCAGATTATGGAATTTGAGTTTGAAATGTCAATGTTGGGAGAATTAACTTTCTTTTTGGGTCTTCAAAATTCTCAACTTGAAATTGGTATATTTCTCTCTCAAACAAAGTATGCAAGAGAGATGCTTAAGAAATATCAAATGATGAATGTCATCCAGTTAGCACTCCAATGACTACAGGCTGCAAACTTACTAAGGTTGACGATTCTCATAATGTAAATCCAACTAAATATAGGTCAATGATTGGTAGCTTGTTATATTTAACAACCTCTAGACCTGACATAATGCAGGCAGTTTGCATGGTTGCACGGTTTTAGGCATCACCTAAGGAAACTCATGTTACTATTGTTAAAAGGATCTTTAAATATGTTCAGGGCACTCTTAATTATGGACTTTCGTATCCTAGAAACAATGATTTTTTTTTAATTTCTTATACTGATGTTGATTGGGGTAGTTGTTTGGATGATAGGAAGAGCACTAGTGGTGTTGCATTTTTTCTTGGTGATCATTTAGTGAAATGGCACAACAAGAAACAAGAATTTGTTTCTCTTTCCACTACTGAGGTAGAGTACATAGCTTCCACTTCTTGTTGTACTCAAGTACTTTGGATGGCACAAACTCTATTTGATATGGGTATTGAAGTTCCTAAACCTGTTTCTATTCTATGCGATAACACTAGTGCGATTAATATCTCCAAAAATCATGTTATGCACTCTCGCACTAAACACATTGCTATCAAGTTTCACTTTCTTCGAGAAAAAGTGTTGGCTAATGAGGTTTGTTTACAATTTGTTACCTCACAAGAACAGGTTGTTGACATTTTTACTAAGCCTTTAGCTAAAGAGTTATTTGAAAGGCTGAGACTTCGATTGGGAGTTATCTCTCAATCTTTACTTCTCTGATTTAGCTAGTTTTGGCTTAGGGGGAGCTTGTTACAACTTTTATTCATTCATAGCTCTCTTGTAGTTTCAGTTTACTGCTCTACTTGTAGTTGGTTCATATGGTATTTTGTTGGCTTCTTAGTTGTGTTTCATGGCATTGCACATTCTTCTCTTTTATCCTTTGTCATTGAGGAAAAAAGGGGGAGAGTTATTTGTGTTTTTCCATCAAGGACAAAGGGGGAGTTTGTTGGATCTCAGTTGTGTTCATGGTTTGCCCTTGATGACAAAATCACTTATTTGGGTCTCATGGTTTGAATGCTTCAGATTTGGTCTCTCAGGATCTTTATGCTCTCCATATTCAGTATTCAACTGTTTTGACATGATACATTCTTGATGGCTCTTGATGATGTCTATTTCAGATTTCAACTTACTTTGTTTCAAATTGTTTACAGTTGGTTCATTTATGGGATCTTGATAACTATTCTTTTCATATATCTCCTTTGCAGATGTATATGTTTCTTAAGTGGACTGATAGTGTTGATTATGGTCATGCTACATGTCTTTCATCATCTGGAAGAATCTTTGTTCTTATCATTCTTGGCTTATATGATGATCTAATGTGCTTCAGGTATCTCATAATTTTTTGGACAATGTTCAGATTGAACATTCTTGGTTTCAAACTCAAGTATTCTCAGTTGATTGTTATCAGGAATGATATATTAGTACATTATCTTTGGCTCATTAACATATGTATGGATCATTTTGGTTGCTTGGACATCTTGACACTATTTTGTATACTCTTGTAGTATCTCAATTTGATCATCTTTCTCGTATCTTTCTTAAAGACTCTAAAGTCATCTGGTTACATCTTGAACTCACATTATTTGGAGGCATTGAATTCATTTTGGTTCTGGCAACTCATTTGTTTGATGGTATTTTTTGGTACACATGGCATATGATTTTAACATTATACTTGTTATCGAAGGAGTCTCCAATGCTCGAGTCTAGACTTCATGGTCGACATCCAAAGGAAAATACTTGTCTTTATAATTGATCAAGCCCTTCACTTCTTGCATATGATATTAAATTATCATCGGGCTAAATATTTATTTGGCTTATCTAAAAGTCACTATGAAGTGACATGTCATCGACAATTTGGTAATAATGTTTAAAGTGATAATGTGGATCGACACTTCTTTGAGAAATTATCTAGGTGATAATTATGTCAGCATTTGTGGTAAAAGGTATAAGACAGCAGATTCTAAATTCATCATGATGTTTTACAAATTTCATGTGAATTGGTTGTTTGCGGACTTCAAATTTCATTATGATTTTGAAAAGTCATCAAATGACTTGGTAATTGAAGGGATAGGGAAAAACATGTTTTATGGTTATCATTTTGGTTGAGTATGGAACCCTAGTCGCCACCATGGGATTCTTGTAACCATTGTTTCTCACTAGTTTAGTTGGTTGTAACGGCATTTTCAGGGAGAAAATCTCTGTGTTTAAATGTTGATTACTTGTTGCAACTCTAAAGACAAAAGCTCATTGTAAATCGTGGCTAGTTACTTGGTTTTCCGTTACTCTTTGGCTGGAAGCTCGACTGAAGTCGATGGAGTTACGAATCTGAGTTGCAATGGTTGGCATCGAATCAATTTGGTATCTTTTTTATTTCTATGCAGCATGAACAGGTATTATTTATTTCATTTTGGAAAATGGCTATATGGCAGTTATTGTTTCATTCTGCTCAAATGATGGAAAACATCTGGTGGGTTCAGACAGGATATCATGCATTTCATTTATGTTTCTTCTCCATTATAAGTATCTGCAAAAGATGTTTGTTTGATTTAGTCTTGCGATCATTGTGTTATGAAAACGGCTATCCTTTTGGGCATTGTTCAGATCTTGGTGGTTGAATACGTTTTGTGTTGAAATGATACTCTATTCTCAATCCAACTATCATTACATTCAGGGATCCTGAAGCAAAACGGTTCCAACAACCAGTTGGGTAAAAGTTTCTTTTGAAAACGACTTCTGTGAAGACTTATTTTTAGCAAATCTATATCTTTATATTCATATAAATACAGTGTTTCATCACTATGAGTTTTCTGATGCGATTATGTGATAGTGTAACTTGTTGTTTCAAACAGAAAAAGTGAAAAATCTCTGTAATACAAAATAAAAAAAATGATGCAAAGCAAAGATGTCTCCTTAATTTATGTAATATTTTAGGGATTCATTTTTTTGAATCTTTAGGGTATTAGATAGATTAAGGGTGTGGGGTTCTATGAGCTTATCTGGAAAACAAGGAGATCCTCTGTGCTATTGTAATTTTGTAATTTGAAAAAGGGGTTGGTGCTCCTTGAAATTGGTGTTTCAAAATGAGGGGTTGGTGCTCCTTGAGTTGGTGCTTAGAAATTAGTCTATAAGGCATTGTTAACAATGGTTTTCAAATAAAATCCTAAAAGGCAGCAGTTTAGGAGTGGTTTTTCTACCACAGGAGGGTTTTCCACTAGACAAATTTTGTGTCTCATTGCTCATTTGTGGTATCACTGCTTACTAAGATAATGTTGTATTGTTTATTGCTTTGTTGTTACATTTCTCATTTTAGTTTATGAATGATTGCATTCAACTCATGAATGTACTTATCATTGAAATATTGAGAACAAATGAGTGTTATGGTTTAATTTTTGAAAAATAGTAAAATATGCTAAGACACTGATTCACCCCCCCCTCTCAGTGTCATTTTCACTCCAACAAGGTTTTTTTCACAATCGTGAGCTGGTTGTGCAAGTTGTCACTGATCTTCTTGGCCCAGTAGAACTTACTCTCTCCCTGGATGATCTCTTCTACGAAATAAAACATCCATTCTTCAAAGAATGTGACAATTGGCAGGCCCATTACTCTGCTTAGCAGAGTAACTAGATCATGGTACTCTTTGAAGAAATCACTTTTTAATAGTTTATGGGGTACCTTGTTGGCACTCCCCCTCTTGTCTTTCAACCAATGCTAGTTGATCATTCTTTTACATCCTAAAGGGTCATGTTGCCACACGTTTAAAGAGAACTCCTTTTCTACTTCTTTCATCTTATCAAATGTTGGGATGTTGAATGTCTTGCCAATAGACCTAGTAGACAAGTCTGCCAGTACTCTTCCATCTTTGTCAATGATTTTCCTGTTTGAGTGATAGCACTCCCGACAAGCCATGACCAGTTCAGGGGCAATTAGTGTAGGAGAGAATTTGGTTTCCTTTGCAAATCCACTTTGTTTAATCCTTTAGGAATCTTGTGTAGTAGGGTTAACCATCACCCTTTGCTTGAATTCATCAATATTCATGTGTCCCAAGTCTATATCTGACACTATGTCCCAGGTGGAGGCGAGCTTGGAGGTGCACTCCACCCCATGGAACTGATACTTCATTTGTTCTTTTTCTTTTTTTCCCCTTGGCATTCTTGTAGGCTTCTTTCCTTTGTCTGCTTTTCCCGTGAGCTTTGTTGATGATCCCTCAAGAAGTTCCATAAATCCCGCACACACAGAGTGCAGTAAGTGTTTTTCATATAAAGGAGGTAAGCATCAGTTAAATCCTACAAATCCAAGGTTAGATCCATTCATATATCCTTAAAAGATCACAAAATCCATCATCGTTAATCATTTGGAGCTCATTTGGATCATTTGCACAAATGTGAGCCTAGGGGTGTGGGTTTCCCCTGGGTGAAAGCTGTTAGAAGCAGTTTGAAGTAGGATAGTGTTGGAGCTACAAAGTTCTGCAAACAACCACTCGCAGTGAGATTTTTGTATTGTATGTTTGGAGGGAAAATCTCCTAAGCGATGATCAAGCACGTGTGGAAATAGGCCACAAGGTACTTGGCATCATTGAGTGAATCTTTGATGCTCTTGTGGATTTGAAGTATGTGGGTGCCATGAAGCGGAAAGACGTTAAGGCTCATCCGTTAAGTAGCGGCATTCAAAAGGCAGCAACCTGCATACAGAAGTCCACATTGTGGAACTCACGGGCACTTTGCACATTGAGTATTATGCCTTATAGTTTCATCGATCCTGAGCAGTGCAGGAGAAAACTATCGGGCTACCGCAAAATGTTTATCGTTAAGGAACGACCATGAGGGCATTGTGGTACGTGGTCGGCAGTCTACATAGGCGGGCCCACAAATGACACTTAGACTCAATTTTTCATGCCGAGAAGCTTCAAAATTTGGAAGAAGGAAAACCATCCCACAGAGTCCGCAGTGTGGGGAGACGTGATGACACAGTTGTAAGATAGCGGCAATAGTCGAATGAAGTTCCGATGACGTCCGCCCCCACAGGTTCGCCCGCATGGAATTTAAATTTGGTGTCTTGCTTGAAAGGGTTTTGGAATGAAGACAGAGACATGTGATGCAGGGTCTGCACTATGGAACGGCAAGGTGAATTTGTCATTAAACAACGGCGACGAGATGGCGAAAAGCCGCATGCGATGACCCACAAAACATTCATACTTAGTGGATTTTAGTAAGTGTTGGGATTAGTTCGTTCAGCAGAAATAATGCAGGTGGAGCCCTCAATGCGAAAAGATGCTAGGGTTTGGTCATTAATTAATGGCAATAGGATGGTGGCTGCCCGCAAGCGAAATCCCACATGGGGATTCCCGCAAAGGGCTATTGACTTAGTTGTTTCTTCAAGTTTTCTCAAATTTTATTAAGGACAGTGGGGGCGATGGTGTGGGCTGCAAGGGGTTATTCACCGCATGAAGAAAGGAAATGGTGGAATGGGATTTCACATGGGCGAGAGGATGTGATTTGGGGCAGATGTTAAGGATTCTTTAAATGCTGGGGGGAAATTGTCTGCGCAGGGCCAAAGATTGCAAAGGCATTGATGAGATTACTGCAGTGGAATAGGGTTTGATTTTCAAAGATTTTAACATTTTGAAACCATAACTACAAAAGAACACTTTAAAAGGGCATAAAACATGAACCTACCTGGAACAACGTGGAAATCCGATAAAAATTTGACTTGAATTCATAGTGGGATTTTGTGTGGGTAGGAGCAGCGAGCTTTCTCTTCAAATTTTAAAAGTGTAAGGTGAAAATGACAGCCTAGGAAGTTCTATTTATAGAAATTTTAACCATGAATGCATGCATTTAATTCCAATACAATAGTAAGTCAGGTTGGTGGGGGTGCAAAAACCCACGCCTTGTTGGACATTAGGCAAAGACCCAGGTGGCGAAACCAAGTGTGGGGCCCGCAGTGTGGGAAAAATCCTGGGGTTAGCCACTTCTTAGCGGTGAAGTAACAATGGTGGCCCATGGAGAGAGACCAGAAAATGTGGGTCTGCAAGGCTTGGCGGACGTTGGGGCAGAAAGCTAAGGGAAACTCGTAGTTGCACTTCTATAAAAACAAAAGACTTAGTAGATTTTGGATAGGTGAATTTGGTCAAAGGGATGTGATGACTTTACTGCATGTGACCAACTCAAGCTCATAATTAGGGGCACACAAAATGAGGCAAAGGCAGACAATGACCTGAAAAATGTGAAAGGAAAGAAAGAGGGGATCCCTGATCTAAACAAGGCGTGTGTGCCATAGGCATAACAAATGGCGACTCTGCTGGGAGAAAACTCCTGAGCATTCCAAGGGTAAGGATTCATTTGGAACCCAGAATCTCTGGTTTCGCAGACCAGAAGTTAGTTTCCTCAAATGAACTAAAGACTTAAAGAAGGATGGGATCCTTAGTCAAATCAGATCATGAAGTATCTCAGAAGTGTGTGCGGTGAGTTCATTCTCCTCCTTCAGAGACCACAGTGGATAGCAATCAATCGGATGAGGCAAGCTACATAGGTTATCTAATCCCAAAAGTAACTCAAACATTGCTCCACTACCATTCAAGCATCCATAGCCCTAACAAAGTTATCGTTGTGACCCCACAAACATTGCTTTATTTCCATCTGGGCATCCATAGCCCTGATAGAGTTGCTCACATACCCACATAGTTTTTGTTTTTGGAATTTGTTTTATTTCATATTTTCTTTTGATACTCTTTTGCTCAACTACATGAGCATTGAAGCTCATTGTGGGTTTGGAAATCACAGTGGTCACTGGAGCAAACTTAGAATTTTTCACTTCCCGAAGCCTCATAATGACTATCGTGTAGCTCATCGAGAAAATTTAAGATGTATTTCATGTGTAATATGAGATAGATGTAAAGGGATTCAAATAAGGGTTATTCCCTAAATCAAGTTAGAGTTCACATAAGGAAACCCACCTCATGGAGGAAAATAGAAACTCATGGTAATGGATGAAGAATTATCCAGGGAACAAATGGGAGCGGACAACAATGTGGGCCCTCTGATGAGCCAAGCAAAGCCACCACATCAAGATTAGAAGACACCTTCAGCAAAAAATCAAAGGTTGGGAAAGCAAGCAAAAGCGAAGAAAAAGAAAAACAACAAACCAAAGAATCTACTCTAACTATATACAAATTTATACAAAGGGGTAATCTTGGACAGCTCAAGAAAGGAAATAATGCTTGAGGTATTGCCCGTTGACAAGAAACAGGACATCCTCTCCAATAATCATCCTAAGGCGAAAGGCATTATCTCCCAATATTTTAGAAATCTGAAAGGGGCCAAGCTAGAGCTTATCGAATTTTTCATATCCCCCTTTCTTCTTATGGGCCTTGTCCCAGCAGAGGACTAAATCAACAATTCTAAAGGCCTTAACTTTGGCTTGGCGATCGAACCATCTCTTGACTATGCCCTGGTGTTTGGAAAAAAAATCTATTGCTTGGTCACAGAATTCCTTTAAATGGAGCAATTCAGCTAGGTGGGCTTCTTGGCGTTCTACCTCCTCATAGTATGTGTTAACGAATTGGAGTGTGGGGATCTTGAGGTGGAATAAGAAAACAGGCTCTATTCCATAGACGAGGCAAAATGGGGAATTTACCAAGGTAGCTTTATGACAAGTGTGATCTGCCTAGAGAGAAAAACCCAACTGGGTGTGTCAGTCCTTTGGATTCTTGTCAAGCAATTTACGTATGACGGTTAGCAGGTTTTTGTTAGTGGATTCAGCTAGACCATTTCCTTGAGGATAATAGTTAGATGAAAACTTAAGCACAATCCCATAATCGAAGGCCCAACTAGCAAACTTAAGGGATGCAAATGTGGGACCATTATCACAAACCAAAGCAAATTGGCAACCAAATCAATTTAAAATGAAACTTTCTAGAAAATTAGTAACTACTTCAGTTGTACATTTCCTACATGTTATTGCTTCAATCCATCTAGTACAATAATCAGTAGTGATCATAATATATGTGTGGCCTCCAAAAGATGGTGGGCTTGTTGAACCAATGAAATTGAGTCCCCACTGAGCAAAAGGCATTACCTCCACAACTAGTTGGAGTGGGACACCAACATTTCTTTCCCTAGTAGCAGCAGTCTAATAGACATGATAGGATCTAACATGGTTGTGTGCATCTTTGAATAACATTGGCCAATAGTACCTCACTCACAGAATTTGATGGGCGGTTGAAGAGTCAGATCCGTGACTAGTACCGAACTTATCATGAAACTCCTTCAGCACTCAGGCTACTTCTTTTCTTAGGCACCTGAGATAGATTCCTATGTGATTTCTCTTGTATAGTATAGCTCCTTACAACATGTAGTTGTTTTTCAACCTTAGAGCATGTTTTTGTACTCCCTGTAGATGTGGTGGGCACTTTTTTTTCAACAAATAATAGACAACGTTGTCATACCATTCACCTGGGGAAACATCCTCCAAGTGGTATTGTTGTATTGTGAGCTCTGGCTCAATTTTTGTTATTGTGTGAGTGAGGGATTTTCCATGGACCAACTTCATGGGTTGAATCTCCATGTCTTATTCTTGTAGTAGCATGACCCATTTTTCTCTTCTTTCTCCTAACCCATTTTGCATTAATAGGGTCTTGACAGTTGGATATGGTATAGTTGCAAACACCTTGTTCTATAGAATATAGTGCCAAAATTTCTTGATGCCTCTTACCAAAGCATATGCCTACTTTTCAACATTGTGGTAACGCAATTCCGCATCTTTCAGCGGAGCACTCATAAAAGCAATGGGATGTTCATTCCCTTCATTGTCCTTCTACGTTAACATGTTTTTGCATGAGTGATTTGAAGCAAAAGAGTAAATGTAAAATGGCTTCAAATAGTTTGGGCTGACCAGCACTAGGGAATCTACATTGGCCCTCTTAATTTCTTCAAAATCTTGCTTGGCTTTTGGTGTCCATTCTACCTTGGCATCTTGTTTAAGCATGGCATTCAAGGGTTTGACTATTTCAGCAAAGCCTATGATGAACTTCCTGAGCAAGTTGATCTTTCCAAAGAAAGACTCCATTTCCTTTTTGCTACCCAGAGGTTGAATTTTCAATATAGTCTGGATGCGCTCAGGGTCCATGGAGATTCCTTTTTCTGAAATCACATGTCCTAAAAAATTGTCTTAAGTTACCCCAAAGATGCATTTCTTCGGGTTTAGCGAGATGCCAAACTCTCTGCATTTTTGGAAAACCTTGCACAAGTCAGAGACGTGGTCTCTTCTTCTCTTTGAAAACACAATGAGATTGTCCATGTATATAGTAATTCCTTTTCCGATGATATCCTTGAAGGCTATGTCCATGGCATGCTAAAAATTAGTGCCTACATTGATTAATCCGAATGGCATTCTTCTATATGAAAACGTCCCTCATTTCGTGGTGAATGTCATTTTATGCCTATCTTCATACTACACAATTACTTGATTATAACCTGAGTAGCCATCAAGAAATGACATCATTTGGGACCCATTCACAATCTATAACACCTCATCCAGCGAGGGCATTGGATAGTTGTCATTTTCAAAAGCTTTGTTTAAGTTTTGGAAATCCACGCACAATCTAATTTCCCCATTCTTTTTCTTGACTGGGACCAAATTTTCCACCCATGTAGAATGTTAGACTAGAAAGATGACTCGGGCGGACAACTTCTGAACTTCTTTGAAGATAATAGGCTCCAATAATGCATTAATTGGGCGTTGACACTGCCGGAAGGGTCTCACATCTGGCTTAAGGGGAACGGTATGAGTGATAATTGACATATCATATGTTTTCAAGTCTTCATATCCACAAGCAATCACATCATAGGTGCACAAGGCATCAACAATTCCTTTTCTTTCCTCTAGTGTGCACATTTTTCCTATAAAAACATTTTTAACTTGTTCAGTCGTACCCATGTTGTGAGCATCACACTAATTATCTATTCTCTTTTTAGTTTGTTGATCTTGATCCCTTATCTGATCCAAATCAAATATTCTTTCTAGCTAGACCATACCTCATGGTATAGTGTTGGTCTTTAAATTATAACTCCCTCTATGTCAAGCTCAACCTCCTCTGGTTCTATTTCGTCAATGATTTGAGTGGCAAACACATCATAACTTGTAATGAAGTCAAGGATGTGGTTATCATCATTAAAAACTTCAAAGTTGGTTACATTTTCGAGCACTGATGGGGTAGAGGTGATCTCTATGGTTAATTTTTTTAAGCCAATTAAGGACAAAGGCTAGAGGGTACTAGTTGCCTGGGCCAAGGCATTAGCAGTCTAATTCTTACTATGTTAGTGTCACTCTACTAATTAAATAATTCAGAGGATTTATCTTGGCAATCAACTTGGTCTGTAGATTTAACATGTAATGTCATAGTTTATGTGTTGCAAAGATAACAACAAGACATGCTTGCTCAATGGAAGTATAGTTGAGTTTGTATCCTATAAGGGTATGACTGATATAATATATTTCTCTTTCTTTTCCATCTTTGTCATTTTGTGCCAAAAGAGCTCCTAGTGTAGATTATGTGGTTGATCCATACAAGATGAGTTGTTTCCCATCAATGGGAGACATCAGTACTAGTGGCAACAATAGGTAGTCTTTGATCTTTTGGAAATCTTGTTAACAAGAATTGGTCCATTTGAAAGGAACTTCTTTGCGAAGGAGATACTAAAATGGGTGGAACTTGTTTGCTAGTTGTGATATAAACCTGTGAATTAATAGCAATTTACCCTATAGACTTTTGAGTTGTGTTAGATTAGAAGGTGGTGGCATGTCTATAATGGATTTCACCTTGGTAGGATCAACCTCTATGCCTCTGTGCAAAATAATGTATCCATGGACCTTTTCGAAAGTTTCTCCAAAGACACATTTCTTTGGGTTTAGTCAAACCTTATATTCTTCTAGCCTTGTAAAGATTTTTTCAAGAACTGTTAGGCGATCGTCCCTTGTGAGGTATTTTTCCAGTAAGTCATCAACATAGTCCTCCATTAGTTTGTGCATCATATTGTGGAAGATTGTATTCATCGCCTTCTGATAGGTAGCTTTGATTTCTTTAAGGCCGAAGGGAATGATTTTCCAGTAGTATGTACCCCAGGCATAGGTAAAGGTTGTCTTATGTTGATCTTCAATTACAATTTTGATTGGATTGTAGCCAAAGAAACCATCCATTAGTGATAACATCTTGTATCCCATTGTAAAATCCATGATCATGTCTATGTTGGGTAAAGGGAAATCATCCTTTGGACAAGCCTTATTTAGCTCTCTAAAATCGATGCAGATGTGTATGCCCCTAGTAGACTTGGTGACTAGTACCAAATTTTAAATCCATTCTACATAATTGATGGGTCTTATGAACCCAACATCCAACAGTTTCTTTAGCTTTGCTTTGACTAATAAGGTGATTTGTGGGTGCATCTTCCTCAAATTTTGTTTGAAAGGTTTAGCATTAGGAAGAAGAGATAAGTGATGGAGGACTAGTTCAGGGTCTAGCCTAGGCATGTCCGTGTAGGACCATACGAAGTTGATTTTCCTTTTAGAGAAAAAGGTGAAATTCGGCCTCTATACATCTATCATGGATGCTACAAAGTGTATGATTTTTGGATCCTTTGGTGATGTTGATCTCTTCTGACTTCTCAACCAACATTGGGGATTTCTCTTGATTTGTGGGTAGTGGGTCCAACCTTCCATCCTTGGGTTCCTCAAAGAGTTTTTCACCTTCGAATATGTCCTTTTTCTTGTCTTTTACTATGTATGTAGGCACCTTTCGATTTTCACCTACAGACTTGTTTTTTTTTTTTTTCTATTTTGTGATTGGAAGGCGAGACCAACTCCCCATAGTATGCAATAGTGTCGAGGTCAATGGTGAATCCATCCTTGTGATCCCCACTTGGTATACCTTCTCTAAGACCCATGAACTCAACAATTTCTTCATTATTTTCAAAGAGGTCCAAGCTCGTTGGACCTTGTTGGTCCCAATTGATTAATTGGGGGTGGACTATAAGAGCATGTTATCATCATTATTTTAAAGCTTGAGGATGAAATAGAAAGAGTACAGATAGAGGAATCATTGGGGTCTCAAAAGGTATCTATACAGGCTTGGCCTTTGGTAGTTTGATTGATAGGGGATGCAAGTTTGGTACCTTTCCTAGAAGTCTCGATGAAATCCAAAGTGTTAATGGTTTCTTCAAGGATACTTTAGTACTAGGAGCTTTCACCTTCAGTGGTTGATATCTTTGTTTCACGGTCATTTTCTCATTAGTATAGGTCCAATCATACCTTGTTTCTACAATCCAAGGCCACTGTGACTGTCGTAGCCTTTTTGTGACATTATGTTGAAACCTTTTCCATATTTTTCCACAGGTAAGTCAACATGTATATCATCCTCTTCATCTCTATATATCCATTTAGAGAGGTCTTCCTCAATACATTATTTCCCTAGCTCGCCCCACTTGGTGAAGGTCATAAGTGGGTGATACTGAATTGTTACCTTGGGATCTTTCTTGATGTGATTGGGTTTCCCATAATGTTTAGGTGAAAATGGTAGCTTCCCCACATAGAACAAACTTTCATATTATACTCTCCAACTCCATCATCTTGGACTTGGACCTTACTTTCAGGGAAAGTCTTAGGTAAAGTCGAAGCTTTTGATAAAGAAGTAGGGTCAATATAGTGTGATGAGGAGGGGGTAGGTGATCCTTCCCTATAGCTAGTTACTTGATGCTCATGTGTACCTCTCAAGTTACTATAGTATTGGAATGGGTCAAGATCACTGAAAATAGTGATCTCTACACCATTGTAAGGAAACTTCAAACATTGATGATATGTTGAAAGGATAGCCTTCATGGCATGAATTCATAAGCGTCCGAGCAAAAGGTTATAGGGAAATTCCAAATCCATAACCTGACACATTGTGTCCTGTATAGTAGGACCCACTTTGATTGGGAGAACGGTGATGCCCTTGGAAGAGCGTTCCATGTCATCATATCCTCATATCACAATCCTCTTTGACTCATCTATACATGCCTCAGAGAATCCCATGATAGTCACTATTTTAGCATGCATATGTTCAATCCAGCTCCACCATCTATCATAACTCATTTTATTTTGTGTTTATTAACATATACTTTGAGGTGCAAAGGTTCATTCTAATTTGGTTTCATGAAGTACAATCATGCTCAGTGAATGTTATATGATGGGTGGTAGCTAAGAACCCTTCCATGGCCTGAAACTAATTCACATTTAGGTTTGTGGGAATGGATGAATCCTACAATTCTTTTTCTAGATGATTGAGTAAGTTATATTCACATGTCAATTGTGACTTAAGAGGGGCTCCTTATAGAGTCACCTTTGATCATCTGTGGCAACTACACATTTAGGATTTTTATTTTTGATAGTGATAGTGGATATGTTGTGATCTGATGATCAGATATGGTTTACCATGTACTCATAGGCCACACTGGTATAATTTGTTGTGTTTTTACCACATTTTCCAAAACTAGAGGGTTTTCCTGACCCATGGGTTTGCAAAGGATCCTTAAAGATCGGATGATCAGATTTAGTGGTTTTGGATTGGTCATCCATTTGAATATCACCATGCTCTATATGATCCTGAATCATGTTCTTTAGTTTAAAGCAAGCAGACGTTTTATTTCCTTTGGTTTTGTGGTATTCACAAAAATCATTGTCATTCCACTAGGTTGGTTTGAAAGGTCTGAGTTCATAATGTTGGATCTTTGGTAGTTACATTACATTATGTTGTAGCAATTTCTTTAAAACTTCCTCAATTGGTTCCCCTAATTGCATGTACTTTCATCTTGGTTGGGGAGCCCTTAGAGGACCACACGGTGTGTTGTTTTGGGCCACATTAGTAGTTTGTTCCTGCTTATGTAGAGGTTTATTGGTGTTGATCGTTGTGGGTCCTTTCAGACTAAACACAGTATGAGTTTTATTTATAACCTTAGCGTGTACAATGTCGTCATTTGTCGTGTTTTTGTTTCGTGACCAAAATTTTCTCTTGTCATTGGAATTATTGTGAGAAGAATAATTGGTATTCTCCTTAAATATTTTCACAAGCCCTTTGGCAATGAGGGATTTCTCAATGGAGTCTCTTTTCTCTATAACCTCCTAAAATGTGTTTGAAGAATGAATCTATAAGTGGAAAATCACCTCTTTGTTGAGGTTCTCCATAAAGATATGGACCAGCTATTTTTTTGGTATATGGCAAGTGCACTTACTAGCTAAGCTACTACATCTTTGCAAGAATGAAGTGAATGTCTCTCCATCCTTTTGTTTCTCAACACACAAGTTTATGATGCTAATATCGTTTGATATATTATAGGAAAAGTGTGTGGTGAACTTATCCATTAGTTCACTCCAAGTGCGTATTCTTGAAGGTAAGTGTGTGAACCATTTGAGGGCTTGGCCTCTCAGACTCCGTGGAAAAATTCTCATGAGGCATGTGTGTTCATGAGCTACATCTAAAGAGGTTGTATGAAACTCTTGTATATGTTCGATGGGGTCTCCCTTTCCCTTATATTTGTCAAATTTAGGAGTGATGAAATTTGTGGGAAAGGGAGGCATATAAATGCTCCTATCGAAAGGGTAAGGACATAGGTCCTCCACCGAGTAGATTTTTCTACTCCCAGTTATGTACACGTTGTTCATCTGTTGTTGTAGTGTTTGTAACTATTGAGCCATAAAATCCATAGGCGATGGTTTCGTCGAAGCTATGTTAGGTTGAAGATACTATGGGGAACCCTGTGAAGGATTCCTGAAAGGGTTGGTGTTATGTGGTGGAGTGAAAGTGTATCCATGCATATTTTGATGTTGATGTATTGGTGGAATGTGTTGGTGAATTTTTTATGTGTACGTGGGATTTGAGTTGTATTGTGATGATGGCGGTTGGTTAAAACCAGATGCACGTACGTTGAACCAAAGATTGGTTGGTTGTTGTGGAGGGGGTGATTAAACCTAGTTGTGAATGATGAACCAAGATTGTTTTTTGTGGTGGTGGGGGTTGATTAAACCCAAATGTGGATGTTGAACCAATATTGTTTGGTTGTTATGATGGGGGTTGATTAAACCCAAATGTGGATGTCGAACCAAGATTGTTTGGTTGTTATGGTGGGGGTTGATTAAACCCAAATGTAGATGATGAACCAGGATTGTTTGGTTGTTGTGGTTGGGGTGGAGTGTTTTGACTTGCTTCGAAAAAGGATCTATTCCTTATCAGAGGTGTGTTTAGTTTATGTGAAGTGTATGTTGTGCCCACTTGTGGTCCCGAATACTAAGGATTGGTCTTTCATATTTTATTTGGCGTGTTCAAATGGGTGGAATTTTGAGTTGTAGTCATAGTTTGGGTCGGTGTTGCAGTTGTAGAAGTAGAGACAAATAGGTTTTCCATTGGTTTGGTGAATGTAGGTGGTGGTGGAATATTCACAATTGACATAAAATGTGTCATTTGAGTAGGTGGAATGGCTATGTTCAATTGTGATGATGGTGGTGATGTAGTAGGTGTCGATGGTGGAGGTCGATTTATGACACCTAATCCTAGTGACATTGTATTCAAAGTTTTCCCTATGATGGTTGATATATCGAAGTTAGGTGGTACCCTAGCTCCATTTTGTGCGAGTTGCATGAAGTATTTGTTAAGTTTTTTCGACACTATTTTGTCAATTATTCTCAAGATCCTAGGATCTTGTGATGTATTTTTTATCTTCTTAGGTGTGAGTCCTTGTTCTACCTCATTCAAAGTGTAATTCTCAAATGGGGAGTAGATTTCATGAATTTGTGTGATCACCTGTTGTTGCACCAAAGTGGATATCACTTGTTGGGTTGTACATATGATCAGACTTGGGATCCATCTATTTTCATTTCACTTGAGAGTGTATGACAACCATAAAAAGGGACTTGTGTTTGGACTTTTGGTTTTTTCTAAACTTTGGATGTTTTTGGTATTTTGATGGTTTTCCTGGATGAATGAAAACTAGTATGAATCTATTCTATATTTTTTGTATTTTCGATTTTTGGAATTTGAGAGGTACAGGACTAAAATGAATCTAGACCTATGTTTTTTGGATTTTTGTGATGATATTTTGCAAAATGCAAAGACCTTAGATATATGACTTTAGATCCTAAAAAGTGATAAATTTTGACAAATCTTTCAGGTTTGGACTAATGCAACCAAGTGAAGATCCTAAACCTCTAGTGATGATGATGGTTTGATAAAAAAAATTGATTCATAACTAGACTTATGAGTTGAGAAACCTACTTTTGTTGATGGGGGTACTTGTAAAAATGAGGTTTTGACAATTTTTTAGAATGATGACCTTAAACTTGACTTCTAAATTTGTTTTGGTTTTCAAATTTCAAGACGTTCAAGACAAATTTTCGAGGACTTTTGTGATATGATACAAAATGATGTAATGTTTAATGTAAGAAAGCTGAAAGTTTACTAAAAAAATGCAAGAAATGACTATTCTAATTTTTGAATTTTGTGTAAATAAGATCATGTTTATGCACCCTCTAAAAATAGACTCTGTTTTAATTACGAATGACACAAATGAGTTGTCATTTGTTTGCTAAGGCAGGTTTCTGACTTTTGAGACTTTTGACCATAGATGCAGTGTAGAATGAAACACATGTGTTGTATCAGAGAGATGAGGCTTTTCAATAGACAAATGTTTTGTGGTAGCTAATGGATGTGTCACATTATTTCTACGGTGCATATATACAATTATGGCACACAGGCTAACAAATGTGGTGCACAGGTTTTGTCAAAAATTAGATCTCTAAGGAACCTTAGTCTTGATTTTTTTATTTTTTTTAGATTTTAAGATGTGAAAATATAGAAAATGGTGTATGTATGTTTTTGGTTGTGATTTTTAATAGTAGGTGTCGAAGATGAATCCCTAAGGCCAATTGGATTTAGTGGTAATAACAAGACTCAAAAGCACATTCTCAACTTAATTAGTGGTAGAGTGGGTTTGTAATCTTTAAGTAGGCCCACCTCCCATTAAAGGGGTAAATACGTAGAAATATCAGGTAGTGAAACAATTGGGATGATTAAAAAAAAATCTATATGAAGGTGGATAGTAGATGTCCAATGACACAGGGTCATCGACAAACACCACATGGACTACTTCTCTCTCTTCCTAAGAGGCTATTGCTAGGAACCCAAAAATACTATATCTCAACCTAAGAGAGGACATGGTGAGTAGCTTTAGGGTACAATCTACACCACTTTATAAGATTATGTTCAAATTGGAATTTAAGGCCTCTACAACAAGGGTTTTTAGTGGGTGGAACTCTATGAACACCGCTGACTACTTAGACATCTCCTCGTGATCTGGAATTACCTTGGACCACTAGCGGAGGTCTAGTACATTACATGTGTAGATCAAACTACAACTTTCGCTCTCATCCAATTTCTATAATGCGTCGAAAAATGTTGCTTGAGGTTGATCCCTTGGGTTTGCAATAAATATGTGTCCCAAGGTAGGCCTCCTACTTTAAAAAAGGGAAAGTTTCAAATGTTGTAATTTCTCATCACCCAAGATCGCACGAGGTATGCAAGGGGAGAGGATACTTTAAACAACACACTTTTGGTGGATTGAATCACATGTGTGCAAGTGCACCAAACTAGTATGCACTTGTTCGTTTTAAGTACACCATTGTAAATGTACAAGTTGTATGTTAATTTTATAGCACCAAACAAAGTATTGCATGTTCAATTAGAATTTTCATTTTAAACCCAAACAAAGATGAAAGTTGTGGGTATATTTTAAAAGCACCAATCAAAATGTTTGAGACAATATTATTTTTAGTGCACCAAATTAAATATTTGAGATAGGGTTATGTGAGCATGATCTAAACCTGTAGCCAACATGAACAAAACACAAGAGAATTAGACATATTAACTAAGATAAATCACACTCCCTATGAGATTCTTGAAGACACAAATCATGGAAACAATCAAAGCAAGGCATGAAATAACAAACAATGCATAATGGAATCCTAGCTTAATACTTCAAACCTCAATCCTATAGGGGGATTGGTGCCATGTTGATGTGGAACATTGGCCCTTTCCCAATCCTAAGCTTTAATATTGTGGATGAAAGATGAAGTTGATGAAGTTGATGCAACACTAGAGCTCCAATGATGGAAATGGATGATAGTGAAGATGAAATGGTGTAGCATTATAAGTTTGCTCCTAGAAGTGGACGAAAATGGATTTAATAAATGCCAATTCCTTCAAAGATAATGACAACAATTGGATTATTGGTGGATGAAAATGAGTAGCCTAACTTTGCTTCCCAAAAGTGGATCCCTTTCCTATAGAAGTAACTTCTATTTATAGGAGAGATAGGTTGAATCAAGGGTTGAAACTAAGGAATGTGGGATAAAAGGAAGGATCATTAATGGGGATATGTGCCCACACAAGTGTGTGCACATTTTGGGAAGAGGACATGTAAGAGGGAATTAAGACATGTGTAAGAAGAATTAATGGCATGTGGGTGAAAGATATTGAAGGCTTGTAAGAGAAGTGAATGCTCATGTAAGAGACGTGATGGCTTGTAAAAGAGATGAATGCTCATGTAAGAGACATGATGGCTTGTAAGATAGATGAATGCTCATGTAAGAGACATGGTGGCTTGTAAGAGAGATTTAATGAGAGGAGTAAATGAAGGAATATTCCATCAGAATATTCCTTTGTGAGGAAAATAACCATTTAATAATTTGAGGAAATTAATTACTTGTGCAAGTGGGGTTAATAAACCATAGGTTTATTTAACCTTAGTGGGGTTAAAAGCTAGAGAATGGGCTAATGAGGATTAGCAAGTGGATAAGATTAATTAATTAACTTAGGTGGGTTTAGGGGTTTTTTAGAGGAATGTGACAATTAAATAATTAGTTATTTAATCAAATGAGAAGACATGGGAGTTTTAATTAAATAATTTGGATTATCTAATTAAACACCCAAAAAAGATGCAATTTAAGAGGAAATGGTGTTAAGATCGAATTCAGAACAATTTGAATTGTCTGCAGGTTCATTTTTAAGCACTAAAATGAAATGTTATAGATCTCCCAAGTGATCGCCACAAGCTAGAAATAGAAGATTAGTAATAGAAAAAGCTCTACCTTAATAAAATCATAAAGCATAAAATAGACATCAAAGCTTATACCTATTTTTTTGGTTTACCAGTCAATTGTGGTGCATGGGATGTCAATTGCAGTGCTAGATCCAACGAATGTGGTGCACAGAGAGTCGACTACAGTGCACAGAACGTCAATTGTGGTGTAGAAAGCAACAATTGTGTTGCAGATCTTTACGAATGCGTTGCACTTCCTATGGCTTCAAAAATTCTTAATTTCTTATAGAAAACTATTATTTACATGAGTTCACATTGAGTTCACTAGAATGTAACTTGGAAAATTTGACATTAGTCTTAATGGAGATTAAGAATTAAAGCAGTAACCACAAATCTATAATTCAATACCTAATGCAATCCAAATTAGTCAAAAGAAAACAAGCAACACAAATGAAATCATATTCAAATAAACAATACATTCACCTTCACCATGTTGTCATGGATTACTTCCATTGCCCTCCTTCGCTTTGTTTTTGTAGAACCAAGATCCTAGTACCTGCAAAGCACAACAAACAAACACATTAGAAGATCATAATGCAAGTTAAGATCAAAGTTCCCCATAAAATCCATTAACAATGCTCAAAATAGGAATGAAAGCAAGAATACAATGAAAAGCAAGGAAGATAGATTGAATCCTATTAAAAAGCATGCAAAATCTTGATCTTATGGGGGAGTTGGTTCCAATTTGATGTGAAAATTGGCCCTTTCCCAACTCCTATGCAAGCTTTTGATGATTTGGTGATGATTGATCCACTTGGTGATTGCTTCAAATGAACTTCATGGAGAAAACCTGCAATAACCTAGCTATGCCTTGATGAAATTGATGAAAATGCTAATACTTGAGGATGCAAATGAGTATAGTAAGTTTGCTCAAATTGTGGATGATGAAATGAGGAAAAAAACCTCTTCTTTATAGAATGACAAGATGGAGAAATGTCCAAAATGAAGCAATGTTGGACTAACTTTCAACCAATGGCAAGGTGTCACTTGTCAAGAGATGAATGGATGAAGGATGTGCACATTTTGATGAATGTGCCCATAAATGCAATATTTGAAATTTGAAAATGGTGAAATGACAAGGTGGATGAAGAGTCAAATGGAGTAATGGCCACTTGGCTCAATGCAAAAGGACCTATTGTAACACCCCTTCGATTTTCTATGTTTTCTCTGACAGTTTAGATGCATTGATAGACCATATTTTATGTTATTGTTATTCGATCGCTAACAGTGGAGCGATGATGGTGTTATATTTTGACGAGATGATACACTATGTGGATGCTTATTGTTTTATGTTATGCTTTTGATTAGCATAGTTGTTATTTGAGATAATATTAAATATGCTCATATGTTGATTATTGATGTTTTGTTTCGTCAGTCTTGATGTGACTGTATTGGTGAAGAGGACGGGATTACATCACTCGCATGCGAGTGCCCTGCGATTTCCACTATTCTCTCTTCATGGTGTGTATGATTTATTATCTGGATACATGTACAACATATGCTTTGTTGCAGGTTTGCAAGTACATGACAACGACTTCACCTGGATTCACAGGTCTAAGCATGTCCACTAACCAATAGTAATGTTGATTGGGAGATAGTAATGGGTTACCTAGTCAAACCTTTACCCTAGTATAGTGTTTCGTCAGTCCATGTATTGGTCGTATTCTATATCCACGTTTTCCTTGTTATTTTATTTATTGTGAAAGGTTTATTTGTGAGAATTAATTTATAAATGTTATGATTGGTTATTTAATTAATCTGGATTATTGATGTTGAGACTTTAGAATTGATAAATTAATTAATTTAATTTATGTTATAAAGTGATTTTATTATTAGATTAATTTGATTTGAAATAAATAAGTTATTTAATTTTCAAATTCATAATATTTGTAAAGATCTTTGGAAATATATGTGGTTGTTGTAGAAAAGATATTTGTTTTGTAATTGGAAGTTAGAAGATATTTACTACGGTAGTTGAAAATTGATTCCCTGATGGTTTGTATGATTTATTATCTGGATACATGTACGACATATGCTTTGTTGCAGGTTTGCAGGTACAAGACAACGGCTTCACCTGAATTCATAGGTCTAAGCATGTCCACTAACCAACAGTAATGTTGATTGGGAGATAGTAATGGGTTACCTAGTCAAACCTTTACCCTAGTATTGTGTGTCATCAGTCCATGTATTGGTCGTATTCTATATCCACGTTTGCCTTGTTATTTTATTTATTGTGAAAGGTTTATTTGTGAGAATTAATTTATAAATGTTATGATTGGATATTTAATTAATCTGGATTATTGATGTTGAGACTTTAGAATTGATAAATTAATTAATTTAATTTATGTTATAAAGTGATTTTATTATTAGATTAATTTGATTTGAAATAAATAAGTTATTAAATTTTCAAATGCATAATATCTGTAAAGATCTTTGGAAATATTTGTGGTTGTTGTAGAAAAGATATTTGTTTTGTAGTTGGAAGTTAGAAGATATTTACTACGGTAGTTGAAAATTGATTCCCTGAGAAAATTATTGGAATGGGGAAAAAAAGGTTATTTCACAGAAGGAAAAGATTATTCTGGAGTTGTTGAATTTGTTTTGGGTTGTTAAAATTTTGGAAATAGAAGCTCTCGAAAAGTTTGGGGATCTAGTTTTGTTGCATTCCTTTTTGGTTATGGATTATTTTCTGTTCTCTGGAAAGTGGTAATTCTTTTGGGAAGAGGCTTTGGCAAAGTTCAAAATTAAAGGGAATCTCTGCATCAAACTTCGAATCAACAAATCTTCTGGAACAGGTTCTTTATTGTTTTTTGTAAATTTAATTTGAAAAGGTTATTTAAATTATTATTGTTTTGCAAATTGGAAAGATTTACTGTAGAAGAGGATTTCATTATTTGTAGAAGCTTTTGTTTTTAAAAGATTGTCGAGAATATTTACAGCCTCTGTAGAAAATATCCTCTGTAAATAGAGTTTTAGAAGTGGATTTATACAAAAGGAAACTATAGTTAAATTGTTGAACCTCTGTTAAATTTAAATCAAAACTGTACAAAACTTCTTTATGTGAAATTTGGAAATATTCTTCTGTAGATAAACGTATTTGTGAAAATTAATTGCCCATCTAGAGAAATTGCTTGAATAATTTATATATATATATATTAAAATATATATGTACATATAAATATATATTATATATAAATATTTTATTATATTTGGGGTACTTTATATTTCCTGTAACGAATGTTTTTAAAAAAAATAGTTTTAAAAAAACTTTGGTGTGGGTTGGGGTTGGACTATGAGGCAATGCCCAGTGCTGCCACGCAGGTCGTGGCCCCTGTGGGGAGGGTTGCGTAGCAGCCCAACCCACGGCAAGGTTAAACCCTGCGATTCTGTAGAGTGATTCATATTTTATTATTATATATAATATGTATGTGTATAATTGCATGTGGTTTTTTTTATATATTATATATTTAATATATATATATATTATATGTATAATATATATATATTTATTAAATAATTAATATATATATTATATGTATAATGTATTTATATAATAAATATATTTATATCTGGTTAATTTAAAATGCATGAGTTGATATTTTAAAATGTTAATTGAAAAAGTATAATTGTTTTTATAATTAAATAAGATATTTAATTATATATATATATACATATTAAATATATTTATTTAATGGTTGTTATTGCAATAGGTGCATGCAAGCACGAATAGTTAACTTTAAATGATTGATTATTTTAATTGAGTTATTTTTTATGAGTAGTTATGAAACTAAAAGTTAAAACATTTAGTTTAATTCGTTGTTGATTTATAAATTGGAATTATGTTTAGATGATGTATTTTAAATATGAGTTATTGATTTATTTGGATTTAGGAAATCCTAATGGTAGTTCATTTAATTACATGTGTTGCTTGTTTTTAATTACGTATTTTTCTGTATTGGTGTATTGGGGGATATTTGTTATGGTGAAAATATAAGTCTTCCAAAGGTGTAAAATTGAGAAACGGTTGTGGTGTCTTTGGTTTACCCTTTGAGATTTCCTTGGGTAGTGCACGTAGTTGGGATTCAGTATTTGACATTCGTAGGGATGTGTTACCTCTTGAGTTGTGGTGGTTATTTGTTATCAGTTTTAGTGCACTGTCTACCCTTGGGTTGTAGAATAAGTTATTGTGTTGTCAATAGGGGAGTGGCTTTCAATGGGGGCCAACACACAAAGTGGTGCCAGGACAACTCGTGTGAGATTCAATTTAATCAGTAGAAATTAAATAACCTATATTAGGGGAAAGGGTAGCTTAATACATTTAACTTGATAATTTAGCCTCGCTCATTGGCTCAAGGGCTTGTGTTAGACTTGAGATGACTTGGGAAGGCCTGGAATGGCAAGATTGTTATTTTTTCTTTTTGAAAGATAATCAATTCCACACTGGTATGCATGTGGGGCCGAAGTTCGTGAGAGGTTACAAGGATAACCCAGGATGGGGGTCAGGACCTAGGAAGATCTCCTAAGGATAACCAATGTAAACTTTGTGATGACACTCCTCCTATGACAACAGTCGTTTTGTATTGTACAGTAGTTGTACTTGATTCAGTGGTTCTGGAAGCAATGTAACCTTATGTTATGTGTATTAATGGTACAGTGTTGTTTTGTATGTTGCATGTTCCTAGAGGTAGTAGGTTTGTCTTGGTTACCTTTTGCTATCTCCTAGCATGGGGGTTGGTCCTACAGGTACCACATGATTGGGTCGATCGTGCACCTTACAATGTTGGGCTTTCTTGGCTTGTTCGTGATGGCGAGATCTTCCAGTTCGGAGAGCTCATGTGTATCTGTGGTTATGTTACTTCTCTTATGTTCATTGTATCAGTGGGACAATATGTATTTATACTCCTCATTTGTAATCGAGGAGGATCCGTGTATATTGTAATTGTATCATTTTGTATGATCTATCTCATCTTGGAGATGAGCTTTGTAATGGTGTATTGACTTAATGTAATCTTTAGAAGAATTTATTTATTGTACTTGTATATTATGCAATGAGTTAATGCTTTGATGTATGTTGTTTATCATGAGTTAATTTAATTTGCTATGGTTAGATTAATTTTGTAAGTTTTGGGATTCACATGTAGACGCGTTGCATGGCCTAGAGGATGTATGTGTTTAGAGTAGATTACTTGTTATTGTTATTTTTTTTAAGAAAAAAAATTAGTTGCGCTTCCACAGTGTTGCATCGTCCTCTAGGTTACATGGAGGGGTTTTACACCTATAAGATGAAATAAATGTCTTGTTGAAAGGACAAAGTCCACTTGGAAGGAATTCAAATTTGGAGGAATATTCCCGTATTATGCCATGTTGAGAGAAAATAGAGATTTAATAAATGAATTAAATCTATTTTCATGTACAAGTGGAAAAAGCTAGAGGATGGGACATGGATTAGAATTAAATTAATCAAGGGTTAATTAAATTAATGAGGGATTATATGATGCGACAAATTTGACTTAGATTTATGGGTTGATTTAAATCAAAAGATGAGAAGAATAAGATTTTTAGAGATTAATTAAATAAAGATTTGATTTATTTAATTAAAGGGAATAATGTTAGATTAAATCAAGGTTATAGTTTATTTAATTTAATGAGAGACTTTAGAGATGAATTAAATAAAATTGATTTATAGGGGCGACCTTTTGGTGAAATGGTGGGGCTTCTTGCCTATAGTGCCAACAATCAAGGTTCAAACCTCACGGGGTCAATCTCTACCGTGTCAAAAATTGAGATTGGGGGAGACCCTTTGGTGAAATGGTGGGGCTTCTTGCCTGTAGTGCCAACAACCAAGGTTCAACCACACGGGATCGCTCTCTACCGTGTCAAAAAATTGAGATTGCTTACCCCAAATTTTAAAAGATATGAAAAAAAAAATTGCGCCATGAGTTCCTCTGCTCCCGCACTCCCGAATCCTCCTTCTCCCTCCGCAGGCGATCTCCATGGCACGCGCAGGGCACCCTGCGTTCGTGAGGCTGCTAAGTCTAGCGCTCCTGGGCACACTGGGTCGAGACTGCCTTCCTGTTAATTGAATTTCAAGGATGCCCTAAAGGGAAATGGCGGGGTTTTTTATTCGAAGTGCCAATCCTCAAACAAGTCTTGCAAAGGTGATTCGACTGTGTCTTCGCATGGCCTTCAACAAGCTCATGCGCATCATTTTGGCCCTCCGCTGGTGAGCACAGATCTTCATCAAAGGTCTGATCGATGGGTGGGTTCTGGTAATGGGGCGTTTGATTTGGGTCAAGTTGGTCACAAGGGTGAAAAATCCCCTGACTCCCTGTCAATCACTCTCAATACAACAAAGGCTTCTAATAAGGTGTGCCCGCTCCCGGTGCGCTTATCTGCATTTGTTCCTGAGGTGGATTTGGAGGGCTGTATTGGCGACAGAGAGGATTATCTCCAAGAACATGCGCTAATTTGTAGATTGACCAATTCTTGGCCCAGTCTGAGTGATTTGCACACATGGATCTCACAAAACTGGAAGGAGTTTATGAAAGAAGAAATATATATTTATCCCTGCGCTCGAGGGTTTTTTATTCTTGAATTTGAGTCAACGAAAGACATGGATTTGGTGCTGAAAGCCGGCCCTTGGGAGATTCAAGATGAATTCATATGCATGAAGCCCTGGTACGCTTCTTTTGATCCCCGCACTGAAACCTTCACATCTGCCCTTCTTTAGGTGAGATTACCCTACCTCCCCCTTCAATTCTGGGAATTGGACTGTCTACGAGCTATAGGCAACAGTTTGGGTAAGTATATTGTATTTCCAATGAAACAGTCCATTATAGGAATTCTACCTGCGCCCGTTTATGTGTAGAAATGGATTTGTCTGTTGGACTCCCTGCGGAGCTATCTTTAAAAGTGGGCAATAGATGTTGGAGGCAATCAGTAGACTATGACAAGATCGCATTCAGATGTCGAAAATGCTTCTCTACTGCTCATTTTACCCATCAGTGTCTTAAGGCGTCAACATGCAAAAAGTCTCCATGGTGGGTTGGGGTTGACACTCAACATTATGTTGTCTCTCCTGGACTGCAAAATGCCTCTTCCACACAATCTTCTCAAGAGAACTCTTCAAATGAAATTTCACCCTCTTCGAATGCTCAAATAGAGCCTCCTATTGAGGCCTCTCATAAGCCTGTAATAGTGGAGGCCTTACATAAAACTATCACAGTATGTGACCCCGTGGCTGCCCCCTCATCTTCATCAGAAAAAGAAGATATAAAATCTGCAGGAAATTTTGAGGTGGCGTGTGGTATTTCTGTTGATGTTGGAGTGGTGCTCAACCCTAATGAAACATCCCCTATTTCCAAGCATCATGAAGAATTGCAGTGGACAAAAGTAAAGAGAAAGCGGCCCACTTGTGCAATGTCAAGGCACCAAAAGGTTGGAAGTTCCCCCCCAAAGACGGAGTTTAATGGAAAAATGAATGCCTTCCACCCTTTAAAGGGTTGATTGGGTATATGGACTCTGGCTATTCAAGGCTCAGCGAGTGTAGTTTAGCACAGGTGATGAATAGGGGAAGGTGTCTGGCAGAGATTTATCATTACTTGTTAATGTAAAGTGGGAGGGTCTCTGTGTTTGATTCTGTTGGTAGTTGAATGTACATTGGCATGTTTTGCCATCTAAATTCAGTGTAAATGGGCGCTATCCCCTTTGATAGCACTCACCTATAATTAAAAAAATAAATAAAATTGATTTATTTAATTAAATAGAGAGCTAGGGTTAATTAGATCATATTGATTGATTTAATTAATGAGGGAGAATGACTTAATCAAATGAAACAAATAAGGGTATTCGATTAAATGGTTAGACAGAGGGATGATTCAAGATGAAAATGATGTTAGTAATCGGGATCAGATGTGCAATATCAATCAGTACATTTTACGTGTCTACAGTTTTTCTCTCAGACTTTAGTATGCTCTTCTTCGCTTCCAGCTCAGAAGTGTGTGGATGATAGCAATGATGCAAAACTCCAAAGTTTGCGGTAAGCCTTCAAAGAGGTATGAGGACTTCTTTTATAAAAATTATTGATTTGAATGGACGATCCAGATTAAGAGGTGGATGATTAAGATCAAGGGTCAAGAATCCTTGACATGAATTGATTTGGGAGATAACTAACTGCAACTAGCTATAGGATTTTAGTTAACTATTTGCATGAGAAAGTTAAATAATTGCATGAATTAGTTAAATTGAATTGATTGCTTTGTTAAGAGATGATCTATCTATTAACTCACACTAAGTAAGAGTGAACTAATTTTAATGATGAGAGAAGTGAAATTGATTAGTCAGTGAAGTGGAAGAGAGTGTTCATTAAGAACAAGGTGGAAATGCATGAGATTAATAATTATTTAAATGAATTTATTAGAGAAATGTACAAAATTAATTTTATTAAATAAAAATAATAATTTTATTTATTTTGGAAGAAGATAATATTTGAGAAATAAATTAAATAAATTAAAAACAATTATTTAATTCAAGAAGTGAGAACTTGCATGAGTATTTAATAATTAAATAAATTTAATTATTATTTACATGTGAAAGATTGAGTTAATTAAATAAAATAAATGATTTTATTTATTTTTAGAAAAATATAATCTTGAGGAATTAAATTAAATAATTAAAACAATTACTTAATTTAAGAAGTGGGAATTAATTAAATAATAAATTATTTAATCTTGGAGATAAGACCTATATAAGGAATTTGCATAAGATTTAATAATTAATTAAATGAATTAATTATTAAAAGAATGTGCAAGTGGGATTCAAATAAATAAATTAAATGTTTTATTTATCATTGATGAATGGATAATGTTGAGAGGAGATAAGGTTGAGAGATTAAAGGATAATTAAATAATTAAAGTAATTATTTAATTTAGAAAGTAGGAAAGTGGATAATCAAATAATAATTATTAATTTTGAAAGGAATAATGGATGGTTAATTAAATAATGTTAATTTATTTTAATCAAAAAGAATAAATATTTAAAGATATAATTAAATAAATAGGATTTATTTAATTAATCAAGAAGAATGAAAAATTAAAGATATAACATCAAGAAGATAAGATTTAGTTAATTCATCAAGAAGAATAAAGAATTAAAGATATAATTAAATAAATAAGATTAATCAAGAAGAACAAAGAATTAAAGATATAATTAAATAAATAAGATTTATTTAATTAATCCCGAAGATAAATTAGATTGATTTAATTAGTTAAAAAATGATTAATTAAATAACATAAAAATCATTTAATTAATAGTGGAAATATGATTTTAGATAATAATTAAATAATTGAACATTATTTAATCATTAGGGAAAAACCAATATTAGTGTTAAAATGCTAGCTCGCAAGCTAAGACAATTTCAGGTATCTATAGTCACAAGCTAAATTTATGTGAAGATGTCATTTATAAATTTTATTTAATGCACTAATCAAAACAAGATCAAAACAGAAGGGAAAAAGACACGAGTATACAATTTCACCATTACAAATAATAAAGTAATTAAAGATAAGAAATAATATCTACATTAAGACCAAATAAAATTCATCATCCCTAACAAATTATTTATACCAAAAAATTTAAACCAAAAGTCAACTACTAGCACAACCCTAGCTTGAAAAATTAAAAGAAATATAAATGATCAATAATTTAACAAATACAAGACTTAATTTAAAAATGGAAATCAAAAAGTAGTAATGCTTACATTTTAACTCTATTTTTTCTATTGCACATAATTTATGAGGGATTGACCACCTATGAGTGGATTAAAATATAGAATCTTTGAGCAATTTAATATAATTTTTACATTTTTCAAGAAGAGAGACATCCTACACGAGAAGTCTTGAAGAAGCCAATGATAGGCTCAAAGGGAGTTGTTAATGTCTTTGGAAGGCACATAACAAGATAGGCATCATTGTACAATGGCATTTGACAAGAACTTATGTCTTTAAAGGACATGCAACAGACAATTGTCATTTTTTTAATATACAGAGCCTTCACCAATGGGACTTTGTAAGGCACAAGGGTACTATCAAGGCTAGCAACTTACAAGTGTGGAATCACTCATTCACCATTATAACATTAGCACTTGCAACATTAAGAGGGCAGTGGATTCTCCAATAGGAAATATGGACACATGATAAAAGAAAGTGCTTTGTTGTACAAAGGATATTTTTTCCTTATAAGGTGGACAATTCCAATGTGATGCAACTTTTCTAGTGTCTTTGGGGCTTGAAGCCTATTAACTAATTACTACAAACAATTATAATCCTTCACTAATTTTTTGAAAGTTATGTGTTGGGGCTTTTTGTTGCAATGCATTATATAGTGGATGATTGCAATTCGAAGTATTGTCCATTGTGAAATGCTAGCTCAACCAGGATTACATGGTCTATAATTGTGATTAAAGCTTTCTTCCAAAAATAAGATGAGAGTTCCTTCTCAACTAAATATTCTACCAAAAATCACTAATAGAATACCAAGGAGTAGATATTTTTTAATAAAAGCTTCTTTATTTATAATGGTTGTGTTGAATGGTGGTTAGGATTGAACATAAATATAAAGAACTTCAAGGGGAGACATACCCAAAATTGACAAAGATGGAGTGAAGGTGGCAATTATGGTAGAAAAAGCCTTGGACATCAAATATCTTGTGTTTACAAGGACACCCACAATGTATTTCAACTTTAGAATTGAGGCAAAAGTTGTGCTTCACTAGCCTATTCCAATGACTTGTAATACTTGTGTACAATGCATTTATATATATTATTTTCAATAGATTTTAGAATAAGTTTTTCTAATTTGGACATATTATTCTAATTTTTATGAGAATAATGGTCATGTCTAAAAATTTGCCCATTTTCATTGCTAAACAAGGTTTTTTTGTGTTCTTTCTAGTAAACAAGGCATCTTCCAACTCTAAATCTAACCAAATTGTTTAATACCAATGATGACTACCGAAATAAAATCAAATAGCAGATTTTTATTCAAATTACAATGGAGAAATGATACCTATTTATATAACTTGAGGTGTATCAATGTTGGGCATAATTAACCAATATTAGAGTAACAAAATATTCTATGGAGTGCATATTCTAACAAACTAGCTTGAAATAAAGAGTGTAATAACCCACCTATACAAACTAAGTAATTATTTATTAACCTATAATGTGTATTTATTTACCATACAAATTATATTATCATATCTCATATTATTATATCAATAATAATTTCCTAATATTTCCAGCTTATTACATCATAGTCTTAAGAGTGCAAAAGAGAATTTTGAAATGCCTCAAACTTCACTTGCTCAAAAGATTTGGTGAAGATTATTGTACATTGATATGAGTGGGGCAAAACTAGAGTTGAATATTGTGTTGTTGAAGCTTGCATATGAAATGAACATGTTTCGTGTGCTCATGGAATACTAGATTAAGAACAAGTTTCAAACACCTTGATTGTCGCAATACAAGCCAATTGTTTATGTGGTATTCAAAATCTTGCTATTATATAATGTAACTATATCAGTGCATAAACAATTACTCTTATTGCACCATATTACCATGAAACAATGCTTTGTATTTTACTTCCCCATGAAATAGAACCAAAACCCAAAAATAAAACAAATCCAAATCTAGTTTTTCTTTCATCAATAGATCATGCAAGGTTTGTGCCCATATAACAAGTCAAGAATGAATTCATCATTCTTCTTGTATTCCAAACTATGTTCCATAGTACCATGAACATACCTTAATACTATCTGTGTTGCTTTCTAGTGACTCATCTTTGGCTTTTGCAATCAAATCATGAAAGATAACTACAAAAATAAGGGATATCTAAGCTAGTGTAGGTCAAGTAAATGAGAGTCCCAATCAACTTATATTAGTAGCATTTACCTATAGAGATGGATCAAAATGAGAAAATTGAAGTCTTGTCTCCATGGGTGATGCAATAGGCTTACAATCCATCATCCACAATTTCTTGAGTAGAGTCTTAGCATACTTCATCTAAGACACAAATATGTGGTGCTTCATTTGTCATACCTCCAAGCCATGACAATAGTGCATACACCCAAGATCATTTATGTCAAATGATCAATTAAGATCATTCTTTGTAAAATCAACCATCTTCACTAAACTTCCAATGATGACAACCTTGTTGTTTGAGATAGAGCTTTGGATCATAAGGACTTCACTAAAATACATGTTGCACAAGATGTTCATCTTGATGTACCATGCTCTAGGAGCCTATTTGAGACTAGAGAGATTCGATAAGTCTACACATCTTTTGATATTTACCATGTGTTACAAATCCCTTTGTTTGGATTATATAGACCTCCTAATCCAAGTCGTGATTGAAGAAAGTACTATTCACATCCAACTAGTGAGCCTTCCATTCAAACATAACAACCCTTGCAAAGACCATTCCAATAGTCTATATCTTGGCTATGGGAGCAAAAGTCTACTCAATCAATGTCTTCCTTTTGTGCATAGTCCTTTGCTACAAGTTTTTCCTTGTACTTGTCAAGACTATCATTAACCTTGCACTTGGTCTTAAAGACCCACTCAAAACTAATAAGCTTCTTCACTAGTGGAAAATCAACATGTTGTCATGTGCTCTCTCCATGAGAGCCTAATACACTACATCCATAACATCTTTTCAAGGATTCTTGTATGGTGTTTGTAAACCACCCAAGTAATGTTTGCATAGTACTTGAGGGTAAAGGTACAAAATCATTTAGTTGACCATTATCATCACCATCCTTATCATCAATAGCACTTTCATTATCACAATCTTCGTTATCAATAGGAAGGACAAGAGCCATCTCCACAACATATGGTTGTGGAGAAAGTAAGTTGGGCTCACTCTTCTCACTAAAGACTACATTCCTACTACTATCAAGCTTTTTGGTGTTGGAATCTAAGAATCAATAGAACTTTGACGTGTTACTATATCTGACGAAGATACATTTCAATACTTCCCCTTAGGAACATGCATATAGACATTGCATCCAAAAACGTGAAGTTGTGAAATAGAAGGCTTAACACCGATCCATGCATCCTCTAAAGTGATTCCATCAAGAGATTTGGTGGGTGTGTGGTTCAATAAATAAATCATAGTATGAATAACCTTACCCAAAATGCTTGTCCCAAGTGGGAATCATTTAACTTATTGCACACCATTTCACGGGAATTCATTTAATGAGAACTTATTGTCCCTAAAAAAAAAAAGTGAGTTCATGGTTAGTGTACTTCCCCCCTCAACTTGAGTGAAACACATAAATGACAACCAAAAGCATAGAGCCTTTAAACTTCAAAAAATGTGAAGTTTTGATCCTTGGTCTTAAAGCAACACACCCATATTTTCTTTATATGATCAATAAATTCATGTATCCACATAGATCAATATGCACTAGATCCAATGGAATTGATGATTGATGATTGCTAGATCCTAAAAAGGCTCGATGTTGCTTCCCAACTAAGCAATTAGCCAAGACCATTGATTTTCTTAAGTGAGGGAAGACCAAGTGCTCAAATAGATGTTGAATGATCATCATCCCTAAAAAAATCCTAAAGTGAGTTCATCTGAGATTAGTGTAGCTTCTTGGTCAACCCCTAACAACTTGAGCATAGAAACACTCATGACATAGGTGGATCTCTAAGAGTGACCAAAATGCATGTCAGCTCTAAAGCACTTTAAACCAAATTGAACTCAAATGAGGAAGATCCTCAAGAGTTTGGGTGACATACACAAACTCTTCATCTTGAAAGTTGTCATCTTTAGCAGTATTGCCATGTTGGTGATGTCCACCTTTCATCTATAACTACCATGTGGACAACACTTCATCCACCTATTGCTAATGTACATGAATGGCATGTTCATGTTAAAACATCACTAACCAAAGAGAGTGCTCTCACACTAACACCAACGCACCAAGATAGCCATTCACACGTGACCTAGATATATCACTAGACCCTTAATGTCATAGGTGGTATCATCTCTAAGAGTGACCTTGGTAAAAGAAGAGGTGTAGTTCAAAGTAATGAACCAATCCTTCATGTCATGTGCTCTAAAGCACTTTAGTCCACATACCAAATTGAACTCAAATGAGGAAGATCCTCAAGAGTTTGGGTGACATACACAAACTCTTCATCTTGAGAGTTATCATCTTTAGCCATATTACCATGTTTTTAATGTCCACCTTTCATCTATAACTACCATGTGGACAACACTTCATCCACCTATTGCTAATGTACATGAATGGCATGATCATGCTAAAACATCACTAACCAAAAGAGGATGCTCTCACACTAACACCAATGCACTAGACATTCATCCACACGTGACCTACAACACAACTATGCCTAATGCACACTCCAACTCTACTAAAAACCCCTAATCATGCTCACACCATCAACACATGAAATGATGCAACTTTATTACACCTTTATTTTGTAGGGTTGTTTTATGCCTAAATGCTCTGATATTACACTCCAACAAGAAAAGAATGAACCATGAGCCCCTACCCGTGCACATTCTACTAAATCTATCATTGCATTGTCATACTTCACAAATTCTAAGTCACTCAACACATCACATCCTCAACTCTACAGCCTTTCCATTTGACCTATTTCTTTATGCACATCTTCTTGACTTTGGTGCCCATCACCTACTCAATTTCCTCTTACACTTTCTCCAACAACTCTCACTCCAAACCACCTCTTGATTATATGCTTGCATTTGCTTCATTAAGGTGTCCCTCAACATAAGGGTATATGTCTTCAACATAGAAGATAGGCAAAATATCTACTCCTCAACAACTTTATCTCATATGCTCATATGATTCTTCTCAAACTTCTACAAGACCTTGCATATCATACATTCTCAAATCTCTCCTTCCACAAGTGCACCAAGACCATGTCTCCAACCCAAAATTCCAACTCCCTTCTTTTTGTGTTCACACATTGCTTATATTATGTGCTTCTCCTCTCCTACCATTCACGTAGTCATCTATGCACATTACACACTTTGCAAAAGTGTTTACATTTATGCTCCTTCAAAAGGAGCATCTTTCTATTTGTGTGAACTCCTTACTCAACAATTTGCTCACTTCTTTGCACACTTAGGCTGCCTCACTTTGTTGCTATACATCATGACACCTCTTCCATGCATTTTCCTTGTGCAATCTCTCTTTAGCCTTCACCACACACTAGCAATGCTCCTCTACTAATTTTGGAGTTATCATTCTAAACTCATCTTGAATGGAAAATTGCAATTTGTCTCATACCTAGAGACTTTCTTTGTGACATCCTCTATATGACCAACACAAAAAGTCATTTGATGGAACTCTTCAATGTAGTCCTTGATGCTCATCTTCTTTTTCTTCAAGTTTTGTAACTTCCCTAAGAGATTCATCTCATACTCCACAAGCAATTATGTTGCCCTTAACTTGGTGACCAATTTGTTCCAAGTTTTAATCTTTTCCTTCCCAAATCGTTGACTATTCCTCCAGATATGTTTCCACCACAATAATGCATGTCCATTCATGTTGGTGCTTATAAATCTTGCCCTCCTTTAGGTCTTTTATGGACTAGTATTCAAAATACTTGTTCAGCTTTGTAATATAACCAATCAAATCCTCTAGGCATAAAGCTCACTAAGTAGTTTAGGATGTCCATGCACAACTTACCACCCATCCAACTTTTATTGAGTCTTCATCAACTTCATGTGTGAACCTCAAAGCCTTGTTATCACTTAAGTCTACATCTACATCTTTGTGCAAAGCATTCTCCATAGCTTCCAATCTCCACAAAGCTCTCATTACATCCCCCAATTATGCTACCTTTTTATTGTTCCTAAAAGCAAAATTCCTTCATTCACCATTTTGTTTCCTAGAACACTCTATAATACACTCACTCAACACACCACCTACCCGATTAGAGGTTATTGGAAGATGCCTACCTTTGTTGATTTTCACCCCACTCGTATATGTGGAAACTAGACTCAAGTTCACAAATCAAACCTTACATTGACACTAAATGATGTTTTTTCACGACACTACTCCACTTTAATACCATATGATGCAATCATGGTTAAAGGTCCAAACAAAGGAATGCCTACACAACCTTCAAAATTGCACAACAAAACACTCACAAACAACAACAAACAAAAAAATAGACCTTAAACAATTTATCTCATCATTGTTCTTCAATGGAGGATCTATGGACATCACAAAGACCCATTAAAGGATGACTGCAACATATAATACACAAACTAAACACTTGATATTTCCCTCAATTTGACTAAACAACACTCACGAACTTTTCTTCTCCACAACCCTACTAAACTCCTACTTTAAACTCTCTAACATAACGACTCAAAACCTACTTGTCAAAAACTTTACAAACTTTTCTCCACAACTCTACCAAACTCCTACCTTTAAACTCTCTAACATAATGACTCAAAACCTACTTGTCAAAAAATTTACAAACTTTTCTCCACAACTCTACCAAACTCCTCGCTCTAAACTCTCAAACTTAATGACTCAAAATATATTTGCCAGAAACTTACTTCTCCTAGAGACAACTCTTTATGCACAAGCTCAACCTTTGCATTTAATTTGCTTCATTGTCGGAACTACACTAACCTCCTAGAAAGCATTCATAAGTACCTACTCCAACCTCAATAAATGACACAACTCACCCATTGATCAAGGAGCAATTACTAGTGATTAAACAACTAGTTAACCTAACCAACCAACCATCCAAGCATGACATCCACCTTTCATCCCTAACCATGTGGATGAAACTTCATCCACCCACCAACCACAAGTGCATGCAAATGACATAATCGTGTCAAGACATCACTAACCAAACTATTGCATTAACACCAATGTGTCAAAACATCTATCCACGCACGACCTACAACACAAATTGCACTTAGAGAACACATCCCAACTCTAATCAAAACTCTTCACCATGCACACACCACCAACATGCAAAACCATAGATCTTTATTATATCTACACCACACACACAAAACCATACTTGTATTGTAACTACACCATTCCATGCACATAATATCAATGCATGAACGAGTTATTGAATATGATTATTCTATGCCTACATCAAAGCAAACGACCAAGGGGCGACATATGATGGGTAAGCACTCCAAAGAACGAGCATTTTTTTATACAACTAATTTGTCAAAATGGGAGTACTTTACCTGCCATATTGACTACTCCAAACAATGTCTAACAATTTAGAACTGGTGAATATTCTCCACTAGGCTATCAACAAATTAAACTGTTCCAGGCTACCTTGCAAAATAAACTAAAGACTCATTTAGGAGTAGCAACTTTTTGTGGATATACACAAAAATGATCGATGCTGACAAGTAGCATATCAATTGTTACCAAAAAAAAACCCAAAACCTTAACAATACCAATTCTAAGAACTTTTGTTTTCCTACACAGCTTGTACACATCCAAAAGTGCCGGCATTGACTTCCAACCTTAGTTTGCCTAAAAAGGAAATAGATTCAATTAAGAATATTTACAAAACATTGGCCCAATCTTTGCACTTTTTTAAGGGCTTATTCCTGGATCTTTACACTTCATTTAATGGAGTGCTGGTTGGTTATGTTGTACACAATTTCTAACAGATCACTTAAATAGAAAGCCAAATTGAAATTTTGATAGCTCGAGTTTCTCTACAGAACTTTAGTCGTAAGGATATTTATACATTAAATAAATATATGCAAATCACAATAAGGCCATTTATTATTATATCCTTGCAGGGCTGAGAGAAATTGAAGTAAAATCATGCAATCTATACAAGAGACTATTATTTCTTCAAGTGAGGGAGAAAAGGATCAAATCATTCATACCTTCTATGATTTAATAGCCCACTTAATGAAACTAAGGGCTATAGTGGTCTTCAAAATAATGATATAGCACAACCATGGTCTCAAAATTCACAGTAAAAACTGCGAACAATGTTGGGGCTCTATTAAATATTGAAGCATCCGAAGATTTGAACAGACACCGTGTTTAAACCCACGATGTCCTAATTTCTTGCCCCTCCCTAACATCTACAGGGAAATCAGATATGAAAGACAGGCAACAAATTTGCAATTCAAGGCTGCAAAGCAACAACTAAAATCTTAAAAGTTCCTTAGAGTACATTAATGCCAATTGCAAGTGCATGGGTCTAGGCAGCTTCATTACTTTCTATATGTGCCTGCTCACATCTGCAACATCTCAAGATAAAATGTAATTCAGCTGGTTTGACTAAATATAAACACTCCATAACAATAATTATACGATTCACAAAGAAATAATATAAGAAAAAGTCACACACACATCTTAGAAGACTGCATAATGGTTACACGAGAATCTCAAAGATACAAACATAACTTAAATTCAAATTACCTCCTCATCTTCTCCGGCAGGATTCTCTGCCCTGGGCTGATCTTCACCTGAAAGCACATTTACTAAAAAGCCTCAGCAATACGATTTGAAAGAAGTAAAAACATCAGCCATCTGATAAACTGTCCCTCTAAACATGAAAAATACGGTAAATCATGCTTATGACTGCTCTGTCCTGTAGAAGACATATTAACTAGATCCTACTAATGGCATAACAAAAGGCTGGCTAGTGACGACAATAATCTAGCATAGGGACGATTTCAACCCTAATTAGTAGCAATATGAAGCAGTGTATAAACATTTTTGTCAAAGCAAATTATAAAGATGTCCCAAATCATGAAAATAAAACAGTGAATGTGATAATTTCAACCCCAATTAGTACCAACAAGCAGCAGTGTATGAACATTCTTCTCAAAGATTCTTCTCAAAGCAATTCCTGTGCATCGAAAGCTAATTTGAAGATATCATTCCAAACCATGAAAATAAAATGGTGAATGTGATCATGATCATTTCTACTCTAGTAAGTACCAAGAAGATAGTGTATAAACATGCTTATCAGAGCAGATCCCATATATCAAAAGTTGATATGAAGGGATCATTCCAAAGCTTCAAAACAAAATGGTAATGTGATCATTTCAACCCTAGGTAGTGCCAAGAAGATATAGTGTATAGACATGCTTGTCAGAGCAGATCCCATGCATCAAAAGTTGATGTAAAGGTATCATTCAAAAGCTTCAAAACAAAATGGTGAATGTGATAGTTTCAACCCTAATTAGTACCAAGAAGCAGCAGTGTATAAACATGCCTGTCAGAGCAGATCCCATACATAAAAAAGTTTATATAAACATATCACTCTAAATCATGAGGAAAAAAATGATGTCAGTCATATCACTGTAACTCTTTAAATGCCACTTCAAGGAAAATTTTGAAAAAATTAATAACAGTGCTTTTGAAACCAGCCACAAAAAAAATAGGAAATAATTAAAGAAATGAAAGTTCCTCCTTATGCGGTATCAGTATTAAGATTTACCTAAATATTTTGATTAAAACTCAACTAAATAGGGGTTTTTCAAGTAAACCAGTTGCAACTGTGAACTAGAACAAGGGCATTCGTTCTGCATTGCATGGGAAATTATATGTATTAGATAGATAAATTTCCCATAAATTGAAAAGAGGGGATGAAGTACAACAAATGGCATCTAATCCAGATAATATCAACAGTTCATATCCATTTCTACCAGTATTAAGCAATACCTGCACCACTGAAGTGAGGAAATGTGCATGGCATATTTACTACTCCAGGAACATATCCTTACATAAATATTTTGATGGTTAATTGAATTGATTACTGACAAAGCTTAAAAGACAATAAGTTCTGAAGTTACTATCAAAAGGTAAAAAGCCACAACGTTAAAGAAATGACACAACCATGTATGACTTTGATATATTGTTTTAGCAAAGAACATGCAAAAGGTAATTTTTTTAATCACTAAATGGAAAATTGGTTGACTATATTATTATCACACATTTGAATATGAAAAAAGGGAACAAGTGTTTGACTTTTTACTAAAGAATAACACAGTCCATAAATTTAGAAACATGACAGTAATATAAAATTAAATAGTTGGTAACAAATTCAATCTTACCTCCATCATCCTGGAGATCAGAGGTCCATAAAGTGAGGTTGTCTCTTAGGAGCTGCATGATTAAAGTACTATCTTTGTATGACTCTTCACTTAAGGTGTCAAGTTCTGCAATAGCTTCGTCAAAAGCTTGCTTGGCCAGATGGCAAGCCCTGCAACATATGTTTCATATGTATACAAAAATCGTGTAAATTAGTATAACCTCACCTTAAAGAATTTCAATTACTTGGATACACTTGGTAAGTCACTTTTCTAGTTATAATTCAAAGAGGCCAGAATGCGTACCTTTCAGGTGAATTCAGTATCTCATAGTAGAAAACTGAAAAATTCAAGGCCAGTCCAAGTCTAATTGGATGAGTTGGAGGTAAATCAGTCTCTGCAGTGGTTGAAGCAGTCTGCAGCAACACACTGTAATTAGTGACTACTCTGGCCAAACTCATTAAAGCAAGCATTTATGTAGCTGAAAAGGCTGTCATTCTTATGGCAGGGAAACAAACGACTTTGGTAACAATATTCATTTTGTTTTTAACTTTTTCACCTAACAGAGCATACCTGCAAATGATACCAACAATATAGAGAAGCAAAACACTATGGTTGTAAACAAATTCATTCATCACTAATGGGAAGAAACCTTACAAAATGATAGAAACCTTATAAGAAGGAACCAAATTTTCTTCTCCTTTGCACAGACAAGACTTGAAGGACTTTTGACATAAGATAGCTTTCCATCCAAAAGACGAGCTATAGCCTATAAATTTTCAAAGCTAGAATTTGAGAAGAAAACATAACGACAGATGACTGGTACTGGTAAATTTTAGTAAATATTGTATGTTTATGTACAATTATATAAGCAGAATATTAGTGTTTTTAAAATTACATAGGATCTTAAATAAATTTTTAATATGTTTTTTGGAACAAAGGTATGAATTTAACCAATTGGTGAAATTATTTGACCTATGAGTGAGGAAACCCCGTGCCTAAGTAAACCCACTATTTAGGGCAAACCTGTCAAAGCAACAGCTTGTCTACATTTGGATTAGCCTTGAAGACTTTGAATACAGAAGTTGAACACCAGCAGCAGCAAAACCCAATACATAACAACCAAGTATGACATCATCAGAAGAAAACCAGATGATAATATTTAAAAGTGGCCGACACTGTATGATCTATGAGGAGAACAGCCAGCTCTCAATTCATCCTTCAACAAATTTATTAGAGCCATAATCAAACGCATTCCTCTCCACATCGTTGGAAAGGCCAATCGTGGGAGAATGACAGTAATTCAAGTATAGCAAAGGACCTAATCTTGCACGATTCCTAGACAGCTAAATGAGTGAAGGAACCCTGGTCTAAGTAAATCCACTATTTAGAGAAACCCTGGCAAAGGAACAGCTTATATACATTTGCACTAGTCTTGAAGACTCTTGAAAACAAAAGTTGGATGCCAGCAGGAAAACCCAATACATGACAACCACGTATGATATCATCAGACAAAAAACAGGCAATAATATTTAAAAGCAGCCAACACAGTATGATCTATGAGAAGGGCAGCCAGCTCTCAATTGATCCTTCAACAAATTTATTAAAGCCACAATCAAACCCATTCCTCTCCACATCATTGCAAGGCCAATCACCTATATTACTAAAGAATAAAGATACAAGCATGTGTAAACCTGCTGTCACAATTACCCTGACTTTCCAATACCAAACCTTCAGTGCTTTAAATTTAAAAACAATAGCCTGTTAGCTAGGCTTTCTACCTGGTATGCTTTCAAAGACTGATCAGACGCTTCTTTCCTCTCATTTGCTGTTTTGAATTCTGCCAAATAACGATAGTAATCGCCTTTCCTGAGCATCACCAAGAAAATAAGTATTAATAGCCATGAACCCCTATCATCATATCATTAAATATCAATTATGAAAAACTTAAAAATACCAACAGAGATGTGAATCTGGTAAGTTACATTTTATAGTAAAAAACAGTGGATTCGCCAACACTGGAAGAAGGAATGAGGTGTTCGTCAATGATGGTCATAATATCATGACAGATCTTAGAAAGTTCTTCTTCCACCTTGTGCCTGTAATCCCTAATACGCTTCACATTTTGATCATTGCCCTTGGCCTCCTCCTTCTGCTCAATAGAAGACATTATCCTCCATGACGCTCGCCGAGCCCCAATGACATTCTTGTAGCCTACCGATAGCAGATTCCTCTCCTCCACTGTTAACTCCACATCCAGCTTTGCTACCTTCTTCATTGACTCCACCATTTCTACAACAAATTATAACATGCAAAATTACAGATCTGCTATTGTTGTAAAGTATCTTTTATTTTCCTTTTTCTCTTAAGTAAAAAATTCAATGGCTAGATTGTTATTTTTCTCGAGGAAAAAACACCGTGATAAACAATAAATGAAACTAGTCGACAAATTCAACATCAAGGATCCATTGCCAAAAAGGTTAAATCAAATTTTAATATATTGTTTGCTGTAAAAAGAGCTGAAATGCATCCATAGAGGAATCTTCAGAATCGTAGATCCGTTAAAAGCTTCCGTGACCATCCAAAAATTCACGTCTATACATTTTGGAAAACAATCCATGAGGGTATCAGAAAACAGACTGATCCTAACCCACCCTTAGAGATCCAGTATCAGAAAAGGGGGTTTCTCTTCCAATGAAAAAGGCACGGTTATATTAACTACAGGACAACCTTCGCTATTGCAGATCTACCCAAAATTTCTGTAGCCTACCTAAAACTTCATGAGTATCATATAAAATATCTACGACCTACCTAAAACTTCGTGGGTATCATATAAAATTCCCGTGACCTATCCAAAACTTCATGGGTATCATACAAAACTTTTCTGGACTACCCAGAGCTTCATATTTTCACACAAAATTTATGTAGTTTATCCAAAACCTAATGAGCAACATATGTACAAGTAAACAATCCATGATACCATCAGAAAAACGTAGAGATCCCAACCAAGCTTAGGACTGCAAGAGTGTCTAAACTAGATGAGGACTGCAAGAGTGTGAAAAAATTTCTTTTTCAAGGAAACTTTCGGTCATTTGTGATCACCATGCTTAACTATAGTAAGCATTATACACAGCAAAGCTTCATGGGTATCCAATGTTATGTACAAAACTTAATGGGTATCCATGTAAAACAGATGAGGACTGCAAGAGTCTGAAATTTTTTCTTTTCTAAACAAACTTTCAGGTTTTTGTGATCACCATTCTCAACAATATCAAGGATTATACACAGAAAAACTTCATGGGTATCCTAAATACAGGCAAACAATCCATGCTGGCACCAAAAAAATTAGAATGATTAACCATAAACTACCATGAGGTACTCAAACTAGATGGGTATCACAGGTACCTCAGAAAACTAATAGATCAAAGAAATCATAGTTTTAAAAAAAGAAACAGCATACCGTCATATCTCTCAGCCTGTTCGGCCAGTTTGGCCATGTAAACATGATTCTCTCGCTCCTTCTCGGTACTCATGGTGTTTAGAAGAAGAGCTAGACACTGGTCTGAAGCTACGCTGTAGGAAAGAGACGAAGGGGGCAGAGAGAAATAGAATGGTATATACCTAAAGATGTGGACGATGATTCAAACTTAACAAACGGTTTGGGGTGCTTTGAAAGAGGAAAGCAGGGATTGGATCTGCACCGCCCAATGTGAGAAAGGAGGGTAACATCTAACATGCAGTAATCTATTATAAAGGATGGGTGATGTGAGCATTGTTATTTTAGCCTTTCTATCGCCGACAGCTGGCGATGATGACCGCATGCCCAACGAGGATGATGGTCAGTGGGCCACAATCACCAAATAGCCAGCTGTATCTATCTTTTTGGGTTGAATACCGACCCCGTCAAGGATCAAACTTCTCTTCTGTATCGGATTTATCACTCATTTTGACCCCAACCCATGCAACTGGCTAATGTTGACATTTCATTTTGTAAATATGTGTAAAGTTGTGTTTGAACTTATCTAAGTATTTCTATACACATATTACTTAGCCACATTATATATTTTAAATATTTCTTCTATTAATGTATTTATTATTATATTTATGTAGATATTTTTATGAAGATGTTATTATGATCTGGTGTTTTTTATGTTTTAGAATTAGTTTGTAGTTGGAGGGATATTCTTGTAGTGTTGAATCGTCTTATCAAATTTTTAAAATTTAGTTTAGATTTTGACTAAGTCATGTCTATATTGTTCCCACCTAAGATAAACTAAACACAAATGTGTAATGTGTTACTATGTTCTTGTATTTAAAAGCATTCAATTCATTTATTTTAGTTTTTTATTGATCATTTATTATTTTTGAGCATTCTAAGGGATACCATTCTCATTTATACCATTCAATTGGTGCAGTAAAAGGAATCTAGTTCTACACAAATATTCTAGGAGCATATGCATGACTTTAGAGTGTTGTTCGCAATCATTCATACACATCTCCTCAAGTTGACCTAAGAGAACATGTTCCCTTTTAATATATTGGAAGATATTATTAAATACTACTAGGTTGTTGAGATATTAGAAGACATGGAACAAGCCCAAGCAAATCAAGTGAAGTAAAGAACAAGAAATTGTAGATTTCATAATATGAATTTGTAGGTGCAAGATAGATCTACAATCCTATATTAGTCCCTAATGGTGAAAACAATCATTTATAAATTTGATAGAATATTATAATTCCAAGGCAACTGTCAAACTCTTATTTGTTGTTCATATGTACTAGCCCAAACCATAATGGGGACAAAGAAAGAGAAACACATGGTTGACAATATTTTTGCATAATAGTTGCACCATATAGTATACAATGTATTCTCATACATACGCATTATCATTTTTTATTACAATCAAAACATATGAGTGTTGTCACCCTCAAAACAACACCAACATAAGAACTAAGGCATGCACAAAAAGGGTGTGTACATGACACACACAAGGAGAGACCCTACATCATCTTGACATGGAAGGAGGGCCAAACATTCCAAATGTGGCACTCTCCAAAGTAGAATTCTAATCCTAAAGTGGAAAACACAAGTAAAGAGGCATAATCACATCTATCTGCTAAAGTTGGCATGCATAACAATGCAATGCACTTCAAACTTAGATAATACATTAGCAAAATAATCATCCCATGAGAAACAACTCACCACAAGATTTCAAAAAGGATTAGCAATATGCATTGAAATCTTAACAATGACACCAAATAGGAGATAAGGCCTCGTAGTATACTAGTGACAAGCTACTCATACACATCACCCAGTCATGCAAAACAAGAAACTACTGCAAGAAAATGAAATGTGGTTCATTATCTATTTTTTAAGATTAAACTTCAAATAGGAAGCATATGAATGTTCATTTATTAATTAATTTATATTTCATGAGCATAAACAAAATGAAAGAGAATATCAATCTTTCTACTCAAATTCACATACACAACCAAAGAGACCGTAGGGACCCTTTCTAGTGTACCTAGTGTGAATGGAGATTGTAGACCTACATAAACACAACAAACAATCGCACAATTAGATTCATATGCAAGTTAAATCCACATTCCCCATGGAATTCATTTACAATGCACAAAATAGGAAATAAATGAAGAACACAACAAAGAAAGCTATTAAATCCTATTAAAGCAAGCAAACTCTTAATCCCATGGGGGAATTGGTAACATTTTGATGTGGAAAATGGCCCTTTTTCCAATCCCTTGTAAGATTTGATGAAGATTTGTTGATGATTGAAGCTCTTTGACGAAATTTTGGCATAACCTAGCTATGATGATGGAAAAATGCTATGGAAATGGATGAATTTGCTCTAAATATGAAGATAGTAACTTTGCTCTAAATTGTGGATGAACTTGTGGATCCAAAATGAGAAGAAAAGCCTCTTATTTATAGATGAGAATGATGGAGAATGAGGCAAAAGGGATGAATGTGGGACTAATCTTCAACCAATGGCCAAATGCTACTTGTTAAGATGTGAGAGGTTGAGGGTTGAACACATTTTGATGAATGTGTCAATAAATGATATTAAGTGGAATTTCAAATTTATGAAATGACATGTTGGAGGGACAAAGAAATGACTTAAATGCCACTTGGCTCAATGCACAAGGACATGTAAGAGGAGTTAAATGCCTTGTTGGGAGGACAAATCCCTTTGGAGGGATTTTCAAATTTGGAGGAATATTCCCCTTTGATGCCATGTTGAGGGAAATTAGAAGATTTAATAAATCAATTAAATGATTTTCTTATGCAAGTTGCAAAAGCTAGAGGATGTGATGGGTGAGATTAAGATTAATCTTGATTTGATTAATTTAAAGGAGATTAGTTCATGTGACAACTTGATTTATATTTTTGGGTTGATTTAAAATTAAAATTGAGGGGAATATGATTTTGACTTAATTAAATAAAGATTTTGATTTATTTAATCAAGAGGGGCATGATGTTAGATTAAATCAAACAAGAATTAATTTATTAATTTAATAGAAAGACTTTAGAGATTAATTAAATAAAAATGATTTATTTAATTACAGAATATGAATACAATGATTTAATCAAATAAGGTTAATTATTCAATTAAAAGAAGACATTAGGATCAATTAAACAAAATGATTTATTTAATTAATAGAAGGGAATAACTTAACCAGATAAATTTGATTTATTTAATTAAGAGATGAAGTGTGATGAAATTAATCAAATACAAGTTGTTTGATTAAATAACTTAGCAAAGGAGATGATTCAGGATGAAGCGGTATTAGTTGAAATCAGGATCAGGTGTATAGGATCAATTGATACATTTTTCGTGTCTACTTTTTGCCCCTCTTTGAAGCAAAGTACTTGTTGTGTTGGTTCAAAGAATAAATTGTCGTGATCAAAATTTTTTTTAAAAAAACAATTTTTAAAAATGCCCCATTGTTGCCTTGGCAAGAAGAAACATGTTGATATACTGCCCCCTCGAGAGATTGGACAAAAATTTGAATTTTTGGGTGATCTCACCAAAAAAAGGGGACAAGGTGCCTAACAGATCCAAAAAGGCTCCGGGATGCCAAAAATGTGCAAAAATACAAAAAAAGATGCAAAACGACCCTCGATTGGGCGAAAACGGGCTCAGGGGTCCAAAACCCTAGTCGGATGGCTAAACAGGGTCAAAAAACCCCAAATTTTAGGCTTAAATAGGCCTCAAGGGGCCAGTTCCAATTCATTTGCACACCTAGCCTTTAGAAATTTTTGTGATTTGAGCTCTGAGGACTGATTGAGATGGCGCAACATGTGCTTCCATGACACATTTATGAGCGCGTTCGAGTGTACCAGAGGCTTCCTGGCACAGGACCAATGGCATGTCATCTTGTCCCGACTTTGTTTTTTGATTTTCAAGCACATTTATTAGGGTCTAGAAGTCAACAAAGTCAAACAGTGCTATATAGTGCCACTGAAAAGCTTAAATCGGTGTCGCACGGGCCTAAACTATGTCGCTAATGAGAGTTGCGCTGGGGTGGCGGAGTTTAAAAATTAGGGTTTTGGTGCAAAGTGTGTCGCATATGCACATAGTGTCGCGATGGTCCTGTTTGGAATTTTAGGTCTAGGGGTCAAACTAGGTCGCTAACAAACTACGCCGCGGTGATGAAGTTTGGAACTTTTTAGCTTCCAGTGGCACAATTTAAAAGTTTCAAATAGTGACGCATATGCAAACAGTGATAGATTTGTCGTTTTAGTTGCGCAAACTTCAAACAGGGACTCAATTTTTTTACGAAACTTGACACAGTGACTTTACTGATGCAGGAGGACATGGAGTCAGTCCACTCATGAGAGCACAGATCATCCATTTTGAGCAGACTGACCCAGGATCCCCCTTTGGACAAGGTGCTCTAGGAGCACTTGGGGGCGATTGGCCTATGGTACGTCGCTTACGCATCTCCTATTCAGACACACTTAGGGATGATGACAGCATTGGTGGAGTGTTGGCACAGCAAGATATCTTTGTTTCACCTTCCCACCGGTGAGGCCACAATGACCCTAGAGGACGTGTGGCACATTTTACGATTGCCTATCCACAAAGAGAGAGTGATCTATGATGTGGAGGTCAGGAGGGACACCTACTATGACATCATGGGTCTGGACGAGATCATCTATTCAAAGGGTCAGATCGAGTTAGAGCAGTACAGGGTTGTAGTACTGGCTTTCAGATTGATTGTAGCCACGATCATTTCAGGACTCGTGGCACCAGATCAGTGCGTGTGATACTTCAGCCCAGGATGGGGTCTTGCTTGAGATTGGATGCTCCAATGGAGAGAGTGCTTTGCTTGGGGGCCAGTGATGTTGGCCTCCCTCTATCATGATCTTCATGAGTTTGTGTATTGCGATAGCAGGGTTATCAGATCAGGAGTTACACTCCTGCATATTTGGACCTGGGAGCACATTGCAGTGCTCTGCCCTCAAGTCGTACCCATCCACATGGAGCCTATTTTCAATAGATTTGCACCCTGCTAAATGCAATATTCAGCAATCTACTGAAACATGGAAACCTCCTTTAGATGTGGGTGATCTGAGCAAAGGAGGAATCTCCAGAGTGAATTGGTTCTCCGAATGATAAATCCTATTCTAAATAACTTCTGAGGAAAGGGATAAAAAGATGTACTGAAAACAAAACTGAACCTAACTGATGATTAACTTAAAACTTCTGACAGAAAATAGATCTTGCCACTCACAAAAATTCCTTTACTACAATAGTTCCTACAATCTCACCAATACATGATTCCATCAATAATTTATATGAAGATTCAGAGGCATCGAATACAACATATAACCTAAAAACATGAAACCCTATGCAAAAACTCATAAAAGCTGGACATTAAGGTTTAAAATCTGAAAACTCAAAGCATCAAATTGCTATTACCAGTCTTGAGACAAGAAAATGGAAAGAAAAACTCTGTTGTATTATTAAAACTGGAAGAGTGTCAATTTGCCAAAACTGAGTACAAAGGGTTCACAAGCTCAAAAATGCATAAGAGTAGGAACTGCTATCTGAATTGAGAAGGAGAGCTAAAAGACTAAGTCTTTTGAAAGGCATAACTCTCAAGAAACCCTAATCCGAGCTCAGAAAAAAGCTCCAGGAAAAAGGCTTCAAACTGTCTCAAAAACTGCATAAAAGCAGAAAAAAGCATATCGCTTTTATGATGAACCTGCCAAGCCTCTAAAAATAGGTTGAATCTACTTTAAAAACCAGAAAAACACCTTATCTCTCCAAGATAAGCCACAAATCCGACCAAGAGAAGAAGTCAATAAAAATCTGCTAAAAATGGCAAGAAATCATAAAACAATTTATAAAAGATTGCTTTACAATTCTGCTTTACAGGATTGCAAATTTGCACAATTTGTCTATTTTTTGCAATTAAAGATTAAAAATCTTTTGCAAAAAAGAAAAGCTTCTTCTCTCTCCATTACAATGTTTGATTTTCTCACAAAATCATAAAATCATTAATACATAATTATCTCTCGTCAAAATTTCCCATTGATTTCTCTAAAATCAATTAAATAAGAACCCTAAATGGATCATTGACCTTTCATAAGAATACAAAACCTAAGTGACAAAAAAAAATAATCACTTTTAGATCATAAAGCATTCCCTATGCATATCATACCTTCAACTTTTCTCTTAAACCAATAACACAAGGCACAAACCCTAAAGACCTAAGGTATCAACCAACCTGAGCATTTGAATTCGGCCCCCTCTCAAATATTAGCCTCCAAATTTTAACAAATACATCACAAGGATTTATCTAACTCAAAATTCACATGTGCTTTGACCGAATATTTTGGATGATCATGATGTTGCTCAAATTAGGGCATGAGAAAAAAGGGTCAAACCCTAATCATCACTTCATTTCACACTCTCCACTTTGAAGGAAAAGCTCTGCCAGTGAATATGCCGCCATGACTGACCTTGAATCTGTACTTCAGGTGCCTTGGAAAACTTTGCCATGCTCTTCAGTGGTCGAGCTCGGCCTATTTGAAAACCTCCATGGGAAACCACGCTTGTGGGCTTTTGTCTTCACTTCCTGTGCACAAGGTAAGCCAACTTCCATGGTTTTATTTTGCATTTCTGGCCTTGAGGTCGTGGCTATACACACTCTCCACAACCTTGAAGCAGTGAGTTACACTTAAGCACATACTATCCTCCTCAAGAGCTCGACCCTTCACTTCTTTGGTTCAATGGCCATGTACATGTCGCGGCCTTATGTGTATTATAGAGAGCATGTTTAGAGATTTTGGGCTCGACCCAAAATAGGAAATCCACCTTCTTGTGTATTTGAAGACGAATCTGTATATGGGTATTTGAAACCTCTGAAGAAGACTGTATTTTCTTCGTTTTGAAACTTGGCTCAACACAGGAAATTCGCATTTTGAATGTATTTAGCTATTTTATGTAAAAACCCAATGGGTTATCTCCATTATTGCATTTTCTGTATTTTGAAAGTAAACCCTGGGTGCGGGTACTTGAAATTCAAACTGTATATTCATTTTTATTTCCTTGGCATTCTGCACTTCATGAAAAGAAAGCATCTCCATTGCATCACTGCTGTTGTTTGTCATATTATTTGTCCTCATAAATAAACCCTGTGAAAATAATAAAATTTGTGTATTTATTTGTATCTAGTTTGTAGGCTCGACCCATATTGAAACCTCTTACCATCTTTGCATCTTTAAAACACACTCATTCATGGGTAAGATGAAATTCAAATGAAAATGGTATTTCCCTTATTCAGAAGCTCAACTACCAAAAGAACTCGCACTTTTATACTCTTGTTGTCTCTTACAAAAACTACACATGGGTCATCACTGCAATTGCATTTTCTATATTTAAAGACAACCCCCAACAAAATATATTTGTTGTGCATTTAATTTATAAGCTCGACCCTTGGTAATTGGTGCTCCATTTTGACATTCCTGTAGCTGCTCATTTAATCTTCAAGAGTAAACTGGGACTTGTATTAAATCTAGGTCGCTTTTTTTTTAAACCCCAAATGTGGGTAAATGACAAAAGATAGACAAAACTGCACCTTCTCTTTGGTACCTGTATAAAATTTGAGCTTGATTTATGATTGTTTCCTGCAATCCTTTACACAATTATGAAATGTTGAATCCCCTGTATCTGACATTCTCAAAAATGAAGAACTTATGCAGCTAATACATTCTTTGATGCAGTCCAGCTTGATCTTGAGAACACTATGTATATTTTACCTTTTGACAAAATCATCTGATTGTATGACATTCAGAAAAATACATACTTTGCTTTACTGTTGAAAACCTTCAATTGGGTATATGAGATTCTGGGAATGTGTCTTCTATTCGTGTCACTAACTGTCCCTCACACTGTTTCCTTCTGGATTCTTTAACCTTACCATACAACAACATTTACTTTCTGCTTTTGGACTTATGTAGAGATTTGAATTGACACATTGTAACACCATGGACTACATGCCTTTATTTCCCTTGATGCATAATTAACACCTTCTGAAACACCTTTGTTGTGCTTCCTGTTTCCTCATCACTCTGAAAAGACCACTTCATATTGCATTCTCTAATGCTGCATTGCATTGAAAACTTGAGATTCTTTCGTTTTCTCATTGCCTGAAACTCCACATAACTGTTCATATGTATTCTGCCTAACACTTGTAACTCACTGAAGATAATTCTGGGTACACATTTTACTTCGATTGTTGTCTTCAGACATTGATGCATGGTTCTATTTGGAACATCCTTCCAGCCGGAAAGAGCTATTTATCCCTGCACAATACATTCAATGAAAGCTCACATGTTTCCTCACATGTTTCATTTTTATCCTGTGATTCTTAAAGTTGTATTTGCTTATCGGTCAACTAGAACTGATTATTCATTTGTCACTTGAATGCATTGTCCGTCTTTTGTATTCTTGAGCAACATGGTACTCTTCATGCATTTTTATGTTTCACTTATCAAACTGTTCTTTAAATCTGCTCTCTTTCACGATGAAAGTCAAAACAAAACTCTCCATTAAGGCATAATGTATGCCTGTTCACTATCCTTGACTATGAAAAGAATGAATTGATGAACTGGAACTTGCATGACATATATGATTATGATAAACATAGAACATGAACTATGCAGCAATATCTGATGTAAATATACTCAACTGAACTAATTGAGTGAACTAAACTCACTGTTCACCTATAGCCTTCAGAAAGAAAATAACCTGATCGTTATGAATGCACAGTTGGTTTAGTTGCTCGATAGATAACTCTGCTTTACTCTTTTAGTTGTAACTCATTTCCTTTGATGAATATATGATGTAAACTTTAAATCAGCCCATTTGATGAATAGGGCAGCATGCCGAGCTCTACCCTTGTGGGAGCCCATTTTTCTCCACATGCTTGGTCTTCGAATAATGATCAGCTTCGTGATTTTTCCTATACCTGCACAAGGAAACAAACAATGTTAGCATAAAACATAATCTGATGATCATGATATTCTCCTTCAGCTCATTTCCTCTGCACTTGATTGATTGTTTCAATGCATAATTAATAGTAGGTTGTACTATTGTGGGTGCCTCATATAGATTTCTTCATAATCGGAGCCACTGACACCCCCTCTTTTCTCTTACAGGTCGACGAAGCACAAGAAGACAAAGGTGCACCATTCAACATCAACCGTCGATAATTAGGCAATGATGATTATGTCGTCACTTATATGTTTTATTTTCTGCATCTTCAGTAGTGTAATGTGCTATTAGTGATTCATTGTAATAGTCACATCCACGGCTTGTGTGGATATTTGATTTCAATTCTTGCCTTTCATTTTGAACAGAAAATGCATTCCAATGCAAAAGTTGTAATATCATTTTGATTCTTGCAATCAAATGAAGCCTTGTAAATATGAATCTTTTCATGAAATGAACGAAAGCATTTAAAATGCTCTATTGTTTATATGCTCAATTTTGTACTTCACTTAATTTTGGAACATGTGGATGGCACTCTAAAATTCTGATTTTCCTTTTAAATGCTCAACTATCACTTGATAAGTAATAATGATAACCATGCAAAATTAGCACTTAAACTTAATCTACATTAATTCACCTTAAGATGAATTAATGTTCAGCCAGCTCCACCAATTGAGCTGAGGCAAAAATTTGGTAACAGAGCCAAATGACCCAGTCATTGGAGATACAGGGGTGCACTAAGATTTACACATACAGGAGCAGCAGGCATTCAGCACTGGCGACAGGTCATCGACGAGATGGCAGCGTTCACATGGAGACCATGTCTTGGCATGCATGCTTGGTATGATGATGTACAACAATTATTTTTCGCCAGGAAGGACCGTTTGATGCAAGGCAGGGAGCATACCATGATTGAGAGATATTTTCCTGACTGAGTGGTCCAACAATTTGGGGACACATAGGACCGACCCAATGACAAGTACGTGGCCATCTTTGCACATACTACAAGGGAGCCAACATGGGGTTAGACGATCCTTGCAGTAGATGCAATACACAATTTTATGTAGCTAGTGGCCAAGCCATGGCCTTATGATCAGGGATAGGTGGACCTGAGGATGACACAGGCCTACAGATATTGGTTCCATCCTCCAGTCAAATTGACAGTGCCAGGTGCATAGACACCACAAAGGAGACCTAGAGGCTGAGGCGCAGGGTGGGGTTGGGGTCAAGCAGCCAAGGGAGATGGCGACGGAGACGGTGATGGCAACAGTGGCAGAGGTAGAGGTAGAGGAGGAGGTGGCACACCTCCATGATAGTTAGAGTAGCACAAAGATGGTCACCAGGACTAGGATAGGTAGCAGACCCCACCGAGAGATGGTCATTCGTACCAGCCACCACCATAGCCAGACCCTAGGGATGGTCAGATTTTGTAGTTACAGGCATAGGTTGCCACTTTGACAGCTGAGCGAGATCAGGTGAGACAATAGGTCTTGACCCTTACAGTGAAGAGGGATCTGGCTATTCAACAGCGGCAGGTTGTTGAGCTACAGGCAGCATCAGAGATGGGTCAGAGATAGCCGCTAGAGAGTATGGTTGTCTCCTCCTCTAGGAGCATAGTGTCCCTATGGGCATACCTCAATGTCATCCAAGAGGTAGATTATTATCGTGTTCATTACCACCAGGTTGTGCCTCGGGCATCATGGGTCCCATACTATTCACCACAGACAAGATACAAGCCTCCAGAGGGTCAGGGAGAGAGACCGCTCAACGAGGGGAGCAACCAGCAAGGCTAGCTCATTTTTTATTAGGGACATGATTCTTTTTGCGATCCACAGGCCCATTTTTGATAGCCCCATGGGCGATTGTATTATACTGACTGATATACACACTTGATCCTGATTTTGTACCATGATAGTGTATTATTATTTTGATGATATATATGAGATGACATTCGATCTGATGTATGATGTGTCATATTTGATTTATGCATTATGGATGGATGTTTTTACTTTCTATATGTGATGCAATTATTTTATCTTATGTGATGCAATGTGATGCATGTTTCTATATGATGATGTGATGCAGTGTTTTATGGATGCATTTCTTTTTCAGTATCTTTTCTTATGCACTTTTGATGATGACAAATGTTATGATGTGCAAATGCTTAGACTAAAAAATTTATATTATGCACCTAATGGATGATGCAAATGCATGATGATGATTAATGCTTTTTATATGATATGATATGATATGCATTATGCTGATGGTTTGTGGATGCAGGATGGATGCATTAGCGATGATTTGTGATTAAATGTCATGGTACCATGTTAGGGCGAAAAGAAGATAGAAGAAAGAAGAGGATCCAACAAGTCCAAAGATGATGATGATGATGATAATGATTTGCTTACCAGGAATTGGGACTTTTAAAAGGGAATTTACCTTATGTTGGATAATACACATAGGTATGATGCATCAAGGTATAAAGAACCAGGATGGTGTTACACCTAGTGTGACAGACTTTGACTCGACAATCAGATAGGAGTACTCCTGTTCACACTTGACATATGGAACCTTATTCAGAATGTAGTTTAGATATTTTAGAAATCTCATACCAAAACATAGGAAGGCAAGCCTTCCTATGTGGTCAACAAGACACCTAAAACATCCTCCCTATAAGCCAAACAAAGCATGCATGACCAAGTTATATTACAAGAATATCCAACAAACAAAATAGATAAAAAGATAATGATCGTTGCCCCATTCCTTTTTCTCTAAATCCCTTCATTTGGGACATCATCGAGAGGTCATCGAAATGAGCGCAAATAAGATAAGTCAAAAGACAAAGATAAAGTAAACAAACAAGCTAATGTTCTTCAATACCGCTAGCCAAGACTAAACTACAATGATACCTGATGTTGATGTCCATTGTAGGAAGGATGCATCCTAGGACGTGATGATATCAGATGATTGATTTGGGACTGATTGGATGATGGGCTATTAATACCAAGAGTTGACCAACTTGTTTACTTACTGACTTAGACTTGAGACTTTGACGTTTGAGTTTTCACTTTTGAACTGCTAGACTTGTTTCTGATTGTTTCACCAAAGGTTGAGGATGACGATGATTTATTATGCGTGATGTTTATTTCAGGTGAAAGTGAGATGGGGACGGATTGATTTTTTCAAATATTTGGATGTTTTTGGAGTTTTGAAATGTTTTGAGGTTATTTTTTGGTATTTTTGAGATTTTACAAATGTATTGATTTTCAATTTTTCAATATTTTTGGGGTTTTCTGGATTTTGACCAAGAGACTAACCTAAAGACTTATCCTAGGGGCCTCGGGGGTTGATCAATAGATTATCCTTACCTACGTTATACACGTAGAGACCACATAGTTCGATTGACACAAACTCGATTATTGATGAGATATGAACAAATGGATTGCTAGTTTATTACATATGACGAACTCCTAAAGGACTGACCTAAGTGTTTCGGGGGAAGATCAATGATCAACCTTGCCTACGTTCAAAGCTCAGAGACCCGTAGTTCAACAAGACGACTCTGTTTTTGACTTTTTTGACTAACTTTTTGACCTGTTTTTCGATTCTAATATGTTTTGAATGTTTTTGGATTTTCTAATTTTGGGAAGCCTTCGAGAATATACACGAATTTGATCCAATGAGAACATGCCCCCAGTGTGAGGCAATAGACTACTCCAATATAGGTAGGACTAATTGACCTTAAAAATGGGTCGAGTAGTACTAGGAGGGATCATGACACGACCACAAGACCAAGCTATGGTGCAGACGGACAATGGATGGAGACATGGGATGCGATGGATGATGTAGAACAATCCGTGGAGATCCAGGTGGATGGAACATGCTTATTTACACAAGGTGCTTGTTTGTTAGGTTTTCACTAGGGTACTTGCCCAAAGTGCCACCGAAGTGGTTTTCACGAGAGGACAATTTTTCTCTTTACTGTTTTCAATCCCTTTATGGATTTTTATGTTTTTTTTTTGTTGTTGTCACCAAGACGCCTGTTTGCCAGGTTTTCATAGAGGTGACCATTTTTTCAAGACATTTTCTAAATTTTTTTTTGTATTTTTGGTTTTATACCCTATAAGATTAGGCATAAAACTTTTTGAGATGGGAGTTATTCATGGGCTCCTGCAGAGGTTCACCTTCTACTGTTGATAACTGATATGCCTCTAACTTTTAGCTTCTTGTGATGACGAATGGTCCCAACCAATTTGGTTCAAACTTTCCCTTTTTGTCTGGATTTGGTATGTTCTTCTGGTTTTCCTTCAACACCAACTCTCCAACTTGGAATGTCCAACTCCTGATCTTCTTGTTGTAACTCCACTTGAGTTAGTTTTGGTAAAATTGCAAATGATTTAAGTCATCCATACGTCACTCATCCAATAATTCTAGCTCATTCAGTTGGGATACTTGGTATTCTTCATCTGTGATGAGGTTCTGTAGTGATATTCTTAGGGATGGGAGCTTGATCTCGATGGGGAGTATGGCTTCTGATCCGTAGACGAGGGAAAATGGGGTGGCACCTGTTGCTGTGTGAATGCTGGTTCGATAGGCCCATAAGGTGGGATTTAGTTGTACATGCCAGTCACAACTTGCGTCATTGACTGTTTTCTTGAGGATTTTTAGGATGGTCTTGTTAGTAGCTTTTGCTTGGCCATTGCCTTGGGGATAATATGGAGTGGAAAAGAAATGTTGGATTTTGAATTTCTGGCATAGGTCTCGAACATCCTGATTCTTGAAAGGTGTCCCATTATATGAGATAATGGCTTGAGGAACACTATAGTGGCATATTAAGTAGTCAAGGATGAACTTAGATATCTGCTTTCCAGAAATGTAGGTCATGGGGATGGCTTCCACCCACTTCGTGAAATACTCAATGGCAATGATGATAAACTTATGTCCGTTGGATGAGGTAGGAGTGATTTTTCCAACAAGATCGAGCCCCCACTATGAAAAGGGCCATGGTTTGACAATCGGATGGAGCTCCTGAGCTGGTGCATGAATGAGGTCCCCATGTTGCTGACATTGTATACACCTTTTGACATAGTCATGTGCTTCTCTTTCCATTGTTGGCCAATAGTACCCCATCCTCAATAATTTTTTAGCCAAGGTCATTCTGCTTGAATGTGAACCACATATGCCATTATGTACCTCGGTTAAAGCATTCAAGGCTTCCTCAGCATTTAGGCAATGTAACAGGGTTCCTTCAATGCTTCTATGGTAAAGGTTATCTTCTAGGATGACAAAACGGGATGACTTTTTGACAAAGGCTCTTTTGAGGTTTAGGGTTATGTCTACGGGGAGGACTCCTATTCTCAGATAAGTGTATATATCATGATACTAGGGATCACCGAGACCAACGATTTTGCACATAAATTCAGACTTTGGTACCTCGAATGTCAGTATGAGAAGCTTCTCTACAAGGAATTCTTGTTTTGGGATGTTGTGCGAGATTTCTAGAAGTGATCCAATTGTAGCCATGGTGTTTGTCGCTCTGTTATTTGCTCTTGGTAGTTGCTCAAATGTGATATCGATGAAGAACTCCTTAAGTGTTTCTACCAAATTCTTGTAGGGGGTCAACTTGTCATCCTTTGTTTGATACTCATCATTTACCTAGTTGATTATGAGTTGTGATTCTTTGTATACCTTAAGTGACATTATTTGCCACTGCACTGCAATCCTTAGCCCTATGACAAGAGCTTCATACTCGGCAATGTTATTTGTGCATGGAAATGATAGTTTGTATGATTTAGGTATACAATCTCCCTATGGAGTGATGAATAAAATCCTTGCTCCTAACCCGTATTGTGTATAGGACCCATCGAAATACATTTTCCAATGGTCAGCCACACTCAAGTTGAAGATTGATTTGTTAGGGAACTCTAATACAAGTGGATTTTCTGCATATATGGGTGCTTCTCCCAATTTATCCACAATTGCTTGTCCTTTGATAGCCTTGTGTTTCACATACTCGATGTCATGCTCTATGAGGATCATAACTCATTTTGTTGTCTGCCCTGTGAGAGTTGCTTTGGATAATAGGTTCTTAAGAGGGTCTATCTTTGCAATGAGTTTGATTTGGTGTGCTAGCATGTAATGTCTAAATTTTTGTGTTGCAAAGACGAATGTTAGGAAATATTTTTCAATGGGTGTGTAGTTTAGCTCATGCCCCACCATTGTTCTACTAATATAATAGATGGCTCTCTCTTTTTCGTTCTCATTGTGTTGTGCTAGGAGAGCGCTGAGAGCTCCTGATGTTACTGATATGTATAAGATCAAGGGTTTTCCTGGAATAGGTGGCATGAGGACATGTGACGTGAGTAGGTATTCCTTGATCTTGTTGAAGGTTGGATCACATTTTTCATCCCATTTGTATGCTACCCCCTTGTGGAGTAGATGAGAGTACGAGATTTGCTTGTCTGCTAATTGTGTTATGAATTTGCGGATGGACTGGAGTCTTCCTTGTAGACCTCTCAGCTACTTTAATGTTTTAGGTGCCTCCATTTTAAGGATTGGTTTGACTTTGGCTAGATCTACCTTGATTCCTCTCATGGATACAATGTATCCTAGGAGTTTGCCTGATTAGACCCCAAACACACACTTTTTTGGATTTAAGCATACCTTGTACTTTTCAAGTCTGTCAAAGATGGCACTTAATGCCGCTATGTGATCTTGTCTTTTCCTTGATTTGGCCAGTATATCATCCATGTAATCCTCCACATTTTTATGGATCATATCATGAAAGATTAGTGTCATGGCTCTCTGATAGGTTGCTTTAGCATTCTTTAGCCCAAATGGCATCATATTCTAGTAGTATGTCCCCCATGGACAAGTGAATGTCATTTTGTGTTGGTCCTATTTTACTATCATGATCTGGCTATATCTTGAGAATTCATCCATCAAGGATAACATCTCATGCCCTACTATCATATCCACAATCATATCAATGTTTGGGAGCGGAAAGTCATCTTTGGGACATGCCTTGTTCAAATATCTAAAATCTATGCAGATACAGATGCCCCTAGTGGGCTTTGAGACAAGTACAAGATTGGATACCCACTCTGGATAATCTATCGACCATATGAATCATGTATCTAGGAGCTTTTGTAATTCCATTTTGACCAACAGTGCTATCTGGGGATGCATTTTCCTTAGCTTTTGTCTTACAGGTTTTGCTTCAAGATATAATGCTAGGTGATGAACCACAACCTCTAGATCAAGTCCAGGCATGTCAGCATAGGTCCATGCAAAGTTGACCTTTCTTTCTATTAGGAACGTAGCTAGGAGTTCTTGTTCTTCTGTTAAAAGAGACTCTACATAGAATGTTATGTGTGGTAGTTCCTCTATTCCCAAGTTGACCAAATTGCATGTTTTTGCCATAACTGCTGACTTCTCTTGATGAATTGCACTGAGAGGAAGATTGAATCCTTCATCCTCTAGCACCTCAGAGAGGTTTTCACCATCGAATACGTCCTTTACTTTCACTATTTTTGAGTCAGAGAGTGCCATAGTGTGGTTTTCACTCAAAGACCTGGAGATTATTCTCAAATTTCTACTTTTGTGATTGAAGGATTCAATCGTTTCCCCGTAATAAGCATGTGTGTCCAGTATGATGTCAAATCTAACCTTATGATCTTTGTATGGTATAGTATCTTGTAGCCCCATGAATTCTGAGAGCACTTCATCATTTTTGAATGTCTAGAACCGGTGGTCCTCATTGGTCGTAATTGATGAGTTGGGGATAAACTAGGTTTATTTTATGGGTTTGATTGGTTGACTCAAATGATAAGGTACTAATCATGAGGAGAGAGGTATCTTCGAAAAGCATAGGTAAATTGGTTATGGCATCTTCCTCATCATCACTACTACTACTACAGATGCCAGTTATGTCAAACGTAAAGTTGTTTATGACTTGGCCTGTGGATATGGGTAAGCGAAGTTCGACTATTGATAGCGGAGGGGGAGTCTTGACTACTTTAAGTGGGGGACCTGTGCCATGTATGGTTACACTCGAAGGGGTACATCCAAGGCCAATATTTCTCATGCGTGTCTCAGGAATGAGGGGTATTAGGAGACCATTGTCATTCTGTCCAAGTCTCTTGTTTCTGTCATAGCCCATACTAAGCATCATTTGTAGTCCCTTGTTGTTTTCATCATGGGAAGATCAGGCACGGACCTTTCATCTTGGTATAACAAGCTTGATATGTCCCTTTCATCCACCACTTCTTGACTTAGGTCTCCCCAACTTCTGAATCTAGAAGGGTCAACTCTAAAAGTTTGGGATGATGTTCTAGTTGGTTGGGGTTTCCCATGAGACCTAGGAGATTGAGGTAACTCTCCTATTATGAAAGCACCTTTCTTCATTTTATAATCCCCACACTTTTTGTCTTGGATAATGACTTTGATTTCGGAGATATCAGGGATGGTGGGTGTCTTTGTCTCAGAAGTGGAGGCCAAGGAAGTTGGGTCTATATACAGAGTTGAAGGGCCTTCATCGTTCTTTAGCACTTGGGGGATTTTATAGTATTTTGCTTCTAGGCTCTTGTAGTAAGAAAAGGGTTCGGGATCCCCATGAATTGTGACCTCTTGGTTTTGGTATGTGAATTTGACACACTAGTGGAAGGTTGATGCAACTGCTTGCATCCCATGGATCCACAAATGTCCCAAGAGAATGTTGTGAGGCAAATCAAGGTCAAGGACCTGGAAGGTGGTTTCCATGATGGTTGGCCCTACTTGAATAGGGAGTTGGATAGTGCCTTGGGACACTCTTTCTTGATCATCATAAGCCCTGATTGTGATTCCTTTTCCCTTTTCAATGGAGTCCTCTGAGAGTCCCATATTCTTTATGAGCTTGAGAGAGTAGATGTTTAGGCCTGCACCCCCATCCACCAAGACCCTTTTGAATTTGTTCTTATGAACTAGGACCTCAAGGTGGAGTGTGTGATTATGAGATGGTTGGGTGGGAAAGTCTTGATCAAAAAATGTGAGGAGATTTGGGGTGATAATGTTTCCGACCATAGCTTGGAATTGTTCAACATCAAGATCCACGAATACGGTGGATGAAGCCAATGCTTCCTCAAGGATCTTTTTGTGTGCAGGTGATATCTTCAATAAATCCATGATGGAGACCTGAGCAGGGGTTCTCTTCAGCTTGTCTAAGACGTTGTAACCACTAGGAACAAATTTTGGATTTTGAGGTGGATGCTCTAGGTGGCTATGATGATCCAGCAATGGTGATTTTGTCATCACATGTGGTGACTCCACAATCAGTTTTGGCTCCCTTGATGTTAATGACAGTGAACCATTCATCTAGAGGTGTGATAACATGATCATATACATGCTTCACATTGCCATACTTTTTCTTTCCTTTGTTGTTCCCTTTGTTATGATCTGGTATCGGATTCGTGTATATTTTAAGGTCTTGATTTCCAACTAGTTGTTCCACATTTATGATCTTGTTGTCAATGAGGTCTTAGATCATATTTTTCAACCTCATACAGCTGGTTGTTGTGTGCCCCTTGATTTTATGAAATTCACAAAGGTGATTCTCATTGTACCATGGTGGTTTCACTTGGGGCTCTTGGTAATTCTCATATGTGGGAATCTTGATGAGATTTTTGTTTACCAGCTTCTTCATGATGGATTCAATTGATTCCCCAAGGGTCATGTACTTTCACTTGGGGGGATACTTATTTTCGCGAGGGTGGGACCCCCCTTGATTATTCAAATTATTGATTTGATTGTTTGGTGGTTGTTGTGACACCGCATTGGTTTGCATGTTGTTTCAATTGTTGTTTTGTGGTTGCTGATACATTTGGGTGTTTTGTTTTAGAGCAATGATTACAACCTTAGCATCTACCACACCATCATTGTGATGTTTTTGTTCCTCGCCCACATGCGGGGTTTCTCATTATAGCTGGTGGAGGGGTGGTTGTCTTGAGATTCTGGATATGCGGGTGTCCCCCCTTGTGTAATAAGGGCTCGTTCAATGTTGAGCACCTTGGGGATCAAATGATCATATGTGATGGTGCACTGCATCTTGAGATGGAATGACAAGGTTTTCTTCATATTGGAAATGATGGTGCAAACTTGTTGTTCCTCTGGCATGGCCCATTTGCTCTTGTTGGCCTTGGATTTCCATCGTTGTAGGAAGGAAGTGAATGATTCCCCCTTACCTTGTTTAAGAGTAGATAGTTCCTCTAGACTAATATCCATGCCCATGTTGAATGCTTAATTCTTCAGGAATGCATCTACAATTTCTTGGAACTTTTTGATGCCAGGAGGAAGGCGAGAGAACCACTCCATGGCGGGACCAACCAAACTTCTAGGGAATAGATGCATTAGATAGGTATCGTCATATGCGACCTCCATGCAATGTACCTGGAATTTCCTGATGTGATCTTTAGGGTTTCCTATCCCACGATACTTGTTGAATTTGGGGATTTCAAACCCCTTTAGGAATGGTACCATTGCAAGGCTCCTGTTGAATGGATAGGGACACAAGTTGCTTAGTTTCTTTGTTGTTTTCCCTTATTGGAGATTGAGCACTTGTTGGGAGAGCAATTTGATTTATGTTGTCACATTGTCTTGCGGATCAAGGGGGGAGTGAATGTGTTTTGAAGTGGTCGAGGTGTTTGATTGATGGGTGGAGTGTTGGGTATGTTGGTGGGAGTTTGTTGCAAGCTTTGTTGCACAATCAAGGCTTGTTGATATGCCTGCATTTGTTGTTGTGCCAACAACACTTGTTGTTGGTCTCGTTGTTGTTGTGCCAACAATGCTTGTTGTTGGGCTAATAATTGGTTAGCTTCTTGTTGTGCTTGGTACTGTTGCAGGGCTTGTTGATATGCTTGTTGAGTTGCTTGATGTTGCGCTTGGTATTGAGCTTGTTCTTACACTTGTTGAGCTTGATATTGGGCTTGAGCTTGAGCCTGTGAGTGTTGGGCTACTTGTGCAGCTTGGGAAACCTGCACAACTTGTGTGGTTTGAGCTGCTTGAGTGACTTTCGTAGCTTTGGTAGTTTGGAAGGCTTGTTGTTGCAACAAAGCCCGAGCTCGGGTAGCATGTTGTGCTTATTGTGCAGCTAATTGCACTTGTCCTTGTTGGGTAGCTTGTTGTATAGCTTGTTGATTTTGGATTTGTTGAAGTGCCTTTTGATAGGCAGCTTGTTGTGTGGCTTGCAACATAATGTTATATTGGTTAAATGTGATTGAGTTTGGTGGCAGCGGTGGTGGCAGATTTGGAATGGTATTTGTTGTCATGATGAGGGGTGTTGTTGTATTGATGACAAAGATTTGTGTAGTGGATTGTGCAATTGATATGATAGGCCCTTGGGAGACCATGCTTTGAGATGTTGTGATGATTGCTTGTGTTGTTGGGATCGTTTCCATCTATTGTTGTAATATCGATGACATGATTGGCAGATTGGTCATGATATTTTGATTTATGATTGGGGGGTTGTTCGGATTTTGTTGATTGATAGTTGGTAAAGGGGGAAGGCCTAAACCAAGGGGTGGTGTGGATGTTGATGACAAAGGTGGAAGTGGTGGAAAAATGGGTGGTGTATTCCCTTGAGGAAATGATGATGATGAAGGGTCAAAGATGCCCCCTGGTCCAAATAATCCTCCTTCTCCTTGTGAGTTCATAGGGAGAGAGGTTTTTGTGTTGAGAGGATATGTCAATGTTGCATGAAAAGATGATGGGTCATTGGGATCTTGGAAGTTGAGTAGAACATATGGGTGTTATGGATTTAATGGGACAGATTGACCCAAGATGGTGTTTGCATCCAAACCTTGGTTATTTACAAGGGGGTGTGATTGTAGCGCATGAAGCAATTATCTCCCCTTGTTAACAATTGGTTGAGTTTGAAGAATGGAGGATGTGATTTGCGGGATGGATTGAGTGATGCTTTGGAATGAGGATGGTGTGAATGAAACTAGCGACATCATCTCAAGAGATTTCTCCACAAGAGTGCTTAAATCATAGTCAGAAGGGAGTTTAGCCCCTTCTTTCGCAAATTCAAGCATGTATTGGGAGGGATTGAGCCTCATCATGGTATTGAAAATTCGGTGAGTCTCGAGATTTTGAACCATTTTAATGATTTCATCTTGTGTCATCCCAAAGGCATTATTGGTGACATCTTCCACTTGACCTTCCTCTTGAGGATTTTGTGATACTAGAGGAAGATTAGTTAGGGGATTGCTTGATTCAAGTGGATTGATTTGGGGAGTGGTTTGGCTCAAGTCACTTGAAGTTGATGTTTCTTTGTTGGTCCCCATGTTCTTCTTATGTTGTGATCTAGTTTGCACCATAAAATAGGGATCGATTTTCAAGAATGTGTGAGAAAAACCTCTTTTATTTAGATTGATCTAACTTTAGGTACAAAAGAGAAAATCTAGGAGGATTAAGGGTCAAAGGGTTGATGATGAGATAAATGGAAGATGGGTGATGTGAATGATTGAACTCTTGAGAAATCTTGAAGGGGATACTAAATTTTGGGACTTTGGATTGTTGATTTGATTTGATTTGATCTTTGACTTTGGCTTGATAGTGCACTCATAAACGCTAAGAGGTTGGATCTTGTCCTAGAGTAAATTTGTACACAAGATGATAATTTGACTAAGTGTGTAAAGAAGGATTCATCTAAACACACCTAACCAAACAAGATGATTTGATTTTGGATTTTGAACTCATAATCCCCAAGATGTTGGATGTTATCAAGGGATAGACTTGTTCACAAGGATTGATAATTTGACTAAATATGTGGAGAAGGATGCATCTACACACATCTAATCAAACAAGATGATTTGGATTTGTTTTGATTTTTGATTTCAAGAGGATTTTCCCAAAGTTTAGCATGAATGATTTTTTCAAGATTTTCAAGAGTTGATGCTGAGATTATTTTTAGATTTTATGTTTGAGGGATGGATGAAAGTTTTGATTTGATCCTAAGATGAACCTAAAAAGACTCTTGTTTACAAGACCTCGGTGATGAAGAACATGCAATACTCCCTATGTGAGATACTCAAACCTTTGAAAGAGGCTTAGATTTTGACAATAGTAAAATGAATACAAATTTGGATTGTTTCTTGATGCACGTTTGTAAAAATTGAATGTAAATCTTTTTTGAATTCATAAAGCATAGACAATCTTTTCTTGTGAGCCTTTTGACTAAGACCTTTGGATTTTGGTTTTCGGATCTTGATTTTTCGGGAAATCATTTGAAAGAACACATGTGTGGGGTCCAATTGTTCTTTAGCTTCGCTTAATGACTTCATTTTACCACAAACAATTCTTGATTATATTTTCAAACTAGATGTCTAATGTCCTAACTTCTTTTCATCCCACAAAGTGCTTTATGTGGAAATCAAGGCAAAAGTTTCCTATTGTTGACTTTAGTGAGAAAATTGAGATGTGAATTCAAATACTTAGAAGCCTCTAAGGATAGAATCCCTAGGGAAAACAATAGCTCTTAAATTTTTCAAAATTATTTGCTCCTCTAAAGGGTTTTGACATTTGATGTTCATGTTGAATGTTTGTTTTCCAATGTTTACGATCCAAGCAAAGTGTTTTGTTTCCAAGAACATGCACAACCTTATGGATGAAAAGATAATATTTGTTGAATCCCCACTTGGATTTCTCCATCTACGCCTACTCTTAGTGGATGATTAGATGCTTGACCACACTGGCTCCCATCCACGACAGACACTTCTCAAGTCAGCCAAACATTAATACCCATGAAACTCCCATGGCATACTTTTGATCTCTACTAAGAGTCATAAAAATGTGGGGCAGCTTTAGAATGACCATTCTTGCACCAACAAATAGATCAAGGGTTTTGGACTTTCTAAACCAAGGTTCTAGTAGGGGCATTTCATTCATGGGGGATCATCCATGTGGCAAGAGACCATTGCTGCCCTTCTTGTTGGAACAATCCTCGTGATACTTGAACTTTCCTCAAGTACCCACACTTATATATTGGTTGGAAGTCTCTTGGCTTTAGCATGTTCCCAATTGGGTCATTCCCTTGGGTGATTACTTTTTCCCATAAGGTAGGCCCTCTAAGATAAAAAAAGTGAGCAAACACTTCCCTAGTTCGATCAATCTTTGTTGAGAAACAAAAAAAGAACACACGTGATATGTTCCATTCACACTCGCAAGATTTGTCCAATTTTAAGAATCCAAATTGAAGTGTGGAGGTAATCACTTACACAACTTAATATCACAAAAAGCCTTTTGATTCTCAAGATCGTCGTGAGGTGCGAGAGAAGCGCATACATCTTTTAGATGATATTACTTTGGGTAATTGATTACAAAACATAGAAGCACATGTTTATTTTAATCCTTCAAAGCAATAGTTGGATTCTTTTTAAGCACCAAAAGGAAAAGTGAAAGTTGTTTGTTCAATTATTAAACCTTTAAACAAAATCTAGTAAGTTGTTTAAGGTTCTTTTTAATCCCTTTGTCTTGTTATTTTTAAACCCAAATTGAAATGTATTGAGTCCTAGAAGCATGAGAGATAGCAAATCCTTAGGAGGGGGATTATAATTTCTCCCAAAAGTGTTTAAAAACACTTGATACAATGAGATGATGACGTCATAGAAGTCTTCGTCTTTGTTTCCCTCCTTCACCTTCGATTAAGCCAACCTACAAAAACTAGTTAGAACTACAGAACAGAGGTCAAAAAACTAGTTAGTAAACAAAAGCAACCCAAATAAAAAAGAACATGTTAAAATCAAATTGAAAAGTGCCTTTTACCCAACTCTAGCGGTGCAGTCTGCATATGCGGCATAGTTTGAAGAAATAAGCGGTGCTATATACCGCCACTAGGACTGGCAACAATGCTCTACAACAAAACTAGAGAGTGTAATTGCAGCCCTATTTTGACAAGTGACGCATTTTGAAATTTGAATGCTTGGTGACAAAAAAATAGCCCAACATCGTAGTTTGGAATTTTGAATTTCTAGGCAGGAAGACTTCAGCAGTGAAGTTTGGAGTTTTTAGCATCACTGTATGGCATTGCTGGACTGGCAACATCGCTATATGGCGTTGTTGGACTGATAGCGACGCAGTTTTCTTGTAGGCACAAAAATGTCAAGAAAACCACATAATTTCTCAAAAAAATGTGTTGAAATCTTTTGATTCACCCTCCTTCTAGCACCAAAATGTGAATGGAGATTTTAGACCTGCATAAACACAATAAATAATCACACAATTAGATTCATATGCAAGTTAAATCCACATTCCCATGGAATTCATTTACAATGCACAAAATAGGAAATAAACGAAGAACACAATAAAGAAAGCTATTAAATCCTATTAAAGCAAGCAAATTCTTAATCCCATGGGGGAATTGGTGCCATTTTGATGTGGAAAATGGCCCTTTTCCCAATCCCTTGTAAGCTTTGATGAAGATTTGTTGATGATTGAAGCTCCTTGACAAAATTTTGGCATAACCTAGCTATGATGATGGAAAAATGCTATGGAAATGGATGAATTTGCTCTAAATATGAAGATAGTAACTTTGCTCTAAATTGTGGATGAACTTGTGTATCCAAAATGAGAAGAAAAGCCTCTTATTTATAGATGAGAATGATGGAGAATGAGGCAAAAGGGATGAATGTGGGACTACTCTTCAACCAATGGCCAAATGCTACTTGTCAAGATGTGAGAGGTTGAGGGTTGAGCATATTTTGATGAATGTGCCAATAAATGATATTAGGTGGAATTTCAAATTTATGAAATGACATGTTGGAGGGAGAAAGAAATGACTTAAATGCCACTTGGCTCAATGCACAAGGACATGTAAGAGGAGTTAAATGCCTTGTTGGAAGGACAAATCCCTTTAGAGGAATTTTCAAATTTGGAGGAATATTCCCCTTTGATGCCATGTTGAGGGAAATTAGAAGATTTAATAAATCAATTAAATGATTTTCTTGTGCAAATTGCAAAAGCTAGAGGATGTGATGGGTGAGATTAAGATTAATCTTGATTTGATTAATTTAAAGGAGATTAGTTGATGTGACAACTTGATTTATATTTTTGGGTTGATTTAAAATCAAAGTTGAGGAATATGATTTTGACTTAATTAAATAAAGATTTTGATTTATTTAATCAAAAGGGGGATGATGTTAGATTAAATCAAACAAGGATTAATTTATTTAATTTAATAGAAAGAATTTAGAGATTAATTAAATAAAATTGATTTATTTAATTATAGAATATGAATACGATGATTTAATCAAATAAGGTTAATTATTCAATTAAAAGAAGGCGTTAGGATTAATTAAGTAAAATGATTTATTTAATTAATAGAAGGGAACAACTTAACCAGATAAATTTGATTTATTTAATTAAGAGATGAAGTGTGATGAAATTAATCAAATACAAGTTGTTTGATTAAATAACTTAGCAAAGGAGATGATTCAGGATGAAGCGGTGTTAGTTGAAATTAGGATCAGGTGTATAGGATCAATCGGTACATTTTTTGTGTCTACACCTAGTTAACACAAGAGTGTGTTATTTAATATCGAAGAATACAAATATACTTAAAACATATTGAAAATACTTTAATAATCATAATTACACATTCCTAGATGAAGACAAGAAGAATGTAAGTCCAAAGGGTCAAATTTTACCTTAAAGAACATTCTCAAAATATCAAATTTTCACTTCACTATCACTATCCAACCCATATATACCTAAATTTTCCCCTAGCAAACTATATTGTCAAAAGAAGGAAACTACACTATTGGGTAAGTGTAGAAAGATGGGGGGTCAAAAAGGGGTGTTAAGTGGCCACTTTCTTCTAAAATCAGGAAATATTGACTTTGGATGAGAAATTGAGGATAGTTACACTAAAAAAAATTAGATGTAACAAAAACAAGTATCGTAGTGCTCTGAGTCTACTTTCTAAACTACTAATTTTTTTGAAAATGGTAGAGATTAAGGGGTTCAAAAAAGGGAGCCAAAAAAATTGGTGTTATTTTTGTAAAAAAACATAACATAGTGTCTGTTGTGGCTCCCTCAAAAGGTTAAATTTTTTTTGGTATTTTTAAAATCGCTTCGGTGAGACATTAGCTAACATCATGTAGTTTATGCCCATTTTTTCTAATAATTTTTTAATGAATATATGTTTTTTTACTAATTTTCAAAGTGGACACATCCTAAAAAATAGAAATTTGGTTGCGACACTCTTTTAATTTTTGAAAACTAATAAAAAATATATTTTTTAATGTGTAGAATGAAGTCTAGTTTATAAAAATGTAATTTATTTGAAATTTCAATGAACGGTTAAAAAATAAAGTTAAAAATACCAAACATTGGTTTTTGACAAAAAAATAGACACACAAATAAAAAAATTAAAGATGAAAGCCTTAACATAGTCAAAATGTGAAAAAAATTACATCGTTAAATAGTTAAGAGACCCTGACATTACCCAGGTGTTTGATTTACTCGACCTTGAAATACGTGCAAACCAACGGTTGCCATAAATGAGATTAAGTCAAATTTTGTAGAATATGCAAAAGCGCGTATTTGGAGGTTGGGAAGGCACTCCAAGCCTTTGGGTTGGAAATCCAAAGCAAATCCAAGTCAAAGGGTTGGGGATTCCTAAAGCAAGACACAACGTGAGTGCGTTATAATGCATTCGCATTATGTCACAGTTTTGACATAACGTGAGTGCATTATAACACACTCACATTATGTCTTTCTTTGTGTTTTGCTTCTTTTTGCTTTATCTTTCCCAAAGCGAGACATAACGTGAGCGTGTTATAATGCACTCGCGTTATGTCTCGCTTGAAATTATTTTTGTGCAATTTTGTTAAATTTATCTTTGATGTATGTATGTTTGTATATATATTTTAATGTACGTATGTATGTTTGTGTGCTTAAATGTATATGTATGTATATATGTATGTATGTATGTATGCTTGGATGTATTTACCTATGTATGTATGAATGTATTCTTGTATGTATGTATGTACGTATGTACAGATGCATGCCTATATGTATTTATGTATGCTTGAATGTATATATGTAAGGGTTTTAGGTTTAGGGTACATAAGGGTGAGGGTTGAGGGTTAAGGGATTAGGGTTTAAGGGGTGGTTTTTTAAGGGTTTAGAGTTTAAGGATTAAGGGTTTAGGTTTTAAGGGTTGAGGGTTTAAGGGATTAGGTTTTAAGGGTTGAGGGTTAAGAGATTAGGGTTTTATAGTATAGGGTTGAGGGATTAGGGTTGAGGGTTTATTGTATAGGATAGAGGGGTAAGGGTTGAGGGTTGAGGGTTTAAGGGTTTAAGGGTTGAGGGATTAGGGTCGAGGGTTTAGGGTTTTAGGGATAGGGATTAGGGATTAGGGTTTAGGGTTGAGGGATTAGGGTTGAGGGTTGAGGATTTAAGGGTTGGGGATTTAAGGGATTAAGGTTTAAGGGTTGAGGGCTTAAGGGATTAGGGATTAAGGGTTGAGGGTTTAAGAGCTGAGGAATTAGGCTTTGAGGGTGTAGGGTTGAGGGTTTAGAGTTGAGGGTATAATGTATAGGGTAGAGGGTTTAAAGATTGAGGGTTGAGGGATTATGAGTTTAAGGGTCGAGGGTTGATGGATTAAGGGTTTAAGGTATAGAGTTGATGGATTAGGGTTGAGGGTTCAATGTAAGGGGTAGAGGGTTTAGGTTTTAAGGTTTGAGGGTTTAAGAGACGAGGGTTGATGGATCAAGGGTTTAAGGGTTGAGGGTTAATGGATTAAGGGTTTAAGGTATAGGGTTGAGGGTTTAATGTATAGGATAAATGGTTTAGATTTTAAGGGTTGAGGGTTTAAGGGTTTAAGGTTTGAGAGTTGATGGATTAAGGGTTGTGGGTTGACAGATTAAGGGTTTAAGGTATAGGGTTGAGGGTTTAATGTATAGGATAGAGGGTTTAGGGTTTAAGGGTTGAGGGTTGATGGATTAAGGGTTTAAGGTATAGGGTCGAGGGTCGAGGGATGAGGGTTGAAGGATTAATGTATAGGATAGAGGGTTTAAAGGATTAGGGATTAAGGGTTGAGGGATTAGGCTTTAAGGGTATAGGGTTAAGGGATTAGGGTTGAGGGTATAATGTATAGGGTAGAGGTTTTAAGGGTTGAGGGTTGAGTGATTAAGGGTTTAAGGGTTGAGGGTTGATGGATTAAGGGTTTAAGGTATAGGGTCGAGGGATTAGGGTTGAGGGTTTATTGTATAGGATATATAGAGGGTTTAAGGGTTGACGCTTTAAGGGTTTAAGGCTTGAGGGTTGATGGATTAAGGATTTAAGGTATAGGGTCAAGAAATTAGGGTTGAGGGTTTAATGTATAGGGTAGAGGGTTTAAGGGATTAGGGATTAAGGGTTGAGGGATTAGGCTTTAAGGGTATAGGGTTGAGGGTATAATATATAGGGTAGAGGGTTTAAGGATTGAGGGTTGAGTGATTAAGGGTTTAAGGGTTGAGGGTTGATGTATTAAGGGTTTAAGGTATATGGTTGAGGGATTAGGGTTGAGGGTTGAATGCATATGATAGAGGGTTTACGATTTAAGGGTTTAAGGTATAGAGTCAAGGGATTAGGGTTGAGGGTTTAATGTATAGGGTAGAGGGTTTAAGGGATTAGGGATTAATGGTTGAAGCTTTAAGGGTTGAGGGATTAGGCTTTAAAGTTATAGGGTTGAGGGTATAGGGTTAAGGGATTAGGGTTGACAATATAATGTGTAGGGTGGAGGGTTTAAGGGTTGAGGGTTGAGTGATTAAGGGTTTAAGGGTTGAGTGTTGATGGATTAATGGTTTAAGGTATAGGGTTGAGGGTTTAATGTGTAGGATAGAGGGTTTAGGGTTTAAGGGAGTTGATGGATTAAGGGTTTAAGGTATAGGGTCGAGGTATTAGGGTTGAGGGTTTAATATATAAGGTAGAGGGTTTAAGGGTTGAGTGATTAGGGGTTTAAGGGTTGAGGGTTGATGGATTAAGGGTTTAAGGCATATGGTTAAGGGATTAGGGTTGAGGGTTTAATGTATAGGATAAAGGGTTTAGGGTTTAAGGGTTTAAGGGTTGATGGATTAAGGGTTAAAGGTATAGGGTCAAGGGATTAGGGTAGAGGGTTTAATATATAGGATAGAGGGTTTAAGGTTTAAGGTTTAAGGGTTGAGGATTGATGAATTAAGGGTTTAAGGTATATGGTCAAGGGATTAGGGTTCAGGGTTTAATGGATAAGATAGAGGGTTTAAGGTTTAAGGGTTGAGGGTTCATGGATTAAGGGTTTAAGGTATAGGGTCAGGGGATTACAGTTGAGGGTTTAATGTATAGGGTAGAGGGTTTAAGGGATTAGGGATTAGGGATTAAGGGTTGAGGGTTTAAGGGTTGAGGGATTAGGTTTTAAGGGTATAGGGTTGAGGGATTAGGGTTGAGGGTATAATGTATAGGGTAGAGGGTTGAAGGTTAGTGATTAAGGGTTGAGTGTTAATGGATTAATGGTTTAAGGTATAGGGTCTAGGGATTAGGGTTGAGGGTTTAATGTATAAGATAGAGGGTTTAGGGTTAAGGGTTGAGGGTTGATGGATTAAGGGTTTAATATATAGGGTTGAGGGATTAGGGTTGAGGGTTTAATGTATAGGGTAGAGGGTTTAAGGGTTGAGGGTTGAGTGATTAAGGGTTTAAGGTTTGAGGGTTGATGGATTAAGGGTTTAAGGTATAGGGTCGAGGGATTAGGGTTGAGAGTTTAATGTATAGGATACAGGGTTTACGGTTTAATGGTTGAGGGTTGAGGGTTGATAGATTAGGGATAGGGATTAGGGTTCAGGGTTGAGGGATTAAGGGATTAGGGTTGAGGGTTTAATGTATAGGGTAGAGGGTTTAGGAATTAAGGGTTGAGGGTTGATGGGTTAAGGGTTTAAGGTTTAGGGTTGAGGGATTAGGGTTGAGGGTTTAATGTATAGGATATAGGGTTTAAGGGTTGAGGGTGTAGGGATAGGGATTAGGGTTCAGGGTTTAGGGATTAGGGATAGGGATTAGGTTTGAGGGTTGAGGGTTGAGGGATTAAGGGATTAGGGTTTAAGGGTTGAGGGTTTAAGGGATTAGGGATTAAGGGTTGAGGGTTTAAGGGTTGAGGGATTAGGCTTTAAGGGTTTAGGGTTGAGGGTATAATGTATAGGGTAGAGGGTTTAAGGCTTGAGGGATTATGGGTTTAAGAGTTGAGGGTTGATGGATTAAGGGTTTAAGGTATAGGGTAGAGGGATTAGGGTTGAGGGTTTAATGTATATGGTAGAGGGTTTAGGGTTTAAGGGTTGAGGGTTGAGTAATTAGGGGTTTAAGGGTCAAGGGTTCAGTGATTAAGGGTTTAAGGTATAGGGTGAGGGATTAGGGTTGAGGGTTTAATGTATATGATAGAGGGTTTAGGGTTTAAGGGTTGAGGGTTGATGGATTAGAGATAGGGTTAAGAGTTTAGGGTTGGGGGATTATGGTCGAGGGATTAGGGTTAAGGGTTTAATGTATAGGGTATGTTGGTGTAATTAATTATTTAATTACACTTTATTAAGTTTACTTAGGTGATAATTAGTTTACTTAATGAATAAGTAAGATTTTTTTAGTTGAGTTGATTTTAGGTCAACATTAGGGTTATGCATACATTACTTTTATAAAGCAATTTATCCCTTGTAATTTCTTAATTCTTGAATATTATTCATTTATAGATCTTCATGCAAATTGCTATACTTTTTTGTTTTTCTCTTGTGGAAGGTATTTTCTGGTTTGCATGTCTGATCTTGGTTTCTAACATGGTATCAGAGCCTTGATTTGCAACCCCTTCTCATTTTTTGGAGAATTTCATTACAGAGAACGTTCGGGGTTCCTCGAGGGTTTCATGCCTTGAGCCTATTGATGTAGAATTTTGGATTAGATTGGGCATCTCCATTGGATTTAGAGTGCTGGAAAAAGTTAGGATTGGCTTTTATTTCATTGATTTTCATCACCGTTTGCTAGATTTGCAAGGGTTTCAAGCTCAGTGATTTTTTTGAAGATCTAGGGGTAGCCAATTTTTTAGGGCACTTTGGGCTCAAATGGAGGCCACCATCACGTTCGCAGCAGCCAAAAACCCTAATAATTCCTATCATTTGGTTGATTTTGGTGTAGTTGATATGGAAGCAAAAACAATTTTCCAGGGAGGTCGTACGACCTCCCCAACATGTATTATGAGGCATGTTTTTTTAAAAAATTGTGCTGCCTGTATAGAACAGAGCTATGCCACCAAAGTGCCACCCGACGGCCACCCATCCACCACCGGACCAATCTAGCCCCTGCGGGCTCCAGCGCCATTGACCACGGTCACATGGGGGACCGGGTGCTATGTGCCCAACCCCTAACTGCCTCCAACTCACACTTGCAGGTCACATGGGTGACTATGGGCTCTGCCCTAGCCCCCTGCTTGCTAGCCCCTAGTCGCGCACAAGACCAGGGGCCGAAATTTTTTTAGCCCCTTGGGCTGCCTACAGGCCAAATTGACCATTTTGGAGTGCTTTTACAAAATCGGTCATAATTTTTGCATACGGTGTCCGTTTTTCACAAACAAGATACCATTGGAAAGTTGATTTCAACGCCGAACTAGTGGTGAAGGTATTTTTTCCATATTTTTCTCCATATTTATTTTTCAGGTCTTTTAACTTAGATGAAACATTTTTTGCTTCAGAGGGCATATCTTTTGACTCGGTTATCCTTTTTTCGCCATTCTCACGACATCAGAAAGCTAGTTCAGTCCTCTAAACAGATCTAAGGTCTTTTTTTATCAGGGAGGTAGATGTGAACATTGGTTTGTGTATGCACTCTATTTTTTTTTTTCATGCATTAGGTTTGCATTTTCTCTTTCATTCATGCATGTTTTGCATTCTCTCCTTTTACAATCATGGGTTATTGTAATAAAAAACTTATATAAAGTTCCATTAGGGGGGTTTCTTGCATAATAATCTGATTAGAGTGTAATTGCATTGCATGCACTTTGATCTCATCTTCATATTGATGACAACTTGCATGAGTTGTATCTGCATTCTGTAGTTTCTTTTGGCCTCATCTTGCTCATAGCTTGACACATTTTGGTTCACATCTCAAATTGAGAGCCTATGGTTAATGATCCTAAATCACATCAGATTCACATTGGGTCACATCTCAGTTTGAGGGCCATTCATTTTATGGTTAATGTTCTAGAATCTTCATGTTACTTGCTCCTATGGATCAAATTTAGTCACAGTTTGGCATCGACATCGAGATACAAATAGCTTCCAGATTATTTCATCATTTCATTCCCTCTTATGGGGGGCATCATTTATTCATCTACTGTTGCTTCATAGATTCCAGGGTTGTTTCGGTTTGTGAAGTTTTCCAGTGTTCCTTGGCATCGGGTCTACTGTTGCATTACCATGATTTCGCCTGAGTCCTTCAGTGACTCTCATATGGTTTCTTGTAAACAAAGGTATCTTTCATTGCTTGCTAGATTTAGGATTATAGTATTACTCCACCAGTGCTTCTTTGCAGCAAGTCATCTCATTGAGGGGAGGTTTTGTCCCACTGGGTTTTCTCCTCTTTCCCATTCATTGCATTTGTACATGGGTACCTAACATGGCCTTGTAGCTGAGACCTGTTAGTGTAATTAATATTTAATTACACTTGCATAACTGTACTTAGGTAATATTTAATTCCTAGGTTAATTAATTCTCATCATTATCTTATTGAGCTATCTTGTTGCTCAAGATAAGATTAGGGTTATGCATCTTTGCTTTTATAAAGCAAATCATATCTTGTAATTAATTGAATTCCTGAATAATAATATTTTGCACATCTTTTGCAAAGCTTCTGCTTTTTTTGATTTTCTCTTCTGTGGAAAGCTTTTATGGTTTGCATTTTAGATCTTGGTTTCTAACATGGTATCAAAGCCTTGATTTGTAGCCCCTTCTCAGATTTTTGAGAAAATCATTGCAGGGTTCGTTTAGGATTCCTCGAGGGTATCATGCCTTGAGTTCATCTATGAGGCATTTTGGATCAAATCGGGCTTCACCATTGGATTCAAAGCATTGGAAAAAGTCAGGATTGGCTTTTATTTTGTAGATTTTGGCCATCATTTGCCAGATCTGTGAGGGTTTCAAGCTTAGAAATTTTTTGCAAGCTTTGGGAGTAGCTGATTTTTTAGGGCACTTTGGGCACAAACAAAGGTCACCATTGTGTTCGTAACAGCCAAAAACCCTAAGATCGCTTTTCGTTTTGTCGATTTCAGAGAAAGTTGTTTCTAAGGCAAAAAAATTTGCCAGGGAGGCCGTACTACCTTCCCAGCTTGCTTCCCGAGGCATGAAAAATAAAAAAAATAAAAAAGGGGCATTTTTTTGGGTTTACCGCCAGTACCTCTAGTTATAATGAATCTCGCCACCGTCGCGCCATCGGGTGGCCGCCCATCCACCGCTGCTGCCGGCCTCCACTGTCATTTCGTCGTCGAGCCCCTTCGCCAGCCCCTAAGGGCTTCTCCTCTGCAGCCATCGGTCATATGCATGACCAGAACCCTTAGCCACTCAGCTCGCTGGCGATGGAATATTCCACCTGTGAGGGCATATATTGCCAGTGGAAATAATTTTCTGGCAGGCATTTTGTGTAGGGAATCTTCGAGATTCTAGGAGAATATTCTGGCAGCCATTTAGCATATTCTGGTGGTCGATTTTTTTTGCCCCGACGGCCAGATGGCCGTCAAATTTAATCCAGTGAAATGTTGATGTCAGCATGACGTCACTCGGTCGTACAGCGCTCCAAGCCCCCACCTAGCCTTGATTTGCCCTAAAGGAGCACTTTTTTCTTTTTGGCATAACTTGGGCATACGGTATCAAAATCAAGAAAATGAGATATCACCGAAAAGATGGTTCCGAGCACTTTCCTGTGGTGTAGTTTATTTTTTAGTATTTTTATGTTTAGCTATTTTTTTCTGTTTGAAGTCAGATGTTCATTTTGGGCTTCTGAGCTCATAACTTTTTGCCACGATCTTTGATTTTCATCTTCTATGCGGCATTGGAAAGGTATTGAGGAGCTCTATCTTGCTGTTTATGCACTTTTTTCTGTATCTATCCCAAGTTTATTGTTATTCCATATTTGTCCCGATGGGTGTTTTGGAGATTACTTGGATGTTTTGGCAGTTGGAAAGGTGAAACTTAAATATTTGTACTTCATTTCAGTACCACATCATGTTATTTTTTGTTTATGCACATTTAGCATTCTCTCCTTTTACAATCATTAGGGTTATTGTAATAAATGAACTGAGATAAAGTTCCATCAGGGGGGTTTCTTGCATAATAATCTGATTAGAGTGTTGTTTTCTCTTTGATCTCCATATCCATCTTGATTTTTTGGCAACTCGCATGGGTTATCTGGTCTCTTAGTTTCTTTTGGCCACATTCTTGTCTTAGCTTGACACATATCGGATTCACATCGGTTCACACTTTAGATTGAGAGTTTATGTTTCTTGATCTGCATTGGTTCAGATCCTTCTTAGTTTGAGGGCCACGTTTTTATGGTTAATGTTCTAGAGTCTTCATGGTACTCCTTCCCATGGAAGAGTTTTAGTCATAGTTTGGCATCGGCATCGAGATACATGACTTCCAAATTCTATCATCATTTCATCTACTATTGCTTCTTAGATTCCAGGGTTGTTCCAGTTTGTGAGTTTTCCAGTGTTCCGTGGCATCGGGTCTGCTGTCACATTATCATGATTCCATTTTTGGTTTCAGTTGTAGGCATAAGTACCTTTCCTTTCTTGTCAGATTACGGTTCCAGTGTTACTCCATAGTGTTCTTCCAGTGCTTCTTTGCAGCAGTCATCTCATTGTAGGGGGTTTTGTCCCATTGGGTTTTCCTTCTCTACCTCATTATTACATTTGTACTTGGGTACCTGATCAGGCCTTGTTGTCGGGACCCATTCATGCTTTCTTGCATTCATCTTAGTTTTTAGGTGCATGCTTTGTTAGTCTCCCTAAGTTGCACTTATGGGGGGTGTTAGTGTCATTAATATTTAATTACACTTGCATAACTTTACTTAGGTAATATTTAATTCCTAGGTTAATTAATTCTCATCATTATCTTATTGAGTTATCTTGTTGCTCAAGATAAGATTAGGGTTATGCATATTTTATTTTATAAAGAAAATTATATCTTGTAATTAATTGAATTCCTGAATAATAATATTTTGCACATCTTTTGCAAAGCTTCTGCTTTTTCTGATTTTCTCTTCTGTGGAAGGCTTTTCTGGTTTGCATTTCAGATCTTGGTTTCTAATAGGACCCATTCATGCATTCATCTTAGCATTAGGTGCATGCTTTTTTAGTCTCCCTAAGTTGCACTTAAGGGGGGTTGTTGGTGTAATTAATTATTTAATTACACTTTATTAAGTTTACTTAGGTAATAATTAGTTTACTTAATTAATAAGTAAGCTTTATTTAGTTGAGCTAATTTTAGGTCAACATTAGGGTTATGCATACATTGCTTTTATAAAGCAATTTATCCCTTGTAATTTCTTAATTCCTGAATAGTATTCATTTGCACATCTTCATGTGAATTGCTCTACTTTTTTTGTTTTTCTCTTGTGGAAGGTATTTTCTGGTTTGCATGTCTGATCTTGGTTTCTAACAGGGTTGAGGGTTTAGGGTTTAAGGGTTGAGGGTTTAAGGGTTTAAGGGTTGAGGGTTGATTGATTATGGATTTAAGGTATAGGGTCAAGGAATTGGGGTTGAGGGTTTAATGTATAAGATAGAGGGTTTAGGGTTTAAGGGTTGAGTGTTGATGGATTAGGGATATGGATTAGGGTTAAGGGTTGAGGGATTAAGGGATTAGGGTTGAGGAATTAGGGTTGAGGGTTTAAATTATAGGGTAGAGGGTTTAGGGTTTAAGGGTGGAGGGTTGATGGATTAAGGGCTTAAGGTATAGGGTTGAGGGATTAGTGTTGAGGGTTTAGGGATAGGGATTAGGGTTTAGGGTTGAGGGTTTAGGGATAGGGATTAAGGTTTATGGTTGAGGGATTAGGGATAGGGATTAGGGTTCAGGGTTGAGAGATTAAGGGGTTAGAGTTTAAAGGTTGAGGGTTTAAGAGATTAGGGATTAAGGGTCAAGGGTTTAAGGGTTGAGTGATTAGGATTTAAGGGGTATGGTGTTTAGGGTTTATGGTTTAGGGTTTAGGGTTGAGGGTATAATATATAGGGTAAAGGGTGTAGACACTGAAAAATGTCTTAATCGATATCATACACTTAAAATAGATTTACTAACATCATTTCCTCTTTAACCCATCCTCTTTTTTCTTAATTGATTAAATTAGCCTAGCTATTTAATTAATTGCATCATTTTCATCTATTTTCCTAATTAATTTAAATTGGGTTAATTCATCCGTTTTCATGCTAACATTTCATCTCATTAAATTAAATAAATCAAAATATTTAATTTAATTTAATTCTCTAAGTCATCTTATTTAATTAAATAAACCTAAGTTATTTAATTAAATATCATTTCATCTCCTCCCCCATTTATTAAATCATTTAATTTAATAAATATCCCTTTAATTCTTCTAATCCCCTAATTGCATGATTAAATCTTGTTTAATTAGAAATTAATCTAACTTTTCTCTAAGCAAAGGGAATATTCCCATAGAATATTCCTTATCGCTTTTTTTGCACAATTAAAACTTTGTTTTAATTTACAAAATTGCCTTTTTTTCTCACCCATGAGAATATTCCAAAATAATATTCTTATTCCTTCATCATTTGAAAAAGGGATATTTTCACTTGGCTTCTTAAGCAAGTTTTAACCTTAACCTTTTGAACAAGTCACCTTTGACCTGTGTGAGCAGGTCAAAAGTGTGTTTGTTTGAGGCAAGTGTGAACCCTTGATTAGAATCTCATCATGCATTCTCATCCGTTGATGAGAATCCATGATCCATGCCTCTCATTTCCTTCATCTTGGACCGTTGATTAAACTTTTTGATCTCAACCCTTCATTCCTCATTTGTTCTCCTATAAATAGGTCACGATTTGGAGATAAATGGATCCATCTTTCAATTGCAAAGCCTTGTTGTTGAATTCACTTGCATCCATAAGCTCATATTTACTCACATTTTAGCTTATCTTAGTTAATTTTAATTGCATAATAGCTTAGAACATCCATTAATGGCTTCCATGTATCCATCTTAGTTTGTATATGAATTAGGATTTTCATCTTTTAGCTTAGAATTAGCTTAGATTAGCTTAGCAATAGCATAATTACTATATTTTTAGAATAAAATCATGGTAACTTAGCTTGCATCATGTTCATTTTTAGCATAAAATAGGTTTTACATCAATCACAATGGTTTCATCGGTTCTCTTCCATAGAATCAACTGAAACAAGCTCATTGATCACGAGATTGGGAAAGGGTCGTCATTTCACATCAACACGACACCAATTCCAAAATAGGATAAGTTTCAAATGGGTTAGATTAGGAATTTAACTATTTTCTTAGTTTGTAGCTTTCATTTTCAATTAAATGCTTAGTTTAGTTTTCCAATTTGAATGATCTTGTTTGTAGATGTAGGTATGCTTGGAAAAATTATGCTTCGATTCATCATGAATCAAGTGTAATCAACCCTCTCTGACATTTCATCGTCTCACATTCTGGCGCTAGATGGAGGGCGAACTATTTCTGCTGCAGAGCGATGCCCGTTTTCACCAGAGTGATGCCCATACTTCAAACTGTGATGCTATCATTTTTAGCGACACCCAGCCAGTGTAAGAAATTTATGATTGTTTTTTCGACATGTGATTTAATTTCTTGGATTTATCTGACCACTGATGCATGTCTGACTGTGTTCGATTTGTAAGGCTAACAGGGTTTTGTAGGTTTTAAAGACATGGAGTGAAAGTGAAGAAAATATTTTCTATCTTAAATTCTATAATTGTAATAAGTGATTGATGCTTTGGGGCAATTATAACCCAATTTCATGCTTTCTACTTTCTGCTCTAGGAAACACACTAGATTTCAATTGGGTTTAAAATGAACACTCAAAGTTGGATAAAATTGAACCTTCACATCATCATTTTATTTTGGGCTTAAAATTGAACAAGGCAACTTCATTTTTTAATTGGTACTTAAAAAGAACTCATCACTGCTTTGAAGGGTTAAAATTTACAACTGTTTGCTATGTTTTGTGATTTTCAACGTTGTTAGTGGATGCATATGCAATTCTCTCACGCCATTTGGTGACCTTGAGAAACAAAAACATTCTCTAACACTTTGCAAGATCACCTACATCTTTCAATTGGGTTTAAAATTGAAGAATCATGCTAGTGTGAGAAAGAGACATTGTGTGTGTTCCCTCCTTGCGCTTGACACAAATTGGGCGGTTGAACTACAAGTGTACTCTCTTGCTTTTGTTATCTTTAGAGGGGCTTGCCTAAGAATAATTTGAAGGTGACTCCAACCGATTTTTCACTCGGGCCTGTATATAAATGGATAAGACTAAACTTTCAAGTCCTCATGGTATGTAGGCCTTAGCCATACAATGTCTTTCAAAATGGGGTACTATTGTAAAAAGTATAAGAGCTCCTAGTAGGATTGATTAAAGCCTTTAGTGGCTTGTTAGATGCTGACAAGGTGCCATGTCCCTGATTACCCTCACTACAACCCATTTTTTTAGCAAACCAAAATCCTAAAATATTTTTTGGTGCAAGAATGGTCATTTTGAAGTCACCCCACATCCATACTATTCAATTATAAAAATATAAAAATTTCTTTTAATCTCTAGATTTTAAGGATTTTGAGATTTGGTGGTCCCAAGAAGTGTGTGTTGTGGAGGGGAGATAGTGTCGCCAAATCTCTAACTGTTCGCATTGTCTAGTGTTTAGAGAAATCCTAGTGGGGACTCAACAAATATGGACATTTCTATCCTAGGATTGTAAATGATTGTGAGTCAGTTTAACACTTTTCTTGGTTTCAAAATGATACAAAAACAAATATTCACTATCATCCTCAAAATTTTAAACGCTTTGGCTCAAATATGGACTTCTTGAGTTAGCCTTGATATTACTGCTTGTCCTAAGGATTTATCTTTAGCGATTTCTAAATATCTTGACATTAATCTCAAACCCATATTTTCCCAAAGACAACATAGGAAATTATGGCTTTAACCTCATGATTTTCATGAAATGGAAATTGTGAAAGTTATGATGTTTTTGACATAAACATCTAGTTTGAAAACATAATCAAGGCAAGTGTTTGTGGTAAAATCAATTCACTTAAGCAAAGATAAATTGAAAAATGAACCCCACATGACTATTTGGAGACCAATTGCTCCCATTGAACAACCTGATCTTCCAGGTGCTATAATTTAGCCAAACTTTGAACTCATTAACAGAGAACAAACCGATCTCATTAGCAGTTTGAGAAGCTTCACTTTTGAAAACAAGGAAACAAAGACACAGTGGAGAAACACAACAACCATTTTAGACGAAGAAGAGGAACAAGCTAATATTGAGGTTGGAAGGCCCACATTACCACCTGCCACGTGACAATAAATATCTTCCTTTCTTCCATAAACTTAAACTGTTTTCACATGAACTCACGTAAAATTAGGATCCCTAAGGTAAGTTCTATAGGTTGTCATTTTAGACTTAGGCATCTCACTCCAAAAGCTCTTAAGAAATACCTTTTAGCGCTTCACATAAATAGAGACAGGTTGGTAGCAAAATTTTATAGACACACTTCAAGGTACAGTCCAAAATTATATGCATTCTTTTGGAGTCAAAATCCTAATCTTTTTACATGATACCAAACTCCTATAAATGATTCATAGAACAATCAAACTCTGTAGGGGAAAATATCTAGTACTTCACTTTAGACATAGGAATCGTAGAACAAGGTTTGGAAAAAAGTGGGCTTCAATATTTTACCGCAATCGTTACACTTTGATGAGAAACTTTTATGCTCGAGCTAGGAGAGCCCGAAAAGGTTTGAACATTCCCATCCGTCCTCTCATTTAAATCAACATTGAGTCTTTAGGATTTGAACATTTTAGAGGTCTAGCATCATTCTCAATACCTTGGTCTTATCAAAACAAAAGGTTCACTTTAGGTCAACATTGGGTCAAACATTTCACTCACCCCTTCATCAAAATTTCATCCTTCACTTCATCCAACTTTGCAATATTTTGAATACACCAACACTTTGGGACTTAGACATCAAAATCAAACCAACTGCTAACTTAGCTACTTTGTATGTGAAATGTATCCTTTTCCATGAACTTAGTTAAGGTAGTTATCATTTTTGAACTAGCTCATCTTGAAGGTCACAAGTCTACCCTAAAGATTACTAAGTTCATAAACATCCTTTATCCCAACATCAAAACATCAAACTCAAGTCAAAAGTGTTGTCCCAAAACGTTTACAAAGATCACTTCCCACATCACTCATCTTTTCATCCCACATTATCATCATTGCTTCCAAAAGACTTAGAGCATCCCTTTTACTTAGATTTGAGTCAACTAGAGAGTTCAAACATTATAAAACTCAACACAACTCTCCCATAGGTGACACAAAATTTTATGGTAAAGACAAGATCACAACACAAGAGAAACATGGAGAAAACCAAAGTTACATTTACCTCAAGTGATCCAAATCCTTTAGAATTTGATCCTAGAAGTCATGTTACCCTGTCACAACAACCATCATCTCCTTCAGGACCATATGAGATTGAAGATTTTAAGAACAACCCCTTTGAATTCACTAGGGAGGAACTTATGGAACATCAAGCCTTTGAAAATGTAGCTCCTATATCCCTGACATTTGTAGCACAAAATTTAACACAAGGTTTCACAACTCCATCGTTAGGGCTAAATCAAACCTACATTCCTAGTCTTGCAATGAGCCTTGCTAAAGATTTTGGTCACACCTCACCATTTGAAATTAGTACACTTGTGGGTACCCTTGACACTAATCCTCCACCTCCAAAAACCACTTGGACACCTACTTTTGGTGCTCCTCCTGTTCCTGAAGCTTCAAAACAACTACACACACTACTTGAACTTCATTATTCCACAACCACTTCGACATTACGGGGACATCCTTCTACATCCACACCTATGAGTACCACAAGTGTTCCCACCATCACGCAAAGAGGTATAGACAAAGTATCTTAAAGCAACACACAAGGGCATATCAATACTATATAACAGAACCGACCCTTAACACAAATAGGGACATCTTTATCCAACCTTCTAGTGGATTCATCCATCCCATCTACCACATCCACATCATCCACCATCAATCCACCTCCAAATAATCCCTTGGTTACAAGTTCTATCAATCTTGGAAGTACCTTGATCACAAATCCCTTGTTTACATCTTTTGCACAAGGCAATCCTCAAAACATAGGACAAGGGAATCTTTACAATCAATGGACTCAAGGTCCTAGTATGTCATTTCCATTAGAAAATTTAACTTCATCTTTTCCCACAGTCCCCTTTACTATGCCAAATCAATCGAGACCTCAAACATACATTCCTCCACCTCATTCTACCATATTACAAGGAATGTTGAATCAAGGGAACCCTCCACTTCTCACCAACAATCCACTACCCACTCAAAACATCAATATCCATAATCCTTCATAGATGTCTCAACAACCACTTGATCTCACATTACAAGCACATGCCTTAGCTTTATAGCAAGCACAACAAGCCTATAAAAAAGCCATCCAAGAACAACAACAATAACAAGCAGCCTTAGCAGCTCAACAAGCAGCCTAAGCACAACAACAACAAGTACAACAATCAACCTTAGCACAACAAGCAATATTAGTAGCACAACAAGCGATGCAACAACAACATCAAGCATAACAAGTAGCTTTATTAGCACACCAACAACAATAGGCCCAACAACAACAAGCCCTACTAGATCAACAGTATTTCCAACAACAACAAGAAGGTTCCTATTATCCTCATTTAAACATCGTTATTCCAAATGCATTGGGAACATATCCATCACTTACACATAATCTCACACCATCATACACCCCATATAACTCATCCAGCATCCCACCATATGTTCCTCCACCCAACCCACAAGACGATCTAGCATCACAATTGAAAATAATCTCATAGGAAATGTAGGACCTTCGCATGGGCAAGACAAAGAAAGCTCATACACAAAACTTATTTCCTTACCCATTTGACTGAAACATGGCAATGATACCATTCCCTCTTGGTTTTGAAATCCCCAAATTTGACAAATATAAAGGGAGAGGAAGTCATGTGGACCATATCAAAGAATTTAACATCATGTGCATGGAAGTGGCTTACAATGATTCATATCTAATGCGCCTCTTCCCTGAAAGTTTAATAGGTCATGCTATGGATTGGTTTTCTCATGTTCTTCTTGGTATCAAAATTTTTCAAGAAATCATCGATAAATTCATCAATCACTACTCCTTCAATCTTGACATGGATGTCACTCTAGAAGAATTATACACTCTTAGACAAAATCAAGGGGAAACCTTCACTAATTTCTTACAATGATGGAGACAAAGAGATCATAAAATCAAGTGGCCTCTTCCCAATGAACAACAAGTGGGAATCATCATAGCTAATCTCGATTCAAATCTATCATTCCACTTGAAAATGCAGTGCATTACATCGTATGACAAACTTGTCCCTAGATCCCTTAACATCAAAAGAGCCCTGATCTCACAAGGAAATACTTAGGCTTGCAAAGACAACCGTCCTTCAACTAGTTCAAATGACGGTGTAGTAGATGCTAAGGTAGTCCTAAGTGCTCCTAGACCTAATAAAAATCAAGTTGCTAACATCCAACCAACTGTGCAATAAACAACACCACCTCAGAACAATAAGATTAGTAACTCCAACATGCAACAAAGGAAAACTGGTAACAAAAATAACTATCCCAAATGCAAGTACACATAGTTATTAGAACCCATCGAGATGATAATGAAGAAGTTGGTAGAGTCAAATCTAATAACACTTCCCAACTTTGAAAACTACCAAGAACCACAAGAGAAGCCATCCTAGTACAACGAGTGTGATCTCTATGAATTTCGTAAAATCAAAGGAAACAAAACAAAAAACTGCATGAAACTCAAAAAAATCATCCAAGATCTCATAGAAAATGATATAATATCTATTGAGGTACCAGCTGGGAATTAGGATCTCAAGATATACAAGAACCCTATGTCAGATCATAACAAAGTAAATAAAAATGGAAAAGCTAAGGTTACACCAATGTGTAGCATACCTATTCCAATGTAGTAGCCTCTTACGATAGCGTTATCATTGTTGCCACCATCAAAGGAGCTAGTACGAAATGTGGAGTCACCACATGACATGGAAAAATAACCGTTCAAGGATTTCCATCTCAATCTAGGGCACAACCTACTTTGCCTACATCTAATCCTAGCAAGTACAATCTTATAGATCATCTTAAGAAGACCCCCGCATAGATATCAATATTAGAACTCTTAAGGTTATCCCTCGCACATAGGGAAATACTAGAAAAAGCCTTATCTAAGTCATCTGTTCTTAAGAACATTGATACCAATCAGTTTCAAGCTATGGTGGGGAATGTAGCGAACCATCTTCTCACCTTCTTCGAGCAAGACCTGCCATCACAACCATCTCATAATCGTGCTTTACATCTTGAGGTTGTCATTCATAAAAATAAGGTCAAAAGAGTCTTGGTAGATGGAGGTGCTGGTTTGAACATTTGTACCCTACAGTTGATCAAAAATCTAGGCTATTCAGAAGATACTATTGAGAAGACAAAAAGTACCACCATTAGGGCATGTGACAACCAAGAATGGGTATCACAAGGAATTATTGCACTGGCAATCCAAGTGGGACCTCATATTGCAAAAACTACATGCCAAGTACTTGATCTTGATCTTCCCTATAACATACTGCTTGGTCGACCATGGATCCATGCTCTAAAAGTTGTAGCCTCAACCTATCATCAATGTGTGAAGTTTCCTTTTGAAGGAAAATAAATTACTATCCATTGAGATCCTAAGCCTTTCTAGACTACTGCAAAAGTCTTGAGGCCAAGTTCTATAAGATCCCACAAATACCTAAAAATGATGAAGGGCCTACACCACTAAGCTCATTTGTTGACCCATCATCCCTGGCCTCTACCTCAACAACAAAAATGCCCATTGTGCAAAGTATACCTGATGTCAAAGAAATGATCAAAGATGATGGCTGTGGAAACTATAAACTATTGAAAGACACCTTTATCTTAGGAGAGTTACCTATTTCTCCTCAATCTCATGGGAAACCCACATCTAGCACCAAAGAACCTGAGATAATCAAGATGGCAACTACTACTTTCACCAAGTGGGGGGATTTAAATCAAGAAGATGTCAATGAGGAAGACATCTCTAAACTCCTATATCAAGATGAACGACCTGTTCCTATTCTTCCCATGGAAGATGACAACAAAGGCTTACAGCTAATGAAGAGCATGGGATATAACAAGAATGAGAAGCTAGGATAGAACGACAATGGTTTACTAGAACCCATCATTCCTTAGAAACAAATAAAGAATCTTGGCTTAGGTTGTACTACTAGCAAGGTCACACTTATTGGCAAAGGTATTCCCACTAAACGAGCTGAGGCTTCCTCTCACCTATATCGTGTTATACAACCTTAGATGACTTTCCCCTTGATGTTGCTGACCTATTTGAGAACAACACCCTCTTTATGATATCCATAACATCCTTTGTCTCAAGCAACCAACCAACTGAAAATGCCTAGTATACCCACAACTCATTGACATGGACCAACAAGGACCACCGATTCTAGATTTATTCAAAAACGATGAAGCAATCTCAGAATTCATGGGACTCCGTGACAACTTATCATGGGAAGATCACAAAGCAGGCTTCGATATAGAGCTTGATACAGGGGCATACTATGGGAAGATGATTGAATCCTTTAGTTGCAAAATAAATGAAATGCAACTAACATGCAGATACTTGAGTGAAAACCACCTAGTGGCACTCTCTGATCCAAAAATAGTAAAAACAAAGGATGCATCTGACGGTGAAAACCTTTCTGAGGCACCCAAGGATGAGGGATTCAATCTCCCCCTTAGTGCAATGCATCCAAAAAAGTTAGTAGTACTAGCAGAAAAATACACTCCATTCAATGTGGGGACAAAGGAAGCACCTAAGATTAGTTTCTATGTTGAATCATTGATAGTCGAAGAACAAAAGAACCTAGCAACATTCCTCAAAGAAAGAAGAGCTAAATTTGCATGGTCATACAAAGATATGCTAGGCCTTGATCCAAAAGTGGTTGTGCATCACTTAGCAGTCTATCTTGAAGCCAAACCAGTTAAGCATAAATTAAGGAAGATGCACCCTTAGATAACACTCTTGGTTAAACTAGAATTACAAAGGCTTTTTGACGTTGGATTCATCCGACTGATAGATTATCCTGAGTGGGTTTCAAACCTAGTACCAGTCTCAAAACCCACCAGGGGCATCAAAATATGCATTAATTTCAGAGATTTGAACAAGGCATGTCCAAAGGATGATTTCCCTCTTCCTAACATCAATCTTATTGTGGATTTAACAACTGGGCATGAAATGTTGTCACTCATGGATGGTTTTCTAGGCTACAATCAAATCATAATCACCAAGGAGGATCAACACAAAACTGCGTCCACTTGTCCATGGGGAACTTATTGCTGGAATGTGATGCCATTCAGGTTAAAGAATGCAGGAGCAACCTATCAAAGAGAAATGACCCTCATCTTTCACGACATGATCCACAAAACAATTGAAGATTATGTGGATGATATTTTGGCAAAATCAAAAAAGAGAAGTGAGTACATACAAGTCTTAGGACCTATCTTTGATAGGCTTGGAGAGTATAAGGTATGACTAAATCCAAAAAAGTGTGTGTTCGAGGTCACATCAGGGAAACTTCTTGGCTTCATTGTTTCACAAAGAGGGATAGAAATTGATCTAGCAAAGGTAAAATCCATCCTAGACATGGAATCGCCAAAAACATTGAAGCAGATGAGAGGATTACAAGGAAGATTGTAGTCCATTAGAAGGTTCATAACACGACTATTAGATAAGATTCACCTCTTTTTGCATCTCCTCCATAAAGGGATAACCTACAAGTGGGATGACAAATGTGACAAAGCTTTCCAACAAATCAAAGATTATTTACTAACACCTCTAGTGCTCATGCTGCCGATACCAAACAAGCCAATGATCCTGTACATCTTAGCAACACTAGTAGCACTAGGAGCTCATTTAGCACAACATGATGAAAACAAAAAGGAAAGAGCCATCTACTACATCAACAGAACCTTGGTAGGCTATGAAATGAACTATTCACCCATTGAGAAGGTATGCCTAGCAGTAATTTTCACTTCACAAAAGTTCAGGCATTACATGTTGTCACATCAAATCAAGCTCATTGCAAAGATTGATCCATTAAAATATCTGTTATCGAAAGCAACCCTCACAGGATGAATGGCTAAATGGGTGATGATCTTAATAGAGTTTGACATAGAGTATGTGGAGCACAAGGCAATCAAAGGACAAGTGATCACAAACCAACTAGCAGAAGCACCCATCTATGTTGAGAACCCTTTGATATTTGAGTTCCCTGACGAATCAGTGTTCCTTATCAACCTCACAGCTCAGTGGATGATGTACTTTGATGGATCGTTCACCTAACACAGATTAGGAGCATACATTATTTTCATCACCCCTTAAGTTGATTGCATCCCAAAGTCATATAGGCTATCATTCCCCTGTACTAACAACATTGCTAAGTATGAAGCCCTAATCATAGGCCTAAGGATAGTAGTTCAATGGTAAATACAAGAGATGAAAGTCTATGGAGACTCATAGCTGGTTATCAACCAAGTCAATGATGACTATCAAACTAAGGATGACAAGCTCACTCCTTACAAGAAGATGGTGGAGAATCTCAAAGACCTTTTTATAGACATAAATTTTGAGCAAATTACTTGCTTGAACAATAGAGCAACAAACACCATGGCAACAATTGGATCACTACTAGACATGTCGAACAACATCCTCTAATGTGAATTCTTGGTAGAACAACTTCTCGTACCAACTTTCAAAATCCTTGAATCTGAATTCGTGTGTGTCATTGTTGGTCCTGGATCCCTATGGTACCATGACATCTTTACTTACCCTAATAGAGGAACTCTTCCATCCGATATCACCTTGAACCTTAAAAAGACCTTTTTCAAAAAGGCATTCCGATTTGTGATCTTAGGTGATACCCTTTACCGTCAAAGCATCAAAAGGATATTACTACAATGTCTTAACCAAGAGGAAGCCTTAACTACTTTAGCAGAGGTACACGATGGCATATGTGGGTCCCATTCTAGTAGTATGACATTAGCTAAGAAATTGTTGAGAACGGGGTAGTATTGGCCAACCATGGAAAAAGAAGCTTATTAGTATGTGTGGAAATTCATCCAGTGTCAACAACATGGAGATCTGATTCATGCTCCAGCTTAAGAATTGCAACCGATGATCACACCATGGCCTTTTTCACAATGGGGATTTGACCTCATAGGAAAAATAACTCCAACCTCATCCAACATCCATAAGTTTATCATAACCACCATTGAGTATTTTACTAAGTGGGTTGAAGCCATTCCTATGACCTATATAATGGGGAAGTAGATATCCAAGTTTATCTTGAATTACCTAATTTGTCATTATGGTGTTCCACAAACCCTCATCTTAGACAATGGAACCCCTTTTAAAAGTCAGGATGTGAAAGAGCTATGCCAAAAATTCAATATCCAACACTGATTCTCTACCTCATACTATCCCCAAGGAAATGGTTAAGCAGAAGCTATGAACAAAACTATCCTAAAAATCTTGAAGAAAATAGTTAATGAAGTTGGTCATGACTGCCATCTGCAACAAAATCTTGCCCTTTGGGCTTATCTAACCAGTATCTGCACGCCTACAGGTGCAACCCCTTTCTCCTTGGTCTATAGATCAGAAGCCATCTTGCGAGTATCACTACATAATCTGATAACTAAGAAATAATACAGAGTGTCTTGATTGAATGAGCTGGAATTCTTGGATGAATGTCATCTTGACACCTTTAATCACTTGCAAGTATATCAAAATTGACTGAAATAGAGCTATAACAAGAGAATCAAATGTCGGTCATTCCAAGTAGGACATCTAGTCTTAAAGAAAAATCAGAAGAACCTTCCAGATCAAGACAACAAAGGAAAGTTTGAGCCTAACTGGTGAGGTCCCTTTTTCATCACAACAAGCTATAGATCAGGAGCATACCAACTATCAACCCCTGAAGGTGAACCTTTGTAGGATCCAACCAACAACTTGCATCTCAAAAAGTTTTATGCTTAATACTGAAGGGTATAAATCAAAAAATACAAAAAAATATAAAATAATCAAAATCCAAAAAAAAAAGAGAAAAAGGATTGGAAAATTAAAGAAAAAAATCATCCTCTAGTGAAAACCACTTCAGTGATGCTTTGGGAAAGTACCTTGGTGAAAACTTGGCATTTGTGTAAATAAAGATTCTCCATTTATTCTTTGGCTCTTTTTCCCTATCATTCTCTACATCACCATTTATCCCTCATTCGAGTCCTTGTCATGGCTTGACACTGTGAGGTATCATGAACCCTTTAGCACTGCTTGGCATATTCCAAAAGGTCAGTTTGTCCTGCCTTTATCGAACTAGTCTAACATGTCACACTGGGGGCATTTGGTTATGGATCATAATCGGGTTCTTGTATATCCTAAGGTCATTGGACATATTATTCAAAAAACACCAAAAACATTCATAAAATGTTCATCGGAAAATCCAAAAACATTTGCAAAATCCTGTACAACTAAAATCTAAAAACACTCAAAAAATTGTAAAGGAAAAAATCCAAAACATCCAAAAAACATCAAAATCCCTAAAAAGGTCAAACATCGAAAATCCAAAAAATAGAGTCATCTTTTCAAACTACGTCGTCTTTGAGCTTGAACGAAGGCAAGGCCATCATTGATGTGCCCCTGAGACACCCTAGGTCAGTCCTTTAGGAGTCTGTCATAATAAACTAACATCTTTCATCTATTCATATCTTCATCTTGTAAATGGATCGAGTCAGTCGAACTACGTGGTCTCTACGTGTATAATGTAGGCAAGGCTTATCTTTGTTCAGCCCTTGAGGCCCCTAGGATAGGTCTTTAGGTTAGGTTTTTGGTCAAAACTCAGAAATTCTCAGAAAACCCCTAAACATTTGTAAAACCCTTGAAAAAACCCAAAAACATCCAAATATTCCCGAAAACACAAAAAAATTTGAAAATGGAAAATCCAAAAATAATAGAAAACATTCAAAAGACCTAAAAAGCCTCAAATATCTTCAAAAAACCCTAAACAACCTCAGAAACTTTGAAAACCTAAACATCCACATAAACTTTCAAAAGGACCAAAAATAGCCTCAAAACATTTTCAAAATCCAAAAACATTAAAATATTCTAGAAATTCCAAAACCCATCCATCCCATCTCGCTTTCACCCAGAGTAAAATTTCACCCATAATCAATTGATCACCACCTTCAACCTTTAGCGAACAAGTAGAAAACAAGTATAGCAAGTCATAAAGTGAGAACCTAATTGTCAAAAGCTAAAGTCTAGATCATAGGTAAATGTGCCAGTGAATTTTATAGTAGTGGCTCATCTTAGCATCATCATCCCAACGTCAAACAACCCTCTGATCAACATGTCCTAGGATGTATCCTTCCTGCGATGGACATCAATATCATACATCACTTTGAGCTAAACTTAAACAAGGCAAGAGCTATAGATAACACTAACTGTTTGTCTATGATCTTTTCTTATGATTTATCTTAATGACGCATTCTGAGGACCTCTTGATGATGTCTATCTAAAATTATTGAGAGAGAAAGGAATGGGGCATCAATCATTATCTTTTGTTTATTGTGCTTGTGGATACTCTTGTAAAATAATCTTGGCGCATACTTGCTTAGTTGTCTGTAAGAAGGTCATTTAGGGTATGTTGTTGACTATTGCATATGATTTGGTCCAATATGTTCTAAGCTTCTAACTTACATTCCAACAATGTTTTTTTATGTCATGGTGTGAACAAAAAATATCCTATCTATTTGTCGAGTGAAAGTCCATAACACTAGATACAATGTAGTCCTGGTTATCAATACCTTGATGCATCGTGTCTATGTGTTATATCAAACAATAAGGAATGATGAAAAATCCCAATCCCAAAGTGTGAGCATCTCATCATCCTACATTTCATCCTACATTTTGCATTGTATCTTCACCATCTCTAATAAAGTCTCAATGGATCAAGGACTTGTTGGATCTTTTGAAACAATCATCATCAATGGTCATTCATTCTTTATTCTTCTACCTTCTCTCCATGCTAACCTGGTATCATGACAATCAACAAAAACATCATCAATGCATCCATCGTGCATCCACAAACAATTAGCATACATGCATCTCATAATCATAACATCCATAAGCATAATCATTGCATATCACATCATACATTTTGCATTCTCATTTAAGTCATGATGAATAATATACATTTGTTATTCTAAGCATCTTAAATCATTGCATATCATAAGCATTTGCATCCATACATTCACATGCATACATCGTCATCATAAAATGAATAAGAAATATACAAAAAGAAATGCATCCACATCATTTGCATCCATATCATATCGCAAAAAGATAATAAAAAAGAACATAACATTGCATCCATCCATATCATGATCATCGCATATCACATAGGCATAAATAAAATACATCCATATCATATCCATCCATACATGAAATGAAGTGAACACGTCATAGCATGAATCATCCGTATCTGTATGATATATATATCAAAAAATGAATGTCATGGTACAAAATCTGGATTAGAGTATGAACATCGATCAAAAGTATAATATCCATGAGGTTATCAAAAAGGAGCCCATGAATGTATATATGTGATAAAGAATGAGGAAAAATCATAAAGTTTCTATACATAAATAGGTAGCCCTGATGGCTGCTACCCTCTCCAGCCTGCCTCTCAGGCTAATCCTCTACTCATGGCCGTGCATCACTGCACTGTGAAAAATTTAGTTGTCTAAGTTTCACTAGTACATCACAATGATAATGTTGCCTGGAATACACAACCTCTATAACAAACTCTCTGTATAATCATGTTGACATTGTCCGACCATGGGTGTCCACCATCATCACCTCAATCTGCTGTCACCTGGCCACCTCTTGATCTCTCTTTCTTGTCACAGCCTGTACTCTCTATATGAGTTGGTCTCTCTTGGCTATGACCACAACCACCCGTTTCCTAGCCTGGTCTCACTTAGCAGTAATAACCAAAACCTGCTGGTGAGCCTGATCTCGCTCACCAGTCAATATCTGCACCTGCTGGTGCAACTGTTGTAGTGCATCTCGAGCACCTGGTGGTGCTAGTGGTCTTTGCTGTTGTTGAACTACCGGAGGCTACTGTTGTACCATGGGTGAAGCCCCTAGAACCTGACCATCTTGGCCTCCCTATCCCCTACCTCTCCCTACTCCTCTGCCTCTTAGTCTCCCTCTGGGAGGAGCACTTGTTGGATTCGTTAATCGTCGGGGAGGGACAAACCAAGCATCATATGTCAGCGTAGTCTGAGCTACCGCCTGTCCCTGATCATATGCCCAAGGATGAGCCACCAACTGTCTAAATCTCTCTACTACCTTAGGAGTACAGATAGTTGGTCCCCATGTGGGAATCTCTTTGGCCAATCTCGCAAAAATGGCCCTATATGCATCATTAGGTCTGTCTTGGACCTCTCTGATCTACCTGGCTACCTTGTCTGGTAGATATCTCTTGATAATGTGATGCTCTCGACCCTACATATATTGGGTCTTCCTGGCGAAATATAACTATTGAATATCATTGAACCATGGCGACATCTGTAACCATGGGCACCAACACAAAACTATCATATCATCTATCACCTATCTCCAATATGGGAGCCCAATCTATCCAGTGTGCTTGAGAGTAATGAAACCTCTCTATCTCCAAATAACAAGATCATCTAGCTCCACGTCTGCCATTTGAACAATAAGCTGAAGCACGACAATGTTCTCCCATGCCCAAATATGTAGCAGTCACCCCTGCAGCAATGGGTCTCCCATCACAATAGACAAAATCATGCAAATCATGATACAAGGAGGCTAGCATCATAGGCCCTCAAGCAAAAAGTGTCCTATGCAACATCTAATGCCATGCCAAGCCCCATCTTGGGTTGAATCCTCTGTTGCGTCTATCTGGGGCAACCAAACCCGAAATGATGGCTGCAATGATTAATCTAAAGGTCGAAACATGATCTCTATATGACTCAAGGTCGATCTATGATGTAACCAATGCAATATGATCCATCTCCATGACCTCAAGGCAAGCGTCGAACCCGACATCAATGTCATAAATCACACGATCTTCATGAATCAACAAACATAGTATACGCCAAACATCCTCCAAAGTAACTGTCGCCTCGCGTGTCAGAAGATGGAAGGACGAGGTCTCACTGTTCCATCTCTCACATATAGTAGTCATCATCGCTAGATGTGTCTGAATCATAGGCGCATATGTGACATACTAGAGCTGATCTCTCCCAGGTGCTCTTGGCGCAACTTTGATAAATCATCTAGTCTCTCCAAAATGGTGGGCCTATGCTCTCATGACATCGGTGGTGTAAAGATCTCCTACATCCACGAAGCACACAACGTCAGTAAATCATCAAAATTTGAATTAATTTGAAATTTTCAGCTCATAAATCACAAAAGTGTTGCTGTTTTCAATAGCGTCGCTATATTCAAATTTCAAATTACAACGCCCGATGCATTTAAAATTGCAAATTGAAACATGCATTGCCAAATAAGTTGGCATCACGATTTAACTTTTGGCATATCCTAACCCTAATCTCTAAATCGACAAGTGTGTTACCAAATAAGTGTGTGTCACCATTTAAAATTAGAAACCCTAATTTTAAATCACGAATAGTGTCACCATATAAATATGCATCGCTATATTTCATCTAGGTGTTGCTGATTTCAATTTGGGCATCGCTATATAGCGACACCACCAAAGTTTGAACTTCAAAGTGTAATAAATGCATCAAAAATTCAAATTTCAAATCAAGTTTCGAGTTACATACTAGTGATCTTGTGCGTGGAAGCCGCTGGAACTCTCAAACTCGATCCATGATGTGCCTGGGAAGCTCTTTGCGTACCATTTTGTTAGAGGCTTAGAGCTCAAATCGCAAGAATCTCTTAGTGTGAATGCACAAATGAATTGAAAATGACCCTTCTTGGTATATTTAAGCCAGAAAATTAGGATTTTTTGCCCTAATTTAACCTTGAAGATAGGGTTTATCATCATTTTCACTAATTTTTCCAATCTGGACCTAATTTTGCATCATTTTTTGCATTTTTGGCATTATTCTTGCATCCTGGAGCCTTTCTAGACCCTAAGGGCAGCTTTTCATTTTGTCGAGAAATCAACCCAAAATTCAAAAAAATTGCCCAATTTCTCGAGGGGGCAGGGAGTCAGCTTTATCCTTTTGTTGGAGCATCTAAATAATTATATTTTTTTTTAATTTTTTGATTTAAGCAGTAGTTTTGATCCAAAAAGCATCAGTCTTTGAACCGAAGCAGTATGTACCTCACTTCAAAGAGGGGCAAAATATAGACATTGAAAAATGTCTTAATCGATATCATACACTTAAAACAGATTTTCTAACATCATTTCCCCTTTAACCCATCCTCTTTTCGATTAATTGATTAAATTAGCCTAGCTATTTAATTGATTGCATCATTTTCATCTATTTGCCTAATTAATTTAAATTGGGTTAATTCATCCCTTTTCATGCTAACATTTCATCTCATGAAATTAAATAAATCAACATATTTAATTTAATTCCCTAAGTCATCTTATTTAATTAAATAAACTTAAGTTATTTAATTTAAATATCATTTCATCTCCTCCCCCATTTATTAAATCATTTAATTTAATAAATATCCCTTTAATTCTTCTAATCCCCTAATTGCATGATTAAATCTTGTTTAATTAGTAATTAATCTAACTTTCCTCTAAGCAAAGGGAATATTCCCATAGAATATTCCTTATCCCTTTTTTTGCACAATTAAAACTTTGTTTTAATTTGCAAAATTGCCTTTTCCCTCACCCATGAGAATATTCTAAAAGAATATTCTTATTCCTTCATCATTTGAAAAGGGGATATTTTTGCTTGGCTTCTTAAGCAAGTTTTAACCTTAACCTTTTGAACAAGTCACCTTTGACCTGTATGAGCAGGTCAAACGTGTGTTTGTTTGAGGCAAGTGTGAACCCTTGATTAGAATCTCATCATGCATTCTCATCCATTGATGAGAATCCATGATCCATGTCTCTCATTTCCTTCATCTTGGACTGTTGATTAAACTTTTTGATCTCAACCCTTCATTCCTCATTTTCTCTCCTATAAATGGTCACTATTTGGAGACAAATGGATCCATCTTTCAATTGCAAAGTCATGCTGTTGAATTCACTTGCATCCATACTCTCATATTTACTCACTTTTTATCTTATCTTAGTTAATTTTAATTGCATAATAGCTTAGAACATCCATTAATGGCTTTCATGCATCTATCTTAGTTTGTATATGAATTAGGGTTTTCATCTTTTAGCTTAGAATTAGCTTAGATTAGCTTAGCAATAGCATAATCAGTGCATTTTTAGCATAAAATCATGGTAACTTCGCTTGCATCATGTTCATTTTTAGCATAAAATAGGTTTTCATACATCAATCACAATGGTTTCATCGATTCTCTTCCATAGAATCGATTGAAACAGGCTCATTGATCATGAGATTGGGAAAGGGTCGTTATTTCACATCAACACGATACCAATTCCAAAACAGCATAAGTTTCAAATGGGTTAGATTAGGAATTTAACTATTTTCTTAGTTTGTAGCTTTCATTTTCAATTAAATGCTTAGTTTAATTTTCCAATTTGAATGATCTTGTTTGTAGATGCAGGTATGTTTGGTGAAATTATGCTTCGATTCATCATGAATCAAGTGTAATACACCCTCTTTGACATTTCCTCATCTACAAAGGGTTTAAGGGTTGAGGGATTATGGGTTTAAGGGTCGAGGGTTGATGGATTAAGGGTTTAAGGTATAGGGTTGAGGGTTTAATGTATAGGGTAGAGGGTTTGTAGTTTAAGGGTTTAAGGGTTGAGAGTTGAGTGATTAAGGGTTTAAGGTTTGAGGGTTGATTGATTAAGGATTTAGGGTATAGGGTTGAGGGATTAGGGTTGAGGGTTGATGGATTAAGGATTTAAGGTATAGGGTTGAGGGATTAGGGTTGAGGGTTTAAGGGTTTAAGGGTTAAGGGTTGATAGATTAGGGGTAGGGATTAGGCTTTAGGGTTGAGGGATTAAGGGATTAGAGTCGAGGGATTAGGGTTGAGAGTTTAATGTGTATGGTAGAGGGTTGAGGGTTTAAGGGTTGAGGGTTGATGGATTAAGGGTTTAAGGTATTGGTTGGGGGATTAGGGTTGAGGGTTAAATGTATAGGGTAGATGGTTTAGGGTTTAAGGGTTGAGGGTTGATGCATTAAGAGTTTAAGTGTTGAGGGTTGATGAATTAAGGGTTTAAGGTATAGGGTCGATGGATTAGGGTTGACGTTTAATGTATAGGATATAGGGTTTAAGGGTTGGAAATTTAAGGGTTTAAGGGTTGAGGTTTGATGGATCAAGGACAGGGATTAGGGTTCATGGTTGAGGGATTAATGGATTAGGGTCGAGGGATCAGGGTTGAGGGTTTAATGTATAGGGTAGAGGGTTGATGGATTACATGTTTAAGGTATAGGGTTGAGGGTTTAATGTATAGGATAAAGGGTTTAAGGGTTGATGGTTTAGGGATAGGGATTAGGGTTCATGGTTGAGGCATTAGGGATAGGGATTATGGTTCAAGGTTGAGGGATCAAGGGATTATGGTTTAAAGGTTGAGGGTTTAAGGAATTAGGGATTAAGGGTTGAGGGTTTAAGGGTTGAGGGATTAGTATTTAAGGGTATAGGGTTGAGGGTATAATGTATAGGGTAGAGGGTTTAAGGGGTTGATGGATTAAGGATAGGGATTATGGTTCAGGCTTGAGGGATCAAGGGATTAAGGTCGAGGGATTAGGGTTGAGGGTTTAATGTATAGGGTAGAGGGTTTAGTGTTTAAGGGTTGAGGGTTGATGGATTAATGGTTTAAGGTATAGGGTTAAGGGATTAGGGTTGAAGTTATAGGGTAGAGGGTTTAAGGGATTATGGATTAAGGGTTGAGGGGCTAGGCTTTAAGGGTATAAGGTTGAGGGTTGAGGGTTGAGGGTTTAGGGATAGGGATTAGGTTTAAGGGTTGAGGGTTTAAGGGATTAGGGTTTAAAGGTTGAGGGTTTAGGGATAGAGATTAGGGTTTAGGGTTGAGGATTTAAGGGTTGAGGGTTTAATGGTTGAGGGATTAAAGGTTGAGGGTGTAAGGTTTAAGGGTTGAGGGTTTAAGGGATAGGGTTTAGGGTTGATGTATAGGCTTGAGCATTTAGGTAAACATGGTGAAACTTCATATCGCATACAAAATGAGACATATGTAGCACTTACAAGATCTCATATATTTCATTCAACCCAACCCCCTATTGACACATGATGATAGTTGAAAAACCTTTACAAAATCAAGTTTTTCAAAACACAAGTGAGCTTTGGAAAAGTTAAAATTTGGTTGTTTTTTAAGCAAGCCAAAATGTGAGCATGTTATAACACGAGCACATTTTTTCTTGCTAAAAAAAATGGTAAAATATGCAAGACACCCATGATCTAGGTCCACATGCTTTTTTATTCTCGTGGTCTTGCACGCGATCCAATAAAAAATGCTTTTTCATGCTATTGGGGAAAGCACATGCAAATTTTACACACTCCACCACCTTTGCACTAGCTTTGCACCACATTTTTCTGGTTTTCCAACTTGGGAAGGAGGAAATAACAGAGCTTTTACATGAAATTTGATTATATGAAATGAAATTTTCATATTTGTAGTGTTGCAATGTTAATTATGATTTTATTGTTATAATTTCACATTATACATTGGAACTCTTCAATAGTTTTTAGTAATTTTATTAAAGTTATATAGAATTGAATGTTGAAAAGGAAGAAAGTTCGTGAAAAGCTCAAGTTCTTGAGGATTTTGATGCAAGAAGAAAAACAAACTACACACAATTGGCTAGTTTCTCAAATCGAATCTCTGATTTTAAGGTATGTCAAGTCTTTATGCATGTTTCTTTATCACTTCCTTTATACTTAATATAATGCTTTGATTTTGTTATCATGTTAAGTTTAGGATTATATTTTGCTAAGTATTCAAAATTATGGGCGCTCAACCTTTTACCCTAAGAGTTAATTCAACCACTATGTGTTTTTGTAAAGAATATCTTACCAAATTTTGAACATAATTGGGATTTCTAGTTAAACACTTTAATAATTTTAATCTTCTCTTCTAATATTTTTAAAAAATCATTTAGTCCCTTAGTTCTTGTGCTATTTAACACTTCCACTCTACCTTTAGTGTCATCACTAGTTTTTTTCTTGCACTTCGCTTTTAATGCCTTTGCATATCAACATTTTTTATTTCTCATTTCATGCATTTGTATCTCAATGATTTTTCCTTATGTTTCAACAATTGCATTCTTTTATAAAAAATCATATTAGCAAATCCCCGAGGCCAAAAAATTATACCTTGTGGACCAAAACCTTGATAATGGTAACCATAGATAGACTTAGTACAATTTTTAAGCCACTCTTGACATATTTCATCCAAAACATAGTCAACCTTACAATAATGGTAAACCCATCCAAGCCATCATTTCATCCATCTCACTTAGATTTTTCCATCAACCATTATCTGATTTGGACTTAGATTAAACCTTCACAAACTTTCATAGAAATAACCACATTTCTTTCACTTTCATATTAGAACCATAAATAACATCCTTAATATGACATCCACATTTTTACCACTCAACTTAAACCTCAATTTTCAACCATAGTAAGAAAAAATCCAAACAATCATTCAAAAAAATCAAATTTGTCAACGATTCAAATCTAGATCCTTTAATCTTTATCTAGTAGCTTACATATTGCTTAAGTCCACCCTTGCATTCCACTTACAATGTCCCAAACTAGGATACTAATGGACTCAAATACTTTCACAATAGGAATTCCCCTTAAAAATATTAACTTCCACAAATACTTTCAAATAATTAAAGTGGGGCTAAACTTCCATAAAATTTGACATTTCACAACTCAAAAAATAAGACACCCCATCTACAACAACCATAACTTCCACTAATCCCATAGATAACCTATTGGAATTAAAACCCCTTCAACCATCACATTACCCCAATTATATACAAACATTAATACTTCCACAAAGACTTCAACAATCACACCCCTACCACGACATATTAAATATAATTCATCCACATAACTTAGAGTCACAATAACCAAAAGAATAATTAACTCTACAAACATCCTTCCACACCTCAACCACCTTTAAATCAATAAAAAAAATCATTCAACTACTTCAAACATCCATCCCACCCCTTAATATTTCACACACAACCCCCCATATCCCTTTGATCATTCTATTGCAATGACACCTTTCCCTTGTACTTTTTTTCTTGTAGAATTCCTTCATTGAAATCCACACCTCTTATGTTGGTTTAGTGTTTGGGGAAGAAGGGATAACCCTATATTTAGGCAATACTTGTGGGTTTGATGTGAAATCATTAACTCATCTATTATCATCTTTAAGAGTTCTTTAACGTCTTCTATTGCAATGACTATTGGGTCAAATATTGTAGGAAAAATCCTAAGGATATTCTCAATAATTGTCTTCTATTCTATAGCTTCATCAATAATCCTTAACTAATAGTTTCATATTCCTTGCTGCCCCTCATGCCCTTTTCTGCCTTCTTCATGCACAACTTGAGAATCAATCAAAATTTCCTTAGTTGCATATTCATTGCTGCCCCTTTTGGACTATCATATATTGTGAGTATCGTAATTTCATGACAAATTTCAGATTTGTGTAAGATATTTTTATACTTGATTAGTACTATGGTGGGACTTATCTTTATCTCTTTTTCATGCTATAGGTACAATTCTTCATCATGCCAAAGAAACAATCAAAGATTGCTAACACAAGAGGAGCAAGCAACTAAAATGCAAAGAAAAAAGAACAAATGAGGCAACTTTGTGAAAAGAGGAAATTGAACACGATAGAAGAAGATGTACCAATTGAAGAGGAATAAGAAGATAGGAATAAAAAGAAAAGAGAAAAAATGAGGCAACTTCGTGAAAAGAGGAGATTGAGCATGATAGGAGAAGACATTATGATTGAAGAGGAACATGAACCTCCTCTACCACAAGTTGGAGATACATCCTCTACCGCAAGTCAAGTTGAAGGGACACCATATACTGCATCTTGAGTTGAAAGTACATAATTAATCACATGTGAAGGAGGTATGTCATATTTCCCATCTCAACTTCAAGGTACGCTATCTATTCCATCTTCGATCGAAGGTATGCCATCTATCCCATCTCATTTAAATATTGATGAAATTCCTAATGTTGAGAAAAATTTACCTTTGAGAACACCACCTAGAATTTTATGGAGAAAGCCCAAGTATTTGATTGATATTAATGATAATATATTTTGCATCCAATGGAAGATAAGATTCCAAAACACACTTGTAGAATATATGCTTATAATATTTGGAGAGTGTTCTTTGAGAAATTAAATGAGATTGGAAGATGTCAACTATTTGTTGAAATGATGTGAAGTATAAAGCATAGGTCCATCATGAAGATTCTTAGGTTGAGAACATCAGAGGCTTCAAATGAAAAATATATGGTGAAGAATCTAATGAGTGCATATGAGAGTGTGGGTAACACCTCACGCACAAAATATAGTAATGTCACATGATGTGTCATTACATCAACAATAGTAAGTAATCAAACAAAGAAAGCTCATTTCATTAGAAAGACAAGTCAAGTACTAAGAATAAATAAAAAAACTTTATCAAGAGCCATTGGAAGGCGCCAAAGGATCAAGGACACTAATCACAATGAATTATGGGAGTACTCGGGGAGACTACCACAAAAATATAAAACAATTGTTGAAGCATTGAGATCACCAATTAAAGACTTTTGGAAGAATTACACAAGGGTATCGCTGAATCGAAGGGATGTGGTAAGAAGGAGAATTGGTAGTTGAAACTGTGAGTCTCCAAGCATTTTTTTGGTACAACTCAAACACAATTTTTTGGTAAATTTCTAGAGATGTATCCTCAAGTTAAAATTTGTCAAAGATATTTTGAAATGTTAAAACCTTTCTATGTCAAAATAAATCACACACACACTAGTTGTTGTAGAGTACATATTGAATTTTCTAACCATTTTTGTGTTTATTGGTCTATATGTTTAGATTTGCATACTAACAATGTTTTGTAGGATTGTGGCATACATGCCCCAGCTACATATTTAAGAGACTTCATATCAACAATTTTATGTGAAAGAGAGGAAGGTCAAATATTCTATGGGAAATTATGCTTGGATGGCACATGCCAACATTGTGGTGGCTTTCAACGTATGCCAATATGTGGACATATGGAATGCACACATGCGGTTGGAAATGAACAAGTAGAGTTCGACAAGTATAAAATAGTGGCCTACAATACAAGAGATGGTAAAGAAGCAAAAAGGTGTGATTTGGTTATTCAAAAGATTCCAATGTATCAATTTATGTCTACATTTTGTGACAATATAGTGTATCAATATGCAAGGCATACCCATAGAGATTGATGGTTGGACTTGCAATTCAAGTTATGCAAGGACAAATTTCCACTTGGTAGCATTGTTTCAATCATCAACTTTGTAGAGAACTACAATCTATACCCATATTGTGAGGTGTAATAAAAAAATTACAACTCCACATAGGTTTCTATATTTGTGCACATAGCATTCATTCATGCCAATGATAGTACAGAGGATGACATAAATATCATTAGTGAGTATCATTTTTATATCAATGATGATCACACACATTCTATAGAGTTCGTGCAAGGTTCCTTTCAGGTGTTCTACAATGATTTGGATAGGAGGGGCATATCATTCAATCATCATATCATATGGTTAGATAACTGTGCATCACAATTCAAGAACTCGTAGATGTTTTATTGGTTGAGCAAGATGCATAATATTACAAGTGTTCAACATATGTGGAACTTTTGTGAGGTCAGGCATGGAAAGGGGGAGCATGATGGTGCAAAAGCATGTGTCAAAAGAGCCATAGAATGAGAAGAGTTAAAGTATAAAGATAATGCAAAGTTAGCAGATGCAAAATCAATCGTTGAGTGGTGTAATGTTTTGATGGGTCTAGGTAATGAAGGTAAGTCTTTAGTTCATAATTTGTTTTGGTTGATAGATGATACTAACATTGCACAATATGAGGATTGTTATACACTGATAGGATCAAGTGAGATACACTCTTTCAAAAGCTCAAATGCAGGTTCATGGAGTATCCATATGTGGAAGATGGCATGTTTTTGTTCTTCATGTACAATTCAAGTCTAGAATGAGTGCGAGTCAAAGGAGTGGGTTGATGAATGGTGGTTAATTTTTCTTAGCCCACTTGACACGTATCGGCTCTCGATGACATTGAAACTGACACAGATGGAATTATCGATTAACTTTGACCACATATCAGATCTAATTCAACTAGGTAATATATCTACTTGCATAGTTTTGAAATTCCTAATGTTATCTTACTTTGTAGTGTTTTTGTAATGTTGACTAATTTCATCTAATTTGTTGCACATATAAATGTAGGGAATGTTTATGCAGTTATTGCAAATGAAGACAATGAAGAGGGAATGCATTATTACTCGTCTCATTATGTTGAGACCAAAAAGAAATTGGAGGCCCTAGTTACAGATGGAGAAAACATCGAATACCCTATAGGCTCGGTGGTTGTTATTGAAACATGGCTTAGAAGGTACCCACATAAGAGTGTTAATGTTTGGATGTTTGAGGACTTTGACATGCATCAAAAGATTCTTCATTACTCAAACCTTGTCATGAAATCCAATGTTCATTTGATACTATATTAGGGCAGACCTTTGAACAAGAACTTGTGGAAGGTGTGTGAGTCTGACCATGAGGCAATACTTGACACAATAAAGAGTAGAGCAAACCCAGATGGTTCTTTGGATTAATTTGTAAGTATGCACATTGAATTTATAAAGTCATGTTATTGATATTAATGTATTGTAGTGGATAGTTAGACCTTTCATTTCCATTTTTCAACTTTACTTATGTTTTGCTTCCAAATTTCATATGGCATAAGGACTTACTTCCCCTCTTAAACTTAAATTTTGTCTTTTTTTGCTGTTGTATTTTTACACATATGTAGTGAATATTGGGTAGATTATATGCATATTCATGGTTTCACCATTTGACCATCTTGAGACCTCAATTTGCAAACTTGACCTTTGCAGCCACAAAGAAGAATTAGGAGACCCTTCCTCAACCATCACTTCACCTAAAACATCGACCATTTCCATCATATCCATCCAAAATATATCATCTTTCCCTCATCTTACCATTTTCATCCATGATCATAAGCTAGTCATCACAACCATCATCAAATCCTTGTTATTAAAATCCCCATAAAATCCTTGCTTAGGTGATTATCCAAGCCTAAGTAAACATATTCAATCCTTGTCTAAGTGATTATCCAAGCTTAAGTAAGAAAAATAATCCTCTATCCAAGCCTTAGTCAAGTGATTATCCAAGCTTGAGTGAGAAACTCCAAGCCTTGCCTAGACGATTATAAAAGTCTAGTGTAAGAAAACCCCATTATCATCAATCAATGATCTAGTTTAACTTGAGATAATATTAGTCTTGTATCTCCCTTTTCATCATTATCACCTTTTCCATCCATTTTATCATTATCCCTTTTCCATCCATTTTATCATTATCCCCTTTACATCCATCATCTCAAATCCAAGGTCTACCCAATCATCCTCATTCCATTTCATCATTCCTAGGTCTCTCTCTTAGATGCCTATCACACCCCTGCCTTACTATTCATCATAATCCTACATACCTTCCACATTATTTTAATCCTCATGACCCATCACATCTTCCATATTCTTCTAATCTACCCACTTCATCTCAATCCATCAATCCTACATCACACTTACATATCAAAATCCCCTCTCACACCCAAAAAATTTCATCACATATCCCACAAACTCAACATTATATCCCTTCTCCTCATATCTCAACATCTATCCCATTTAACCCATCATATCATCTCCAAACTTCTAATCCCATCTCATATACACATCAACACCTCCATTCTTCTAATCCCATTTCTCCCTCTTATCAATACCAACACATATCATCCTCACAACCTCCCATATCCAATTATCAATCAATAACCACCCTTCAACTTCACAAGTAATTTGGCCCAATATGTGTAGTAAATAAATGACACCCTTAAGGGAAATCAACTAGGACATCACCATCTTTTGTTGTGTCACTATCAAGTCTATATATTTATGTGATAAATGACATTCATCGTCTTTTGTTGTGTTTCACCATCCAAGGATAAATGCATATTTATATGATAAAAATTGCATTCATTATATTTGTTGATAAAAAATAGTTGTGGGTTAGAATAGTGTTCTTTAGGATTTTTTAGGTTTTAGCTTGAAATGTATATGCATCATCCACATTCCAAAACTAGAGGTAGTAGGTACTAGAATGTATGAAATGAAAAAGGAATCAATTGGAAAAACACTTGAATGTGAAAATGGCAATGAAGAAGTGGATAAACTCAAGAGGTTTTGTGTCTCATAAGAATTTGTGTAGCAATATTATATGTAAGTACAAAAAAAGAGAATCGATGCGATGGACACATTAAAGTCTTATCTATAAAGGTAGACAAGTTTTGTAAAAAACTTGTTAAAAGAGTCATTTACATTCTATAATCAGAAAGACATTTCCAAAGATGATAAAAAAATGGCTACAAAGCTACATAAACATATTCAAGACATTAAAAACTTTATCAAACAAAGGGATGTTGATGTCTTAAGCACTGATGATAGAGAAACTGATCTAAAGCTCAAAGTAAAAGATATGAAAAAGAAGTTAGAAGATCATGAAAAGGAATACCATGGGGCGTTAATAGGTAAGAGCAATGGAGATGAGGAAAAATGTGTGGATGGTCAAGTTACAGATGCAATAGCAATATTTGGAAGTGTTGAAATTGAAGAAAAACAACTGAAGACTAAAATTAACCGCTTAGAAAAGGAATTAAAAGATAAGAAGATTTTATCATCAAAGAAAAGGAGGTTAATGTTGTTGAGATAGAGTTGCAATCTAAAATATAGGAAGTTGAGAAAATAAATACAACAATGGAAGGTATTCCTTATGAAGGAGGGCACATGGAGAGATTAAAAATGAGCATTTGCAAGAGTCTAAGGGAATTCAGAAGTTGAAGGTTGATATTAGCACCTATGGGCTCAATTAGGAAATGTTCAATTTAAAAATAATGATCTTGTAAAGCATATTCAAAGATCAAAAGTTGATGAAGGTGCTTGTGTAGATTCTTCTATGTTCATCATGTGACCAAATCAATAGTTGCAACACATATGAATGGGTAGGTTTACGCTAGGCAAGGTCCTATTTTGCACCCCTACATGCCAAAACATTCTGAGCTACATTGCATTGGCGATATCTCTTAAGAGACCAAAGTGAAAAAAGGAAACAAAATTTGATGAGGTGTTACTTATAAACATTTTTTCTGATGTTACAAGATCACGTAGGTCCCCTCTACAATAACCTCTCTCAATTTTTGATATCTTCGAGCCGTTTTCCCGTGGTGTCCAATTTTTAGTTGATGGAAAAAGTGTCAAATGCATGTAGTGTAAAGTTGCAAGGTGGTGTAATTTTTGTTTTGTTTGTTGTGTAACCAAAATAATAGTTCCAACACATTTGGATGGGTAGGTTTATGCTAGGCAAGGTTCTGTTTCACACCCTTGCATGCCAGAACATTCTGAGCTGCATTGCACCAACAATATCTCTTAAGAGACCAAAGTGCAAAAATGCAACAAAATTTGATGAGGTGTTACTTGGAAATTGTGGCACTTAGAAACATTCTGTTTGAAGGTATAGGATCATGTAGGGCCCCTCTATAATAACCTTTCTCAGTTTTTGATATCTTTGAGCCGTTTGCTCGTGGTGTTCAATTTTCAGTTGATGGGAAAAGTGTCAAATGCATGCAGTGTAAAGTTACAAGGTGGTGTAATTTTCATTCTATTCATCATGGACCAAATCAATAGTTCCAACATGTTTGAATGGGTAGGTTTACACTAGAAAAGGTCATGTTTTGCACCCAAACATGCTGGAACAGTATGAGCTACATTGCAACGACGATATCTCTTAAGAGACCAAAGTGCAAAAAGGCAACAAAATTTGACAAGGTGCTACTTAGAAACCATGACACTTTGAAACATTTTTTCTGAAGGTAAGATATCATGTAGGGCCCCTCTACAATAACCTCTCTCGATTTTTGATATCTCCAAGCCGTTTTCCTGTGGTGTCTAATTTTTAGTTGATGGAAAAAGTGTCAAATGCATGTAGTGTAAAGTTGCAAGGTGGTGTAATTTTCATTTTGTTAATCGTGTGACCAAATGGAAAATTCCAATGTGCTTGGATGGGTAGGATTACACTAGGAAAGGTCTTTTTTTGCACCTAAACATGCTGAAATAGTCTGAGTTACATTGCATCGATGATATTTCTTAAGAGACCAAAGTGCAAAAAGGTAGAAATTTTTGACGAAGTGTTACTTAGAAACCGTGGCACTTATAAAAATTTCATCTAAACGTATGAGATCATGTAGGGCCCCTCTACAATAACCTCTCTTGGTTTTTGATATCTCCAAGTTGTTTTCCCGTGGTGTCCAATTTTTCAGTTGACAGAAAAATTGTCAAATGCATGCAATGTAAAGTTGCAAGGTGGTGTAATTTTCATTTTGTTTGTTGTGCGACCAAACTGAAAGTTCCAATGCATCCATATGGGTAGGTTTACACTAGGCTAGGTCCTATTTTTCACCTAAACATGCCAGAATAGTTCAAGCTACATTGCATCGGTGATCTCTTAAGAGACTAAAGTGCAAAAAGGCAACAAAATTTGATGAGGTGTTACTCAAAAACCATAGTACTTATAATTTTTTTTTTGAAGGTATGAGATCATGTAGGGCCCTTCTACAGTAATATTTCTCGATTTTTGATATTTCCAAGCCATTTTCCCGTGGTGTTCAATTTTTAGTTGATGGAAAAAACATCAAATGCATGCAATGTAAAGTTGCAAGGTGGTGTAATTTTTTTTCTATTCATCATGCAACCAAATCGATAATTCCAACATGTTTGGATGGGTAGGTTTACACTAGGCAAGGTCCTGTTTCATACCTAAACATGCCAGAACAATCTGAGCTACATTGCACCGGTGATATCTCTTAAGAGACAAAAGTGCAAAAAGACAACAAACTTTGACAAGGTGTTACTCGAAAACCGTGGCACTTAGAAACATTCCGTCTGAAGGTATGAGATCATGTAGGGCCCCTCTATAATAATTTATCTCAATTTTCTATATCTCTAAGTTGTTTTCCCATGGTGTCTAGTTTTAGTTGATGGAAAAAGCGTCAAATGCATGTAGTGTAAAGTTGCAAGGTGGTGTAATTTTTGTTTTGTTCTTTGTGCGACCAAACCAACGGTTCCAATGTGTTTAGATGGGTAAATTTACGCTAGTTAAGGTCCTTTTTTTCACCCAAACATGTTAGAACAATCTGAGCTACATTACATTGATGATATCTCTTAAGAGACCAAAGTGCAAAAAGGTAGCAAACTTTGACAAGGTGTTACTAAAAATCCGTAGCACTTAGAAACATTTCATATGAAGGTACGGGATCATGTAGGGCCCCTCTATAATATCCTCTCTCGGTTTTCGATATCTCTGAGCCATTTTCCCGTGGTGAATTTTTTTTGATGCCCCAAAAATTGTCAGATGCATGTAGTGTAAAGTTGCAAGGTAGGTTAATTTTTGTTTTGTTCTTCGTGGGGGCCAAACCATGTGTCAACATGTCTAGGTAGGCACATCTACGCTAGGAATGGTCACTTCCCTTCGTTATAAAAGGGTCATAGTCTTTCCTATTTGAAGGGTCACAAATTTTCACCTTTGAAAAGTCACAGCCTAAATCATATCATCATATTTGTGAGAACCTAAATTAATTGATGTGAAATATTTCCTAAGGTTCTATTCTTAATTAAATTCTTTAATGATGTTATGGATGTATTTCTCAAATGAAATGCTCTCCCTTTTATGTTAGTTCTTATCAACCTAGAAAACATTTTGACATAAAACATTTTTAATATTTTTATAATTTCTAAGCATAAGGTAATCATAAATACACATGGAGTAATCTTGTTGAAGATACATTTGGTCATGAAGCAAACAAATAGATATACGTAATACATGAACTATACACATGAAGCATGAAACATACACGTGAACACATGAAGTATACACAAGAAGCATGAAGTATACACGTGAATACACATAATACGTGAAGTATACATAGGAAGCATGAAACATACACATAAATACACATAATACATGAAGTATACATAGGAAGCATGAAGGATACATGTGAATACATGAAGTATACACAGGAAGCATGAAGCATATGTGAATACAAGTAATATGTGAAGTATACATAGGAAGCATGAAGCATACACATGAATACATGCAATACATGAAGTATACATAGGAAGCATGAAGCATACACATGAACACATGAAGTGTACACAGGAAACATGAGGCATACACATGAATACATATAATATGCCCCAGTATACACAAGAAGCATGAAACATACATGTGAATACATGTAATACATGAAGTATACATGAGAAGCATGAAGCATACACATGAACACATGAACTATACATAGCATGAAGCATACATGTGAATATGTGAAGTATACACAGGAAGCATGAAGCATACACATCAATACACATAATACATGAAGTATACACATGAAGCATGAAGCATACATGTGAACACATGAAGTATACACATGAAGCATGAAGCATACATGTGAATACACATAATACATGAAGTCTACATAGGAAGCATGAAGCGTACACATGAACATTTGGATTTTAAACTTTATGAAGGAAGAGTGCATAATGTTCAAAATTTATATATTTCCTATAATATAAATGAAGAGTGCATATAATACACTTAGATTTTAAATATTTGAAGTAAACCATCTACAAATATCCATTGAAATATGGATTTATAATGCAAATATGGACACCATCAATAAAAATGATGTGTATTAACCAAATAGCCATATAGGAATACATAAATATATGTCGATATAAGTATAACATATATACAAAATAGCCATATAGGCTTACAAGAATGCCATATAGGAATACAATGTTAAATATATGCAATACAAAATATATATCCAAAAATGCCATATAGGCATACAACAAAGGACCCCAATAAAAACTCATTCCCCTCTAGGTGAAGAAAATACATCACGAGCGGCCTTTGATCATTGTGGGGATGTAGATGTGTATGAAACAGGTCTGCTTCAAACTCAAGGGATGCTCCTCCTATTTAGTTCTTCATGGAGCTTTACCTATTACAATAAAAAGTTTAGACATTAATATATAGAAATTAAATTATAAAAAATGAAATATTTAAAATAATCACTTACAACCACTAGATGATCTCTCTCCTCATTCAAAACATTGACATGCTCAGGATGTGTTGTTCCAAAGTCCTATAGAAACAGTCCATATAGAAACTAAACTAAAAATCAATAATCATTTGATTTTTCAATAATAAACAACTATAACAACATATGTAATTTGAAATTTACTAATCTATCTCATACCATTGTCAAAGGCATTGAGTTATCTATTTCATAAGACACACCATGCTCCACTGCCATATGAACATCGAGAAGTGTCTCCACTTGCATCATCTGAAAATAAAACATTATTCAATTACGAAAAACTAGAATAGTGATGCAGGTCATGGCTTAAAATGTATGAGATAGTCAACAAAATAAAATAAGTACTTTGGTAGACATGTATGAAAAATGTGGTAGCATAGAAAAGGTAGTGAATTGTTTGAAAAAAATTGAGTGTACTTTGATAAAATTCTTTGGTATACATGTATGAAAAATATGGTAGCATAGACGAGGTAGTGAACTATTTGAAAAAAATCCACAAAGAAATGTGGTCTCATGGTATCACCATGAGACCACTTTCTTTGTAGAATTTTTTCAAATATTTCACTACTTTGTCTATGCTATTGCTTACTATTATGCTTTGATATCTTTTTTCCAAGAATCCATAATTTGTTTGAAAGTACTTGTTTTAGGCTTTTAGCCATAGTAGCAAGGAAGTGAACTGTTTGATAAAATGCTTTGGTAGACATGTATGGAAAATATGGTAGCATAGACAAGGTAGTGATTTGTTTGAAAAAATGCCTCAAAGAAATGTGGTTTCATGGTGATGGACATCACTATGAGATCACATTTCTTTGAGGAATTTTTTCAAACAATTCACTACCTTATCTGTGCTATTGCTTACTATTATGCTTTGATAGATTTTTTCCAAGCATCCATAGTTTACTTGAAAGCACCTATTTTAGGATTTTAGCCATAGCAACAAGGCGGTGAACAATTTGATATATGCTTTGGTAGACATGTATGGAAAATGTGGCAGCATAGACAAGGTAGTGAGCTATTTGAAAAATGCTTCAAAGAAATGTGGTCTCATGCTGATGTCCATCCACATGTTTCTTTGAGACATTTTTTCAAACAACTCGCTACCTTGTCTATGTTATTGCTTACTATTATGCTTTGATAGATTTTTTCCAAGCATCCATAGTTTGTTCGAAATCACCTATTTTAGGCTTTTAGCCATAGCAACAAGGTAGTGAACTGTTTGATAAAATTCTTTGGTAGACATGTATGGAAAATGTGTTGAACACCTGGACTATTGAGAGAGGGTGAATAAGTATTCCTAAAATCCATTTAATTACCAACCATCCAATTAACATAGCATGCTTAGAAATTAATAGAAATGAAAGCATAAACACCCCATGACATATGCAACACTTGAACACCAAAATTTTTACGTGGAAAACCCAAGATGGGAAAAACCATGGTGAGGATTAGTTCACAATATAGTATGACCGATCATAAAATATTATATAGAGACTCACTACTAGAAGGACTCATTGTCAAAGTGAACTCACTATTCACACTAAAAAGTAAGACATGAAAGGGTGGCTACACAACCAATTTTTGAACTAATACAAAGCACATCTATCATATGCTGAATTTAGTTCCTTTGAAGCTCAAGATTCTGATACAAACCAATTCACCTGATAGAAAACAAAAATCTATACTTTGAATTATATTTGTATATCATTTTCTCAATCTTCTACAAAAAAATTCTTTTCTTCTTGCAACCGGATCATATTACTAGCATACCACACAACTTAATCTCAAAATGATCTTCTATATCTGTACATGAGCATCATTACAAACACTAACTAGGCCGGCCTCACTAGATGATGCCAAGTGGAATATAAAATGTGCCTTGTCAGAACCCAAATCAAATTCAAGTACCTTCGCAAAACAAAATATGCAAGATATAGGTCAACATGGACCTATAATAGCTCCTTCTTACATTTGCATTATAACTTTAATCTCCACAATATTTTACTTAATTTGGGTTGGCTAGGCATAAGACCTAAAACAAAATACTCCAATTGATTAACACACATGGAACACATGTATCTCAAAATTTCATGCCAGTTGGAAGTATTAACCCATAGACACCTGCGAAGCCAAGCACACACAGGAAGAAGTGCGTGTTAGGATATGGTGTTGTACACCATTGTATAAAATGATTTATTATAATTTTGTAATTAAATAATTATTTAGTTGTGATGCACCTTGATGGTGTGGATAATCACACTAGGTAATTATTTGGGGACCACTTGATGTTGTATTGTAACATTGTATTATTATTTAATTTGTGGGAGACATGTGATAATTATTTAATATTGGAGAAATATTAAATAAAGTGAAGTATTAGTACCCAATATTAAATAAGGGGTTAGTGGTTTTGTATTCACATGGTTTTGTGGTACATGGTTTTACCTTACCACTAGTTGTATTTTATGTGAGCTTGTGTCTATAAAAGAAAACACATGTGTAGTGGTTTAGGTTGGGGGGCTGAGTGGTTTGGCTGCCATTATTGAGTCTTTCTGAGGAGTGCATATGTGAAGCATGGCATGGGATGTGTGGATTCATTCTTGGACACATGGAGATGCATTGGAGGGCTTGATGCTTCAGAGGTGTTCATTGTAACTCTTATATGGCTTTATTGTTGATTAATATGATGGAGTATGGATGCTTTTGAAGGTTGGATTTTTCCCTCTTGATGGTTTTCCCAGGGTATATCTTGTGTCATCTTTGATGGGTATGTTGTCTATTCTCTTGAATGTGGATTTTGAGTACTTATTTGCATAGATTTCTCTATTGGTTTATGTGGAAATTGTCATTAGATGGCTGAAAGTTTCCTTACAAGTGGTATCACAACTTTCATGGTTGAAGATTTTTTATTATAACCCTAGGTTGAGAAAATGTTGGTTGAGTTTGAATCTATGAAATGCATGAGAGAATGAAAGACATGACAAGATATGCGGGTTTTTCATGTTGTTTATTGTAGATCTAAGGGTTTTGAGTTTGTTGTTATGATGGGTTGTTTGCAAATTTGGGGTGTGAAAAATTTTGGGCAAAAAGGGTTTCTTGGTTGTGCATTCAAATGAGGGTATTGTGGGGGAAATTTTGTAAATGACCTCCTAGGACAAAATGGACCTCATGGTTGGATTCAAGTTGGCCGAGAGATGAATTTTGATGTAAAATTTGACCTATTTTGGTTATTGGAAAAAAAATGCAATTTTTTTTTAGCCACACCCCCTTTTGTTGTACGATCATCAAATTTGTGTTTGTAGAAAATAAGATATTATTAAAAAAAATTGTCCTATTGGATTTAAAAGTACCTGCAAAATAAAATCCAAAAATTAAAATTAAATAAAAAAGGTAATCAACTTTAAAAAAAATTTAATATGATTTTTTTTTTTAAATTTTAATATTTGGAAATTTAAATAGATTGAAATATGCAGTCAGGTCCACCACCAGGTGGGTGGCGCCGCCCAGGTGGGGCCATCACCCAACCACCGAAGTACCACTAGGGGAGGTGGTGTTTTTTTCCCTTATATAGTGATATTGTGCCTTTTCTTTCGAGGAGCATAACTTTCGCCCAAATGGTCCATTTTTGCTCTTCTTAGACTCATTGGAACGCTGACTTAGTGCTCTATGTTGGGGTGCTATATATTTTTCTAGATTTTATAGTTTTGATAGTGTTTTACTAGCTGGAAGTCAGGTATTTTTTTTGAGCTTCGAGAGGGCATATCAAGTGCATACTGAGTTAGATTTTAGACTTTGAATAGTCAACAAAAAGATTGTTCAGAGTACTACATGGTGGATCAGGTTTAGAGTTGTTTAGACATGATTTATTTTTTGATATTCTATCCTAAGTTGTTTATGGGTTATTTTGACTATGGTGATACTATGAGTTTATGGTTTGTCAGATCTTGGAGATTTGATGTTGGATTCATTATATGCTCATTTATACATATTTGATTATTCTCATTTTACATGGTTATCCGTATTTGGTTGGATTTGTATGCTTCATTGTTGTATCTACAATTTGTGTAGCTTTGTAGGTGGTCTATACTTAGCTGTTGCACCTATGACTTGGAAATGGGTTGTATATGCCCATAGATATTTCAATGTTGATGCATTTTTAGTTTGGTGGCTTGGTTTAGTCACTTGGTTTGCTAGTTTTGTTGTCATGTTGAGGAGGTGAGATGGTATTACTAGGTACAGTCATGATGTGATACCTATGTAGTTGGCTATGTTATGCAGATATGTGGGACATGGTTGGGTTGTGTTGTTGGTACATTTGGTGGTGATAATGGTGTCATGGATATTTGTTATGCTTTAGGGACTTTGGCATGTCATGATGGTTTATGTAGGTGCATTGTTGGTGATGTTGGATTAGATCTTGATTTAGGTTATGCCGGTGTATCTTCTTGGTATGAGTATCATGGTTTAATTTTCCTTCTTATTAGGGAGATCATGTTGCATTTGAGTTCTTTGATTGTGTGAGGGCCTTTGGATGATCTTCATTACAAGATTATTATCATGATGTCATGATAGCTTGTTACATTCATTGCTTATACACTTTCAATGGGAGCTTTTGACAGTGATGGATTAGTGGTGATGGATATGTTTATGATGGTTTGGAGGTTGTAGGTATCTTCTTAGCTTGGAGATCTTGGTTTCACTTGTATGTTACTGACATTGTAGTTGAGTGTGTCTAGACCTAGATGATATTCATAGAGAGGATGGTTGTCATGATGCCATGTGTAGTTTGTATCATGGTTCAGTGGGAGTTGTTGGAAGTGATGTGGATGCATCATTGGATTTGACTGTCTTTATGTGATTGGAGATATGTTTTTTTGGTTTAGAGTGTTTTGCTATTATGTGATGGTTTACTCTTGATGCACAATTAGAGTTTGGCATGGTACTTGTTCTCTTGAGACCAGGATGTATATATATGTATGTTATGGTGCATGTGATCTCCTAGGAGAAGATGGATAGACCATGTTGTCATGTTTATGTTCCTAATTCATGATTGGAGCTTTGACATTGATCGTGGGTTGTTCTCTTTGTATTGGGTACATTGATCATTTGCTTGATTACTTCATGATAGTGTTATGTTGCATTTAGAGTTTGGAATGGATTGATCTTGGTTACAGGTACTCATGGATACTTAGAGACTTAGGTGATGATTGTAGTTCTCTTGTGGTTAGAGACATTTTCTTGAGATGGTTACTCTTTGGAGGTTTCAGCAGGAAGACCAAGGAGCTTTCACCTAGGTATGGACATGAGTTCATGATGGACCGATAAAGGAGATTGTTCTTAGAGTGAGTCATGATGACTTGGTTATCTTGGAGGAGCATTCTCATTCCCACTCTTGGTCTACTCGGTAGCTTATTATTTGAGAGGTATTGCCCATTATATCTTTTAGGTGTGATATGTTTCATGCTTTGATTTCTCATAGGATTGAGTTAATTCATGGCGTTTGATTATGGAGACTCATTTGAGGATTGGTTTAACATGAGTTTATATGCTTTATCTTTCATAGATATGGATCTTGAGCTATGGATAGTTAGTTCTGGAGGATTCATTTTGAGGGATGTTAAGGCATGATTATCTCCTTGTGCATTTGAGTTTATGATATCATTCTTTGATGAGGATTGTTAGGAGATGGCTTATGGGCTGATTTCTAGTTTTGGGGATGGTTACCTTAAGTTTTATCTTCTTGATTAGTGAGGCTTACATCCATGTTGTCATTATTACATTGATATGTTGTACTTGATCTTTGAGATTGAGTGTTATGGATGTTGTTGAGGCTTTTCATTTGGGGTTGTTAGGAGATCATACTTGACATAACAATACACTTTTGAGGTGTTGGTAGGACATGTTATGGTTTGCAGGTTTTTTCTCTTCATGGTTTCTCCTGGATGTTCATGTTCATGTGATTTAGGAGGATGGTAGCAACATGTTGTGAGAGATTATGCAACTCTTTGGGTTGTATGTGTGGATCATTGTTATTGTTCTTCGTACTTCATGCTTTGATTTACTTACCAAACCTTGATATAGTGTTTCTTGGTAGAATTTATATGCTTTGACATTACCTATGCAATGGGAGTTCCTAGATATGTATGTTCTTCATTGACATGTTTGATATAGGGAGCTTAGTTGTAGTTTATAAGTTGCATATGTTCTTGGCATGAGTTTATTGATGTATTGTTACCTTGGAGGTATGGATGGTTGGATGTATTGGCATGTGTTGTGGATGCTATTTTAGACCGTGTGGATTTTTTAGTTTACAACAACTTTGTTAGAGCCTTTGTTATCACTTGGATTTGATTCTTGTACTCATGGATTGGTGCATCTTCACCTTGGCATGTTCATTTTCTTCCATAGGTGGCATGTTGGAGGATGAGAGGAGTTATTGCTTGAGATGGTGGTCACTTTGTTCTTATTTCAGGTATCTTCATGGAGCACGAGAGCATGTTGGAGATTCATGTGATTTCATGTATGGCTATGATGATGTATTTAATGTATTGATCCCTTATGCAATGTATAACACAAGTGGGAGAATGTTGGGATATGGTGTTGTACACCATTGCATAAAATTATTTATTATAATGTTGTAATTAAATAATTATTTAGTTGTGATTCACCTTGGTGGTGTGGATAATCACACTATGTAATTATTTAGGGACCACTTGATGTTGTATTGTAGCATTGTATTATTATTTAATCTGTGGAAGACATGTGATAATAATTTAATTGGGGAACTATTAAATAAAGTGAAGTCAGTACCCAATATTAAATAACCTGGGGTTAGTGGTTTTGTATTCACATGGTTTTGTGGTACATGGTTTTAGCTTACCACTAGTTATATTTTGTGTGAGCTTGTGTCTATAAAAACAAACACATGTGTAGTGGTCTAGGTTGGGGGGCTGAGTGGTTTGACTGCCATTGTTGAGTCTTTTTGAAGAGTGAATATGTGAAGCATGGCATGGGATGTGTGTATTCATGCTTGGACACATGGAGATGTATTGGAGGTCTTGATGCTTTAGAGGTATTCATTGTAACTATTGTATGGATTTATTGTTGATTAATATGTTGGAGTATGGATGCTTGTGGAGGCTAGGTTTTTCCCTCTTAAGGGTTTTCCCAGGGTATTTCTTGTGTCATCTTTGATGGGTATGTTTTTGATAAAGTAAGCAACATTTACAGGGTGTTGTACCCTTCATAAAGAGCCACAAGGGCCAATAAAGTCCAAGATAAAAAAAGCATCAAACAAAACACCAAACTAAAAAATAGAAACGCGGACTAACAACACACAGACAAACAAAAGACTAGCAACAGACTAGCTGGCATCCTCCCAACTCTTGGACAGAAGATGAACCACACCATCTCTGACCCACTCCTGACGGTCTTTAGTATTCATCTCCATCTCATCCTTCATGACCGCCGATAGGGTACTAGTGATATAGTGCACCAACTTGACCGTGAAGCGGGTCAACCCATATAATTTTTTGTCCAGTTTGTCCATTTTTTCTTTCAACTCACAAAGCTCCTCCTCACCATCCACAGTGTAGTCAGGATCATTCTACTCAATATCTAGAGTTTCCGAAGAGTGAGAGGCCAAAACCTCCTTCTAAGATTTTCCCTTGTTAGGAATGGGATAGGGACCTCTAGCTTTCTCTCCCTCCTCACCCTCCGACATCTCAACCCTGCTATCAATGCTGTCAAACAACTCCTCTTCAATGTCCAAATCTTTAACCTGCACTTTTTTCTTGTTCTTAGTCAACTTGCCAGAGCACCGAATGATAGCATCACAACCAATAACCATAGTCTCCGCAACCATCGTATCACCCAACGAGTCCTTGCTCACAACATTTTTCCCTTTGCTTGAAGGCTCCTTCTCCTCCTTTCCTTTATTTTTCAGGGCGGGCTTATTGTGAGTCTCAGCAAGGGTAGACTTGAGAACACACAGGCTAACTGCTACACTAGTTTGGGCAATTCCCTTGTTCCCCTTAAGTTTTTTACTAGTGGGTTTAGGTTTTTGAGAGTCAGCAGGGACCGGGTGATTTTTCCTGACAGGGCCTTTAGATTCGACCGGAGATAAGTTGGTCATAGTGGGAGGCTCAATTTCTTCAATGTGGATGGCTGAAATGGGTTTAGGAAGGCACAAAGCCAAATGGAAGTGGTAGAGTCTTAGGATAAGACCTTGGTGGAGTGGCATGAGAGTAGGTTCATTAGGATTTAGAGCGGTAGACTTAACACATTTTTCAATAGAATTTTTGAGGTCCATAAACAGGTAAAAAGGAAAGCTTAATAAAACTTTATGCTTGAGGTGATTCAACAGAGGGAAATGGTAGAAGTAATAGGTCTTGTACCTACCTTCCAACATGAAATATTTCATCAAGGTGAGACACACTTGGTTCCACGGCTGAGGGAGAGCCTCCCATTCAAACCCCGATTGGTTGCGCACTGACGTCTCATTCCCCACAAAAAAATGTTCATACTTTCATTGTCCTGGGCCTTTGAGTGTTTCAGATGCTTTATACCAGTACTCTGGAGACCCGTCACCTGCGCTATCACTTCCTCATCCACAGTAAAGAAGATGCCACCCAAATTCACATGACGATCCTTCCAAGAGTTGATGAATTGAGAAGATAGATTAGGGTCATGACCCACAAGCATTTCCATTAAAGGAGCTAGGCCACCTTTGACACAAACATGCCAGATGAACAGATCCTTGTGAAATTCACTACAATTATCCAGCTCCGTCCACACCCTATCACCTCCCATGATTCCTCTCTACACATAGTATAACCAGGAACCCTGAAAAAATAGAATGTTAGAGATAATAGAAAGGTCAAAAAGCACCCGCACATCAAGGAATTTAAGCCATAAACTGTAGACTTTGGAAATCAAGCCTAATGACAGGTCACACGCAAGAGTTAATAATTTCCTAAAATCAATCTTAGCGGAAGCATTAATGAGGATCTCCTCACAAAAAAGGCTAAGTAAATGGAACATGAAAGGTAGGGAAGGATTGCCTTCCACGTAGAAGAAACAAAAAATTCTAGGCAAGATAGCCGTGGGGCCAGAGTTAGAAACATCTAAGTTGATAGCTTTTAGAGGCAGGTCGAATTTAGTTATATCACTAATAGAAGCTATAAGGTGCAAAACCATAATAGCGGATAAAGAGAATCCAAAAAGGAGCGTTATCTCATAATTACAAGTCACATCAAAATCAAGAACAAAGAACTTGAAAATCAGATAGCTTAATGAGATCCCCATAAGGAGATTACGAAGGGTATGGTCCAACTTAGCATTAATCATTAGGTACTTGTCATAGAAAATCATGATTTCCTTTCTCAAAATAGGCTTCATCTCATTGTTTGAATTATGCCACTTATTTTCCATTCCATCAGTACAACTAGTCATCCATCTCATCAAAACAATAAGACCACAAAGCCCAATAGATCAGCATGTGGACCCCTCGAATATCCAGCTAGGCACATGTTGAGTTTCCATCACTGGTCAAGTAAGGGCTTTGTTCCTTCAGTATAATACTCTGAATGCTAGGAGAAAGGTTACTTAGATCATGCTAGCATTTGGACAAATTCTAGTGAGTGCCAAAATTGGCTAAGGCATCAACAACTTGGTTCCCTTCTCTGTAAAAATGACTAGCCACTTTTAATTTTATCTTTGACATGAGGAATCTAATGTCAAGAAGAATATATTTAGTACTCCACCCCAACAGTCTATCAAAATTAATAGCATCAATAATGGACTTAGAGTCACCTTCTATATGCAGGTTCTCAATCCCTAAGGAGACAACTATCTATAAGACCTTTAACAATGCTCTAGCTTCCGCTATCATGGAAGAATGAATACCAATCCCCCCAGCATAACCAACAATAAACTTCCCTCTATGATCCCTAATCACACCTCCTATAATTGCTCTACTCGGGTTTCCCTTAGCAGCCCCATCAAAATTTAATTTAAGCTAGCCCCTATCACGGGGTTTCCAAATAATGGCTCTCCAAGAGAGAATCCTAGAGTTGTCATAGGAACTAGCATCAAGGTTCTGGTGCCAGGCTTTAGCTATGCTTATTTCCATCTTAGTAGGTCCTTTGTCAGGGATTTTCCCTTTGAAGAGAGAGATATTTTCTGCAATTAGCTGAGCTCCAATACCAAAACCCTCTTTTGGGTTCATCTCAGTGTTCTTGTAGATCCTATTGTTCCTCTCTTTCCATAAGCACCAACATATAATGGGAGGGACTTGGTTCCATATTTCACCAGTTAAAGGATGGGTAAAGGGTCCAGACCAATTCAAGATAAAGGATGTGATGTCCTTACACATAATCCACTGAATCCTCAATCTTCCTAAAGCCAACTCCCACACCTCCACAAAAAAAGGGCAGTGTAACAATAGATGATCAATCGATTCTTTGTTGCATTTACACAGAAAGTATCTGTTAGGGATCTAGAATCCCCTTTTCCTTAGATTTTCCTAAGTAAGAATCCTGTTATGGCAGATAGTCCACTAGAAGAAGTTCAATTTTGGTATCATGAGTCGATTCCAAACCTTCTTCCATAGATCATTGATAATACCCTGGTCCATGAGCAGATTGTAAGCAGATTTAGCTATAAGATCACCTTGGTTATCATGGATCCAAAAGAACTCATCCCCTCTTTAAGAAGGGGGAAGTATGGTGAGGGAGAGTAACTCCTACAGAGTATTGGAAAGAAGACACAAATTAGGAAATAAAGGACAACATAGGCTAATGTCATTCCATTTTCTATCTCCTAGGGGTCCTATGAGGTAATCACTAATATATATGTGAAACACTTGTTGAGCCGAACCCTTAACAGATCTGAATTCAAAATTTTCCAACGGGGTGTCAAGTAACTAAATGTCCTCCCAGAATATGATTTAATTACCATTACCTATCTTCCATTTGATCCCATTCCTCATAAGATCCCGAAGAATGCAAATACTCCTCCAAACCAAGGACCCCGAAGGGTGAGCCTCTGAAAGGTAGTCAATCAATGGCCAGTTCTGAAGGTACTTAGCATTCATGATCTCACACCAATCCTTCCTATCCCCAGATGATCCCAACCCAATTTGACCATAAGAGCTTTATTAGAATTAGAAATGGTCCTTATCCCAATCCCACCACATTTTTTTGGTTGACAAACCTTATCCCATTTAACCAAAGTGAGTTTATTTTTCTCCTCAGTGCCTGACCAGCGGAAAGACCTTTGGATTTTCTCAAATTTCTCAACAATATATCTAGGTATCCTAAAAATGGATAGGAAATAGACAGGGATACCTTTAATAACAACAGAGAGAAGTTTTAATTTACTAGCATGGATGAGTAAAGAGCCTTTCCACCTAGCAAGCATCCTTTGGATCCTTTCAAGAATAGAATTCCAAAACTCAGGAGTAACTTCCTTGACAGTTAGGGGTAGCCCAAGATAAACTGAAGGAAGAGAACCAGTAAGACAAACTAGAACATCAGTCACCTGAGTTTGTAGGTTAGGAGTGCTGTTAAAGAAGTAAATCATGCTTTTATTGTAGTTAATGCATTGTCCAGAGCAAGCAACATAGTTGTTGAGACAATTTTTCCATTTCCTAGCTTCCAACACCAAGGCTTTCCCAAATAGAAAAGTATCATCCACAAATTGTTGGATCACTGTTGGTTCAAGGGAAGAAGCAACCTTAATTCCTTTTATGGACCCCTCCGACAACATATTAGAGAAGTTACTACTTAGGACATCCGCCACCATTATAAACAAATAGGGTGAGAGGGGGTCACCCTGTTTGATACCTCTCCAAGCATGAAAGAACCCGAAAGGAGAACCATTGACCAAAATAGAGTACTTAACCATGGTAACACATTCCATTATTAGATTGATCACTAATTGATTGAATCCAAACTTAGCAAGAAATTTAGGGACAAAATTCCAGATCGTCTTGTCATAGGGTTTAGAAATGTCAAGCTTGAGGGCCATATCAGCATAGTTGCATCTATCCATGGAGTGAAGTAATTCATGTGTGGTAATGGTAGCATCAAGGATATCCCTACCAGGAACAAACCCTTTTTGGGTTGGGTTGATAATTTTATCAAGGAGCGGCTTGATGCGGTTGACCAAAATTTTAGAGAGGATTTTATAAAAAGTATTGCATAGGCTGATAAGGAGAAAGTCAACCATATGTTGAGGATCAACCACCTTGGGAATTAGAGCAATGAATGTGTGATTTATTTGCTTAAGAATATTAGCAGATTTGAAGAAATCATGAGCAACTAAAACAAGGTCCTCACCAATTATCTCCCAAAATGTCTAAAATAAAGCAAAAGGAAACCATCGGGGCTAGGAACTTTAAAGACCCCCATGCTGAAAGTGGCCAACTTGACCTCCTCAGGTGAGATAGCATTGAGGATCCCCATATTTTCAACCTGAGATATTAAATTCGGAAGTGAGTCTAGTAGCTAATCGTCAAGGGCTAGGTTAGGAGCTTCATTAGGAGCCACATAAGCCTTTTGAAAGTAGTCCACCACCACTAAACCAATTAGGGAGGGAAAATTGACTACCTCACCTTGAGCATTGTGTAAATTATTTATCTGATTCCTCCTCTTATGTTTGACAATAGAAATATGAAAAAGGAGGTGTTTCTATCTCCTTTTAGCCATTGAACCTTGGATTTCTGTTTCTAGAAAATCTCCTCTTCTTAAGAATTTGTTCCCACTCTCTCTAGTTCTCTTTCTCTTGGTTACAAGTGGAAAGACTGATATCACCCTCCTCCATTTTCTTCTAAAGCATTCTCAATTTATCCCCAATGATTTTTTTCTCTTGGAAAACATCCCCAAAGACCCTTTTATTCCATCCCTTCACCATGCATTTAATGTGTTTTAGCATAAAAAAGATTCTGAACATGGGGGAACCATGCACAGGAATATTCCACCATTCAACAATTTTCATTTTGAAATCCAGGTGGGAATTCCACATGATTTCAAAATGGAAGGGGTAAGGTCCGACAATAGATTGATTACACAAAGTTAGCAATAAAGGATTGTGATCAGAAGCTGTCCGAGGTAGAACCCTCAAAGTGGCACTAAGTAGGCTTGACTAGTTACTAGAACAAAGGAAGCGATCTAGTCTAACTTGAATCAAGTCTTCCCCCATACGTCTGTTGGTCTAGGTAAAATCTTGGCTCAACAAGTCAATGTCAATTAGGCCAGTAGAACTCAAAAAGTTAGCCAGATTTGTCATGTTGTCAGAGTAATTGACCAAAACACCACTTTTCTGCGAGGGAAATAGGAGGGAGTTGAAATCCCCAACCACCTACCAATGATAACCATTGTTGTTTTTTATCCAATCAGCAAGAGCCAACCAAAGAGAAAATCTAGCATTCCTTTGGTTGGGCGCATAAACATTGATAAGCAACCAAGAGCCGCCCGGGAAGGTAAAGGAAACATCAACACTACTCTGGCTGCAGAACAACTCAATGCCATGTAATCTAGAAGGGTTCCATAGCACCGCTAGTCCTCTAGAGGCCCCTTCAACATCACTATAAGAGTAAGTGGCCACTGGCCATAAGTACTTAGCAACATTATCAAAATTTGCTTTCTTCATTTTTGTTTCTTGTAAAAGTAAGACATCTATCTTATGTTCTAGAACATAGTTTTTAAAAGTAATTTGCTTATGGGAGCTATTCATCCCACACACATTCCAAGACATGACCTTCATTTTTGACCTTTCTTGGAAGGACACCTCCAATATCCTCTGTTTTCCCATGGAAATCTCATTAATGGTTTCTCTTAATCTTGTGGATCTAATCCAAGCCCTACCTGACTTGGACTCACCTCCCACATCTGACTTTTTCTTCCTCCCTTTTTTCTTTGGGGTTGTCCAGTTTTCCTCATTAGCAGTAGACTCCAGTCTCAAATCCTCCAAGATGAAAGCCGTCACCTCTCCATTACCCATATCCTCCCATATTTCATCCTCTTCTCCTATATTCTCACTAGTTCCTACTGAAGCCACCTCCAACTGTGCACTGTCAGTAGAAACCTCACCCCCGAAATCCATGCTAGAAGAAGGATTCTCTATTTCCAACACCTTAACACAATCCATATTCTCAACTAAAGAAAAATTAGCAATACTCGTAGCTGGGTCAATCCTGGTCACAGACTTAGGGATAGGTACATCAGGATTAGGAAAATCTTCACTAGCCACTAACTCAGACGAAGGAGCCACAAAGCTTGGAATATTAGATAAAGCTATCAAAGATGTAGAACCATCTTTGGTTGGGTCTTCGATTCCAGGAGGAGAACCAGAAGAAGTAGTAGAGTCTCCCTTGTTAAGATTATTAAAGGAGGACTTATAGTTGGAAATAAGGTGCCTAGATTTGGCACACTTCTGATAGAAAACCACAACATTTTCATAGCACACAGGTTGGACCTAGGTCCCAAATTTAGAGCAAAGCTTAATAGAGCTTGGGAGAGACTTGTTCACATAAATGTTCACAAAGAAGTGAGCAAACACTAACCTGGACTTCGATCTGGTGATGGAATCAGAAGTAATGAAGTGTCCTAAGGAATCACCAATGCTCTTGAATATAGATTCATCCCAGTATTCCAGAGGCAACTCGGGAAGGAAAATCCAAACCAAAGCCGATTTATTGAGGTCCACATTAGGGTCAAACCTCAGCTTCTAGTGACATAAAGCTAAACTGTGTTTACCATAAACCCATGGTCCAAAAGAAAAAATAGATATCAGATCTTCTGGCGCCGTGAACTTGAAAATAAAAATCCCACCAGACATAGCACATATGTCCACACTTCCCTTGAGTTGCCATTTAACAGCAACCCATCTCCTGACCATATCGATAGTAGGGTGGAAAGAGAGAAACTGACCCACTACTGCATTCTCCATGGAGGAGAGAATCCTATCACTGATTGAATCGTAAATAACAAAGTCCATTCCAGACACAATAACCTCTTCCCCATGAGGGGGAGGTGGGAGAGAGCTCTGTTTACTATTGGTTAGAATATCCTTCCACCCAAGAGGATCAGGAGGGATCACAATCACTGACACTTCAACCGAAGACACAGGAGGCACCAAAAGATCTGTAGTCAAAAGACCTATCCCGCCAGGAGTGTCTCCCAAGGGACACGAGTCCGCATGTGAAAAGGCTAGGCTCAGGTCAGGGGGTAGAGGGGGACCGTGGGGTACACCCATGGTAGAATCCACCATGCATGCAGGCTGTTCAAACACGGGTAGAGGACAGGGAGAGCGGGAAAAAAAATGATCTTATGTCATATAATATCTAACATGAACCCACTCAAATTTTGGATAGAAGACCATTGATGGGTATGTTGTATATTCTCTTGCATGTGGATTATGAGTACTTATTTGCATATATTTCTCTATTGGGTTATGTGGAAATTGTCATTAGATGGTTGCAAGTTTCCTTACAAGTGGTATCAGAGCTTTCATGGTTGAAGATTTTTTTATTATAACCGTAGGTTGGGAAAATGTTGGTTGAGTTTGAATCTATGAAATGCATGAGAGAATGAAATACATGGAAAGATATGAGGGTTTTTCATGTTGTTTATTGCAGATCTAGGGGTTTTGGGTTTGCTATTATGATAGGTTGTTTGCAGATTTGGGGTGTGAAAATTTTTGGGCAAAAAGGTTTTCTTGGTGTAGGGTCACCATGACCTCATTTTGCATATTTTATGTAATTTTGGTTTTAGGTTGTGTAGTGTGTTTAAGTGTTTCCTAAGGTCATTCATGACCATTTTTATCATGTAATCTACCTTGGCGTGCTTAAAGGGTCATTGATGCAAAGTTGCAAAAAGTTGCCAAATGTGCACAAAAAGATGTCATGCAACTATTAGAAAGTGTCAAAAAATCAAGTAATTGTTACATGCATTCAATAAAATGGTTCCTAGTGATTGGAATTAGTTTTAATTATAGGAAAAAGACTTCTCCAAGTTGAAAAAGTGGATTGGAGAACTGATTTTGCAATTTAGTGAAGAAAGAAAGCTGATTTTTTGGGTTTTCTATTGTTTTCAGTCTGTTATTCTAAATGGTACAGATTGTATGACCCATGTAATGGTCTGAAATATATTGTATTTTTTCAAGATATGAATCTACTTTATTTTGGTTTTTGTGGCATCGATTTTCATTGATTTTTAAGAAAGTTAGAGCCATTTTTTTTGAAAATGGGTTATTTTTTGTGATTTTTCTAAGTTGCAGCAACTTCTTTCCTCTTGTACATGCTGTGCTAACCATGGGATGACTTGGAATAAATTGTATTTGATAGCCCCATGAATCCACTGTATTTTTTTTGGTTTCATCAAATTTCATTAAGTTTTGTTAAAGTTATTGAATTTTTACTAAAAGTTGTTAAAACCCTAGCTAGGGCAGACTATGAACACTAAAAATGTGATAACTTGAGTTTCTTCCATGCTAAGGTGGTGAAATATTGAGATTTTTTTTGTTTTAGCATGATGAATGACCTTGCAATTTTTTGGGTTCTGGGTTGCATGCGTTTGGGAGATAACTTCACCAGTTTCCTCCAAGAAATTATAAGAACAATGTTAAAACTTTTATTTTGTACTTGTTAGTTAAAACCCTTGCATTGTTTCATGAGTTTTGGTTGTGATAAATGTTGGGAGGTGTTTCTAAAGTCTATGCAGCCTAGTACAAGGTTCTTTGGAACGTTTTAAGGAATTGTTAGTGATCAAACGAGTTTAGGTCTAGGCTGAATCTATGCATTGGAAAGCTCATTGGAATCATGTTAGAACGTTGATGAAAGGTATCCAAATTATATATTGAGGATTGAATGCTCTTTAATGGTTTCCTTTGTTACATTGAAACCATCTTTTCTAGTTTGAGTGATGCAAAAGTTGTGGTTCCCTTAAAGGTTGTTTGTTTGTCATCTCATTGAGTTGTGTTCAAGGTTGTAAATCCCATGATAGGGCTGCCATGCATGAGCGCTGCCTCAAGGTTGTTGAACTCAAGTATTCCTATGAATCCTTTGTTAGAAACCATGGAGCTACACCTAGGAGCAAGAAAAATGGAGTTGAGTTTTGAATGCCCTACCCCTTGGGACTGTTGCTAAGTTGTTCATCTTTCCTTTGCATCAAATTGGTATTAGAGAAAGGAAGGTTAGTAAGGGAGTGTAAGTAAGTTGATTAGAAGTCAAGACAAGATGGTCCCTAAGTTGAATATGAAAAGAATAATCAAAGAGGTGAGAGACTCTCTTGCCCTAGAATTGAGAGCCATAAAGGAAATCCTTGATGCAAGACTCACATTAGATGAGACCAACCAGAAAAGAGGAGTGGTCATAGGAGATTTGAGTGACCAAGAAGAATAATAAGAGGAAGCAGATGTTGAAGAGAAGAGGTTGGAGAGATTGCTAAAGGTAGTTAAGAAAGATGGTTCCAAGGTAAAAATAGAGCTTCTAGTATATTCAGGGAGTTTGAATGGAGAAGAACTCCTAGAATGGATAGGAGAACTAGACAAGTATTTTGAGCTTGAAGAGATACCTGAGGGGTAGCAAGTGAAATTAGCAAGAACAAAGCTAAAATGGCATGCAATTCTTTGGTGGGACTATGTGCAAGAAGAGAGGAAAAAGAAAGGTAAAGCAAAGATCATATCTTGGGATAGAATGGTTGCAAAACTGAAGGGTAAATTTCTACCCAGTGATTATTCCATCTATTTAAAAAGGAAGTTGCAAAATTTGAAGCAAAAGTACATGGATGTGAAGTCCTATACAAAAGAGTTTTACAAACCGAGCCTAAGATTAGGCCACATGGAAGAAGATGTTGACAAAGTTGCAAGGTACTTGAATGGGCTAAAGTATAGCCTACAAGATGAACTCAGTCTCACAAGTCCAAGCACAGTAGAAGAGTGCTATTAGTTGGCTATAAGGGCTGAAGACAGGTTGAAAAGGAGATAATAAAAGTAAAGTAGAGGTAGGGGAAGGAAAAGTTTCAAAGGAAGAGGGAATTTTATTTGTAGAGAACAGTCCCAAAGGTCTCAAGGAGAGACAAGTAGCTCACAAGAACAAACATCTGATTCAAGGGGAAGCTTTAGAGGAAGAAGACCAAGTTCTAGAGGTAGATTTAGTAATAGAGGAGGCTCAAGTGGATTCTGATCTAGGTGGATCAAGAATACCTAAAAATTTCATAGTCTCAGAATTCATCCAAATCAGCATCATTGGATAGAGCTTGCTGACATGATCCTAACACAACTTGAACATGCCCAAAAGGAGTTCGTATGCAAAAGTTATGCTCAATCAAAGGTTCGATCAAATAGGCGAATTAGGCGTTCAAAAAGCTAAAAAATTGATCATCTCAAAATGAGACAAAATGTTGCCAAGTTGTAGTGCTTGTCGTGCTGATTTCGAAACTATATTCGGTTTCAAAAACGAAGCTCGTATGTGAAAGTTACAGCTGGTCAAAGGTTGGTCAAAAGTTTGATTCTGGTCAACTAGTGATGTCAGCAAATGTACAATCAACATGATGATGTGGCAGGAGTGGTGAGTTGGCATAAATATATATTAAACCATAATTATTAAAGAAAAAAAACACATATGGTTTAAAAAAAACAAATTTAAAAAAGAGAGGATTTGGTGGGATTTTATCCCTTAAAATCCTCTTGCCTTCCCCATAAAACAAGGATAAAAATAAAACCCATAAACTTATATTTCAATAAATTAAACCCTTTAACCACCTTTCTCATATTTCAATGAATTATGATATTTTAAGGAGCTTAAAATAATTGGTTACATATTTTTATGATTTAAAAGGGGGTTAAGAATATTTCAAGGATTATCTTGTAAGGCTCAAATTATAAGAGCCATTATTTCTAAAAAGGGGTTAGGATTACTTGAACAGATTTTGAAATATTTTGGATATTGTTATGTAATTAAGGGGAATTGGTTGGGATTTTTACTTGTAAATGGGAGATATGCAATATTTGCAAAATAATATGGTTAAAGCCATATTAGCAAATAAATTTGTATAAAAAGGGGTCTTATTTTCTTGTAAAGGAGGTAGAATTTTCTTGGATAAAATTGTAATAGGGAGAATTAGTGAAGTTCGTTTTGGAGAAATAATTCTTTGGAGGAGAATATTGTAAGCATGAAGGCCTTTTGAGTGTCTTCAAGTGTTGAGAGGAGATTGCGAGAAATTTCATGCAGGTTTTGGAGCTTGGATATTGTAACAAGGCAATCCGATTGCTTGGAAACATTAATAAAGCGGTCCTACTTGAGAATTGAACCCAGAGACATAGTCCTGATTGGACGAACTCCGTTATCAACCTGTGTGTTCTGATCTTCTATCTTATTCTTCTATCTTCTATATATCATTCTCCCCATTTCTTTTCATTTTTCAATTCAAAAATTTGATTTCTAATTACAACATTATAGTAGTTAGATAATCTTTTCAAGTTCTGTAAAGTTTATTGAACTAGTTTTACATTTTCAACGGTTAAGAAGCATAATCATGCAATACTGCCTGGATCGGGAAAAGTTGTAATTCGAATCAATTTACAAGTTAATTTTGTAAACTCTAATTATAGATCAAGTTGGTATCAGAGCCCATTTTGCATGAAATTGCATAAGTGAATGCTAACCAGGTTGAAATTGAGGCAAGGAGAAGGTGCACTTACCGAGTTCAATCCTGAAATTGGAAAATGAAGGACTTTTCCATGAGTAGAGATGGTAGTTGAACAAAGTCCTACAGAGCTTGATGAGAAAGCTTTCCAGAAAGAATTTCTTGAAATGAAGGCTATGGTGGAAGTTCTTTTCCAAGAGAGGCAAGAGAGACAGAGGAAAAAGGAGCTCAAGAACAGAAAGAAGGAGGAAGGTGAATCTTCAAAAGATGACAAAGGTAAAGGATTAGAAGGTGGTAGTGACCCTCCTGAACCTCCATCTCCATCCTCTTCATCTTCTTCATCCTCTTTGTTTAACTCTTCTAAAAAGAAACAACATGTACAATCTAACGTGAATTCACCTTTGTTGAAACTTGATGTTAAATTTGATTTTCCAATATATAATGGAGAACTAGATGCAGAAAAACTTGATAATTGGATAAAACAAATTGAAGTTTATTGTAGAATTCAGAAGTTTACTGAGGATTCTCAAAAAATACAATTAGCTACTCTTCGCCTACGAGGCACAACTTTAATTTGGTGGGAGAGTAGAACACATGAGGATCTAAGTCGTTATGGAAAAATTATTTCTTCTTGGTTTGAGTTTATTGCTGCATTAAAGAAACAATTTTATCCATTAGGACACATGCAAAAAGTAATGATGAATTGGAAATCATTAAGGAAAGAGAAGGGACAAAGTGTGCAAGAATATACACAGGAGTTTAGGAAGAGGGCTTTAATTTTGGGCATTCCATTGTACACACAAGAAACTTTGTTAAAGTACATAGGTGGATTACGTGAGAATTTGAAACATACCATACTTATGTTTAATCCAACTAACATTGATGAAGTTAGTGTGCAAGTTATCCATTTGGAAACAAGCTCAAGGAATAGTCATGACAATCTACTAATGGAATCCGGTAAGCAGAAAGGGAAAGAGAAATCACAACGAATAGCTACTGCAAAGAAAGAGGACAAAAACCTTATTGCTCACACTGCAAAAAGGAAGGGCATGAAGATGCAAAGTGTTGGAACTTGAATCCTGATCAGAAACCGAAGTGGTTCAAGGATCGAAAGGGTAAGCAGAAGACTGCAGCTATCATGCAAGACCTCGGATTAGGTTTTGATGATGAAACCAAGATTTCAGTTGTGGGTATCAAAGGTAATACTCCTATTGTTAGTACTTATGCTTCTTCTCTAAGCTATAATGAAGTACCTGTTGAAAGTAAAAGGAACAAATTGTTTAATATAAGGGCTATTGTTAAGCATACCAAGATTGATACACTCATAGATAGTGGATCACAAGTGATTTTAATCTTTGAACAAGTTGTTAAGCAATTGGGATTAAAAACAACACCTCATCCTAAGCCACATCCATTGGGTTGGGTGAATGATAATGCTCGGTTACATGTGTCACAACAGTGTAAACTCCGGTTTGGAATCACATCCAAGTTTGTAGATGAGGTAGAGTTAGATGTAATTCCGCTTGACATCTAAGGGATGGTTTTGGGAAGTCCTTATTTGTATGATAGGAAGGCCATTTTCTACATGGAACATAACATATATCATTTTTTTAAAGATGGAATTGAATACATGGTGAAAGCTCATCACATCAATGACAAATCTGTTGTAAACACAAGGCATTTGAAGACGATTGTAAATGCAAGCAATGCTTTAACCATTATGTTTGTAACAACTAGTGATACTAAGCATGGTGATTCTAATCATGATAAGGTGTCACAAATAGCACAATATGAGGATCAGTTGCAAGCAAAGTCAGGCCTTCAGCCAGAGGTGGTAAAAGAGGGTTTGAATGCTTCATTTTTTAATGATGTTCCTATTAAGGAGATCCGACACGTTGATACTTTCTCTTTCACATCATTATATTCAATATTGTTTCTTATTATTCTATTAGCTAGTTCTATGTGGATAGTGGATGCGCCAATGAATATTGATGAATATAAAGTTGAAGGAATGAATGATTGTATCAACAATGCTATCTCATTTATCATCTTTCTTGTAATTGGATAGATGTTCAAAATTCCAGCAAGGTAGACAGGTGATATTAGGCAAGTGAGGAAAAAATTCCCTCACTTAAATTGTACATAAAAAAAATAGACCTTTTGGTGGTCCAAAAGCTTCTCAATGGGGAGGAATGATCCAGGTGGATCTAGAATACCTAAAAATTTCACAGTCTCAGAATTCATCCAAATCAACATCGTTGGATAGAGCTCGCTGACACGATCCTAACACAAGTTGAACGGGCCCAAAAGGAGTCCGTATGCAAAAGTTATGCACATTTAAAGGTTCGGTCAAATAGGAAAATTAGGTGTTGAAAAAGGCAAAAAATTGATCATCTCAAAATGAAACAAAAATCATGCCAAGTTGTAGTGCTCGTCGTGCTGTTTCCGAAACTATATTTGGTTTCAAAAACATAGCTCACATGTGAAAATTATGGTTGGTCAAAGGTTGGTCAAAAGTTTGACTCTGGTCAATTGATGATGTTAGCAAATGTACAATCAGCATGATGATGTGGCAGGAGTGGTGAGTTGGCATAAATATATATTAAACCATAATTATTAAAGAAAAAAACACGTATGGTTTAAAAAAAAAAAAATTAAAAAAGAGAGGATTTGGTGGGATTTTATCCCTTAAAATCCTCTTGCCTTCCCCATATAACAAGGAGAAAAATAAAACCCATAAACTTATATTTCAACAAATTAACCCCTTTAACCACCTTTCTCATATTTCAATGAATTATGATATTTTAAGGAGCTTAAAATAATTGGTTACATATTTTTATGATTTAAAAGGGGGGTTTAGAATATTTCAAGGAATATCTTGTAAGGCTCAAATTATAAGAGCCATTATTTCTAAAAAGGGGTTAGGATTACTTGAACGAATTTTGAAATATTTTGGATATTTTTATGTTATTAAGGGGAATTGGTTGGAATTTTTACTTGTAAACGGGAGATATGCAATATTTGCAAAATAATATGGTTAAAGCCATATTAGCAAATAAATTTGTATAAAAAGGGGTCTTATTTTCTTGTAAAGGAGGTAGAATTTTCTTGGAGAAAATTGTAATAGGGAGAATTAGTGAAGTTCATTTTGGAGAAATAATTCTTTGGAGGAGAATATTGTAAGCACGAAGGCCTTTTGAGTGTCTTCAAGTGTTGAGAGGAGATTGTGAGAATTTTATGTAGGTTTTAGAGCTTGGATATTGTAACAAGGCAATTCAATTGCTTGGCAACATTAATAAAGCAGTCCTACTTGAGAAGTGGACCCAAAGACATAGTCCTGATTGGACGAACTCCGTTATCAACCTACGTGTTATGATATTCTATCTTCTATCTAGTGTTATTATCTTCTATCTTATTCTTCTATCTTCTATCTATCATTCTCTCCATTTATTTTCATTTTTCAATTCAAAATTTGATTTCTAATTACAACATTATAGTAGTTAGATAATATTTTCAAGTTATGTAAAGTTTATTGAACTAGTTTTACATTTTCAATGGTTAAGAAGCATAATCATGCAATACTGCCTGGATCAGGAAAAACTATAATTTGAATCAATTTACAAGTTAATTTTGTAAAATCTAATTACAGATCAAGTTGGTATCATAGCCCATTTTGTAGGAAATTATATAAGTGAATGCTAACCAGGTTGAAATTGAGGCAAGGAGAAGGTGCACTTACCGAGATCAATCCTGAAATTGGAAAATGAAGGACTTTTGCACGAGAAAAGATAGCAGTTGAACAAAGTCCTATAGAGCTTGATGAAAAACTTTCCAGAAAGCATTTATCGAAATGAAGGCCATGGTGGAAGTTCTTTTCCAAGAGAGGCAAGAGCGACAGAGGAAAAAGGAGCTCAAGAACAGAAAGAAGGAGGAAGGTGAATCTTCAAAAGATGACAAAGGTAAAGGAGTAGGAGGTGGTAGTGACCCTCCTGAACCTCCATCTCCATCCTCTTCATCTTCTTCATCCTCTTCGTCTAACTCTTCTAAAAAGAAACAACCTATACAATCTAAAGTTAATTCACCTTTGTTGAAACTTGATGTTAAATTTGATTTGCCAATCTATAATGGAGAACTAGATGCAAAAAAACTTGATAATTGGATAAAAAAAATTGAAGTTTATTGTAGAATTCATAAGTTTACTGAGGATTCTCAAAAAATACAATTAGCTACTCTTTGCCTACTAGGCACAACTTTAATTTGGTGGGAGAGTAGAACACATGAGGATCTAAGTCATTATGGAAAAATTATTTCTTCTTGGTTTGAGTTTATTGCTGCATTAAAGAAACAATTTTATCCATTAGGACACATGAAAAAAGCAATGATGAATTGGAAATCATTAAGGAAAGAGAAGGGACAAAGTGTGCAAGAATATACATAGGAGTTTAGGAAGGGGGCTTTAATTTTGGGCATTCCATTGTACACACAAGAAACTTTGTTAAAGTACATAGGTGGATTACGTGAGAATTTGAAACATACCATGCTTATGTTTAATCCAACTAACATTGATGAAGTTAGTGTGCAAGTTATCCATTTGGAAACAAGCTCAAGAAATAGTCATGAAAATCTACTGATGGAATCCAGTAAGCAGAAAGGGAAAGAGAAATCACAACGAATAGTTACTGCAAAGAAAGAGGAAGAAAAACCTTATTACTCACACTGCAAAAAGGAAGGGCACAAAGATGCAAAGTGTTGGAAATTGAATCCTGATCAGAAACCGAAGTGGTCCAAGGATTGGAATGGTAAGCAGAAGACTGCAACTATTGTGAAAGACCTCAGATCAGGTTTTGATGATGAAACCAAGATTTCAGTTGTGGGTATCAAAGGTAATACTCCTGTTGTCAGTACTTATGCTTCTTCTCTAAGCTATAATGAAGTACCTGTTGAAAGTAAAAGGAATGAATTGTTTAATATAAGGGCTATTGTTAAGCTTACCAAGATTGATACACTCATAGATAGTGGATCACAAGTGAATTTAATCTCTGAAAAAGTTGTTAAGAAATTGGGATTAAAAACAACACCTCATCCTAAGCCATATCCATTGGGTTGGGTGAATGATAATGCTTGGTTACATGTGTCACAACAGTGTAAACTCCAGTTTGCAATCACATCCAAGCTTGTAGATGAGGTAGAGTTAGATGTAATTCCACTTGACATCTATGGGATGGTTTTGGGGAGTCCTTATTTGTATGATAGGAAGGGCATTTTCTATAGGGAACATAACAAATATCATTTGTTTAAAGATGGAATTGAATACATGGTGAAAGCTCATCACATCAATGAAAAATTTGTTGTAAACACATGGCATTTGAAGATGATTGTAAATGTAATCAATGCTTTAACCATTATGTCTGTAACAGCTAGTGATACTAAGCATGGTGATTCTAATCATGAGAAGGTGTCACAAATAGCACAATATGAGGATCAGTTGCAAGCAAAGTCAGGCCTTCAGCCAGAGGTGGTAAAAGAGGGTTTGAATGCTTCATTTTCTAATGATGTTCCTGTTCAGGAGATCCGACACGTTGATACTTTCTCTTTCACACCATTAGATTTAGTATTGTTGCTTATTATTCTATTAGCTAGTTCTATGTGGATAGTGGATGTGACAATGAATATTGATGAATATAAAGTTGAAGGAATGAATGATTGTAGCAACAATGCTATCTCATTTATCATCTTGTTTGTAATGGGACAGATGTTCAAAATTCTAGCAAGGTGGATAGGTGATATTAGGCAAGTGAGGCAACAATGCCCTCACTTCAATTGTACATAAAAAAATAGACCTTTTGGTGGTCCAAAAGCTTCTCAATGGGGAGGAATGTGTTAGGACTATAAAATTTTGAAATTTTTTATGGCTGTCTATACTCATAAGTTTCCTAAGAAGCCCATACCATTAGTTTAAGAATCTGCTTTTCATAACATATTCGCCTATGTTCTAGTCAGTTTTTATCATTTGGTCCTATAAAATTCACCTGACCCTGAGCATTTGAATGTATAAATCATATCGGCATAAGATGATGCGGGTCTCTTCGATCCATAAATCATTTTATACTAACACATCTTTTTTTCAGTATATCAGCAAGAGGTTAGGAATTTCATATTGATAAAATCTCATTTGAGGATACACATCGAAAAGATGTAGTTCATAGTCTCAAATGACAAATAGATCCTATCATCTAGATAATAATAATTGGGGTGATAGTGTGAAGTCATATCGAGCTTATATATGTCTTATTGCTCAAAGCACAAGGAAATATTTTGGCCATACCAGAGCGATCAGAGTAAAGTTCCTAAAGTTAGCCTGAGACATTCATCCAGTCTTGCCGATGAAGCAAAGGAGGATTCTGTCGGTAGGATAATGTTACTAGGATGAGTTCGAGGAGTCCTGCCAACCCTCCATGATGCACCAACAGAATTGTATTGGTAAGGGACTTGGCGATATGTTTGGAGGTAATGATCATCAGAAAGACATGATTCATCGTCTCACCGATGAAGAAATTTATCAACGAGATGGACTTCAGCGGAGAGAGATAAAAGGGTCATATCGAGTGTAGTTCCATCAACAAGAAAATCATTATGTCTTAGCGATCAAAATTGATGAAGAAAACAGATCGGTAGGATTGGCTTGGGGATCTTGTCGATAAAGAACAAAGGAAATATCTCAACAAGATACATATCTTTGGAGTAAGCTGAGGACATTCTGCTCGACTTATTAAGTCACAACAATAGGTTTGCATCGGTGGAAGTTATAGCGATATACTTAAGACCAAAGGGATAACTCTCTAGGAGACTCATAATGCCGGTGAAACTACAAGACATCTTAGCGATATATGGTCTATTGATAGCAAAGATAGAAAATAACTATCGGGGAGACTCAGAGTGTCGGGGAAACTACAAGATGTCTTAGAGGGTGTTTAGTGAACGTTGGTAAAATCCCGAATAAAAGGATCGCCCAAGATTTGAAAATGTCTTGCCCACAAGATTACATGATGTGACAGTGAGAGTTTTGAAAAAACTTGCTACACTCGTGTTTTAGCTAAAACATTAATGGCGCCATAGAGCATAAGTAATTTCATGAATATAGGAGAATTCAATTGAAAACATTATTGAAAAATTGATAGCGGAGGAAGTAGAGGGGTGGACAAAGGACCAGGGCATTCTTTCAGCTCAAAAATTTCAAGCAAAATACAGAGTTAGGGTTGTGGTCTCAGGAGATGAAAGTTTCACAATTTGACAAGGAAGGCATGTCATTACCTATTCAATTATGGACTTTTGTTTGGGACAATAGGTTTGCTAATTCTAATTTTGTACACTTTGAGGAATATTTTGTAAAACCATTGTACAAATTTTATAATCATCCATGTGCTTATTCTTTGTCTGATCAGATAAAGAGGTTTCTTAGGCCTAAGGACTTCAACAGGCCAATTAGCCACAATTGGGGGGATTGGTACTATTTGGAGGATGCTACCATGATTAAGGTTTATGGATTTGAAGACGCCCCATTCATTTTTCCTAAAACAGTTTCAGATAGGATTGCATACTTGGAAATTGTTAGGCTAATAGACTTTTCCAGTGTTATGAATTTGAGTTCTTTTGGAAAGCAGGCTTTTATGCCTAGTACACTATGCTTCGGTGATTTTATTGTATTGGAAAAGGAAGGGTATAATCTGATTCTTGATAAGTTACTGCAATATAACATGAAAAGAGGACCACTGAGAAAGAATTTTGATCCAGAAGGATATATCAATTCTGCTAAACAAAAGATAAACTTTGGGGGGTATCAACATGTGCCCTATCAATTTGATGATATGATTAGGAACTTGGAGGTAGAAGAAGTGGAAATGGTGGTTGAAGAATATAATCAAGGGTTGCAAGATACATAGCTATTGTCTTCCAGGGAAGAGACATCTGGAACTAATGTACCACAAGATCTACCTAATAAGATGTTAAGACTGAGAACTCAGGATTACGCCTGCCCTGCCAGGGAATTAAATGTTGAAGAGAGTATAGATACAAATGCAAGGCACATAGACTATAAGTCATTTGTAGTAGATAATGAATTTATAAATTCTCTAGAATTTAAGGCATTCCTATATAAACAAAAAGGAAAAGAGATAAGAGAAATGGTTGACAATGTCACACCACGTAATGAAGAACATTTACTGAATGATCTAAAGATGAGTGTGGACAGAGAGATGGTAGGTATGACCCCTAAAAAAGGAAGGAAAATGTTAGAAAGTGTTGGAGTTATGATTTTTCCAAGGTTGGATCTCAATTCTGCATTAGTCTTTGATAGTTTCCTGAAAAATAGTAATGTTGCACACAAGCTCAGCCCAGAAAAGGTGAAAAAAGTATATGTAGGGTCAAAATACAATCCAGATGAAGGGTCATTAATGATTTGGGCCTTGTATCCACCTCACAGGAAATCAGTTGTCATTGATACTGAGAAGGCATTCAGGCATGTTATGAATCTAAAGGTTGGGGAGGCTGATCCTGTGGCAACAACAAAGATTGGGATCAACGTAGCAAAACTGAACAAAGCTCAAATACAGATGTTGATCAAGGAAAAATAAATTTACAAAATGAATAATGAGAGAATGTTGAGAGAAAATGACCGCCTGAATGATTTATTAGGAGTTACAATGGGATCAACCAAGCTGCTCACTCATGGTGAAAGTTCACAAGCAAAAGATCATTGGGAAGGATCAAGTGCATATTCTCAAGGGAAATATGATGCACTTGTAGCAGTAATTAAGAAAGACAAGCCAGTCTAACAACTTGGTTGAATAAGCTCTGGGGAATAAACTCACATAACTTTGCTACATTACAAGAACACGAGAGAATGGATGGTAGGATCCTAGAGAAGCTCCAGGAAATAAACTAGAGGGATGCTCCTGATAATGTGGCAATTGAGGCTGCAAATCATCTTATGAATAAGCATAAAGACTTCTTTGAAGAATTGCGAGGGGATGCACAGGGATTAATTAATGCCACCAAAAAGGGATTGACTGCATTCTTCGATGATAGAGGAAGATTAAAAAAAATGACTAGGTGGAAAGGTGAAAGTGAGTCAATATTGCAAGAAATTCTGAAGACAGCTACCATGAAAGATATAACATTGGATGAAGCATGCGAACAAAATGAAAAGATGGTGAAAATGGAGATCACGATCCAAAATGCATTGGGAGATGCAGATACACATGAGCGCCGAGACTACTTGGATCACTTGTCGAAGATTTATTTATGGCTTAACAGAGCCTAATTACCTTTTTTAAATTTGTTGTTGTTTTAACATAAGACATTTCTGAAAGGATGTGTCCTTTCGAGTAGTTGATGTATAAATATCCATTTTTGGTAGCGAATAGGAAAAGGATACAGTAGATTACAATATTCATAATCATGAGACTATGATGCATGTTTGAAATTATGGAGATATCAATGAAAGTCATTTGATGTGGTGGTGTATTTCTGGTATTAGTTGTTTATTGTGCTAATTGATAGTATTGTTGAAGTTGTCTCCAAGGTTGATGTTTTCTAGTTATTTAAATTGATATAACAAGCATATATTCAATTTATCAGTGCACACTTGCTGTATCTGTATGGTTGGATTAACTGGTTCTTTCAAGGAAAGATTAAATCCTTTTAGTCAATCATAGTAATTAGGGAATCTCATTTGGATCATTAAGAAGAACTTTGTAATCATTTTCTTGCATGTTTATACAAGTTGTAAACTCGAATTTATATGCCAAAAAATTAGAGTATCTACCAGAAAGAAGTTACTCATTTTAGATCTTTCATTTGACTCTGTACACCCAATAAGGCACTAGTCTCTACCACTCCACCATTTAGTTTTATTCATTTCTCACATCTGTTAACTGAACATATTAGTTTTAGCCTTGATATTGCTTATACAATCTATACTAAAATAAAACTCATTTATCCACTCCCATTTTCCATTGTGGGTAAATTACTTTAAGGAATAAACATAAGTCAAGTCTTCTTCATTCATATAGGTATACCTACCTAGCTCTAGCAACACCTAAAGAGAAGAGGGTTCAAATCATTTGGCCTTGTCTATTACCCTGAAACGTATCAAGAGATTGGCAACCTCTTGAGGTATTTTGCCTACATTTTTGAGAGCTAACAGAATGATCCAGGTGGATCCAAAATACCTAAAAATTTCATAGTCTTAAAATTCATCCAAATCATCATCATTGGATAGAGCTCGCTGACATGATCCTAACACAACTTGAACGGGCCAAAAAGGAGTCAGTATGCAGAAGTTATGCTCAGTCAAAGATTCGGTCAAACATGTGAATTAGGTGTTTCAAAAAGGAAAAAAATGATCATCTCAAAATGAAACAAAAATGATTCCAAGTTGTAGTGCTCTTTGTGCTGATTTTGAAACTATATTCGGTTTCAAAAATGGAGCTCATATGTGAAAGTTACAGCTGGTCAAAGGTTGGTCAAAAGTTTGACTTTGGTCAACTGATGATGTCAGCAAATGTACAATCAACATGATGATGTGGCAGGAGTGGTGAGTTGGCATAAATATATATTAAACCATAATTATTAAAGAAAAAAACATGTATGGTTTAAAAAAAAAAAAATTAAAAAAGAGAGGATTTGGTGGGATTTTATCCCTTAAAATCCTCTTGCCTTCCCCATAAAACAAGGAGAAAAATAAAACCCGTAAACTTATATTTCAACAAATTAACCCCTTTAACCACCTTTCTCATATTTCAACAAATTATGATATTTTAAGGAGCTTAAAATAATTGGTTACATATTTTTATGATTTAAAAGGGGGGTTTAGAATATTTCAAGGATTATCTTGTAAGGCTCAAATTATAAGAGCTATTATTTCTAAAAAGGGGTTAGGATTACTTGAACGGATTTTGAAATATTTTGGATATTTTTATGTTATTAAGGGGAATTGGTTGGAATTTTTACTTGTAAATGGGAGATATGCAATATTTGCAAAATAATATGGTTAAAGCCATATTAGCAAATAAATTTGTATAAAAAGGGGTCTTATTTTCTTGTAAAGGAGGTAGAATTTTCTTGGAGAAAATTGTAACAGGGAGAATTAGTGAAGTTCATTTTGGAGAAATAATTCTTTGGAGGAGAATATTGTAAGCACGAAGGCCTTTTGAGTGTCTTCAAGTGTTGAGAGGAGATTGTGAGAAATTTTATGCAGGTTTTGGAGCTTGGATATTGTAACAAGGAAATTCGATTGCTTGGCAACATTAATAAAGCGGTCCTACTTGAGAAGTGAACCCGAAGATGTAGTCTTGATTGGACGAACTCCGTTATCAACCTACGTGTTATGATCTTCTATATTATTCTTCTATCTTCTATCTAGTGTTATGATCTTCTATCTTCTATCTTCTATCTAGTGTTATGATCTTCTATCTTCTATCTATCATTCTCTCCATTTCTTTTCATTTTTCAATTCAAAATTTGATTTCTAATTACAAAATTATAGTAGTTAGATAATATTTTCAAGTTTTGTAAAGTTTATTGAACTAGTTTTACATTTTCAATTGTTAAGAAGCATAATCACACAATAATGCATGGATTGGGAAAAACTATAATTCGAATCAATTTACAAGTTAATTTTGTAAACTCTAATTACAGATCAGAATCACCGGGAAGTGTTACAAATGCAATAAATTTGCAGGCCACCAAGCATGACAATGCATTGAGGAGAAACCATCTACTTTTTATAAAAGTGAGAAGAAATCAAATTGCACAAGCTAGAGATGATGCTGAAAGTGTCAATTCACCATCACAAAATGTAGAACCAGAAGTGGGAGAGTCCCTATTATTGAGAAGAACATTGATTAAGGTACCCATGGAGAAAGAACCACCACAAAGAAAGTCACTTTTCAGGACTACATGCAAAAGCCAAGGTAAATTTTGTAGAGTTGTTGATTTTGGAAGTACTGATAATTTGGTTTATGTTAAAATGGTAGAGAAGTTAACGTTGCAAAGGTTGCCTCATGCCACTCCATACAAGGTTTCTTGGTTAAAAAAAGGGAAGCAAGTATTAGTGAATGAACAAACTTTGGTACAATTCCATATAGTGGGTTATAAGGATAAGGTTTTGTGTGACATCATCTCTATGGATGTTTGTCATTTGCTTCTTGGAAGGCCATGGAAATATGATAGAAATTCCAAGCATGATGGAAGAAATAATACATATGTGATAGAGAAAGATGGAGTATCATACACTCTAAAATCATTGAAAGATGAAGACAAAACACCACAAGTAGAATCCAATGTGATGATGGTAGGAGAAAAGTAATTCATAAAGGCTATAGAAGAGGAGAAAATGTGTTTTGATATCATAGTCAAGCCTAGGTCTGTTGGGACAACAACAAAGAAAGAAGGGTTGCCTTTGGAAATTCAAAACTTGCTGAAGAGGTATGATGATATAGTAGTGGATGAACTCCCAAGAACTTTTCCTCCTATGAGGGATATTATCCACCACATTGATTTCATACTAGAGGCTAGCTTACCTAATAAGGAAACATATAAGATGACACCACAACAAAATGAAGAGATTAAGAGACAAGTTCAAGAGTTGCTTGATAAGGGGCTAATCAAATAAATTCTTAGTTCTTGTTCGGTGCCTACTGTCCTAGCACCAAAGAAGGGAGGTGAATGGAGGATGTGCACTGATTCTAGGGCCATCAATAAGATTACAATCAGATATAGGTTCCCCATTCCACACATGGAATATTTGATGGATTTCCTAGGTGGAGCATGCTACTTTTCCAAAATAGACCTCAGGAGTGGGTATCAACAAATCATGATTAGACCAGGGGATCAATGGAAGACAACATTTAAGAAAAATGAAGGGCTTTGTGAGTGACTTGTAATTCCTTTTGGTCTCTCAAATGCACCCAACACTTTCATGAGGTTGATGAATGAAGTCCTCAAACCTTTCATTGGTAAGTTTATTGTGGTTTACCTTGATGACATTCTTGTTTTTAGTAAAACGAAGGAAGAGCATTTGCACCATTTGGATTTGGTTTTGAGAACATTACATGAAGAGACACTAATGATCAATTTGAATAAATGTGAGTTTATGAAAACAAATTTGGTGTATCTTGTTTTTGTGGTTATAAATGACACCCAAATTAGTTGCTAAGGTAAGGTGTTTCCATGTTTTTTTCACTTTTTATAGAAAATTTATCATAGGTTTTAGTCATATTTGTGCTCCAATGCTTGATACTATAAAGGGAGAAAAGAGAAAGAAGTTTGTTTGGACTAGTGAAGCTAAAAAGAGTTTTGAATACTTGAAAAAAAGGGTAGTAGAGCAGCCCATACTAGCTTTACCTGATTTCAATAAGGTGTTTACTATTGAATGTGATGCAAGTGGTTATGCCATAGGGACAATATTAAGTCAAGAGGGCAGGCCCATAGCTTTCTTTAGTGAAAAACTCAATGAAGCTAAGAAGAAATACTCTTCCTATGACCTAGAAATGTATGCCTTAGTTCAGTCCTTGAAAAAGTGGAGAAACTACCTACTTCCAAAGGGATTCATAGTCTTTACTGATAATCATGCTCTCCAATTTTTGAATAGTCAAGACAAACTCAGTCATAGGCATGTCAAATGGGTAGAATATTTGCAAGGTTACACCTTCACCATCAAACATAAGAAGGGGCAGTCAAACGGAGTAGCTGATGCATTGAGTAGGAGGACACTCATGGTGTAAGAAGTCTAATTGCAAAGTGTAGGTGTTGAAGCACTTAAAGGTATGTATGTAGATGATGTTGATTTCAAGGAGATTTATGCATCTTGCAGCCAATCTAATGGTGTTCCACATAACACAAGTTTTGATTTTATGATTCAAGAGGGATTATTGTTCAAAGGGACTCAACTTTGTGTGCTTAAATGTTCTATGAGGGATAATTTGATAAAGGAAAAGCATAGTGGCAGCCTTACAGGTCATTTTGGTCTTGAGAAGACCTTGGAATAGCTGAGAAGGCACTATTTTTGGCCTAAAATGCAAAGTGATGTAAGAAGGGTTGTTGAGAAATGTGATTTATCAAAGGCTAAGGGAAACAATACAAATGTAGGCTTATATCAGCCTCTTCCTATTCCAAATAGGCCTTGGGAGTCTATAAGCATGGATTTTGTAACGGGTTTACCAAAAACACCTAGAGGTTTGATTCTATTTATGTTGTAGTGGATAGGTTCTCTAAGATGGCACATTTCATCCCATGCAAGAGCACTAATGATGCATCATACATTACTATTTTGATCTTGAGGGAAGTTGTAAAAATTCATGGTTTACCTTTGAGTATTGTTTCAGATAGAGATAGTAAGTTTGTTGGGAATTTTTGGAGAAATTTATGGAAAAAACTTGGTACTAATGTTAGTTTCAACTTTTCCTATCACCTTCAAATTGATGGGCAGACCAAAGTGGGAAATAGGAGCTTGGGTAACCTCTTAAGATTCATTACAAAGAACATTCTACTCAATGGGATTTGAACTTGCCTCAGGCAAAATTTTCCTATAATGATTTAGTGAATAGGAGTGTGGGTAAGAGTCCCTTTGAAGTTGTTTATGGTTTGTAGCCTAGAGGAGTCTTTGAGTTAAGGGATATCAAGGGAATGGAGAGGATGAGTGCTGAAAGTGATCAATTTGTTGTGTCTATGAAGGAGATTCACCAATAGGTCAAGGATCATTTGCAAAGAAGTGTGAACAAATACAAACAACAAGCTAATATAAAGAGGAGAGAACTCACTTTCAAGGTTGGATATTTAGTTCTAGCTTATCTAAGGAAGAAGATATTTCCTAAGGGACATTATTCCAAGTTGCAAATGAAGAAAATTGGTCCTTATTGAGTTGTTCACAAGTTTGGTCCCAATTCTTATGAGATTGAACTACCAAGTGGTATTGGGATCTCACCTATTTTTAATGTATCTGACCTATACCCTTTCAAAGGGGATGTTGTTGTAGGTAAGGAAGTAGGTTCTCAAGCATTTGGAGATGAAGAATGGATCCAAAACCTTCCTCCCAGCCAACCTTTAGAGTTGGAGTGCATATTGGATACAAAGGAGCTCAAGAAGACAATAAACACCACCTATTTGCAATACTTGGTCAAATGGAGGGGTATTCCTATGGAAGATGCTACTTGGATGTCTGAGTCTAATATCATCAAACATGGTTATACAGTTGCAGACCTACACTCAAGTCGGACTTGAGTTTTTTTCCCTTGGGCGTATGGTGTAGGGTCACTAGGACCTCATTTTGCATATTTTATGTAATTTTGGTTTTAGGTTGTGTGGTGTGTTTAAGTGTTTCCTAAGGTAATTTATGACCATTTTTTATCATGTAATCCACCTTGGAGTGCTTAGAGGGTCATTGATGCAAAGTTGCAAAAAGTTGCCAAATGTGCACAAAAAGATGCCATGCAACTTTTAGAAAGTGTCAAAAAATAAAGTAACTATTACATGCATTCAAGAAAATGGTTTCTAATGATTGGAATTAGTTGTAATGAAAGGAAAAATACTCCTCCAAGTCAAAAAAGTGGATTGGAGAACTAATTTTGTAATTTAGTGAAGAAAGAAAGTTGATTTTCTGGGCTTTTTATTGTTTTCAGTCTGTTATGCTATATGGTACGACCTATACAACCCATGTAATGGTATGAAAGCTATTGAAGTTTTTCAAGATAAGAATCTACTTTATTTTGGCTTATGTGGCACCAATTTTCATTGAGTTTTAAGAAAGTTAGAGCCATTTTTCTAAAAATGGGTCAAGTTTTTTGTGATTTTTCTGAGTTGCAAAAACTTTTGTCCTCTTGTACATGTTGTATGGACCATGGGATGAAATGAAATCAATTTTATTTGATATCCCTATGAATCTACTATATTTTTTTTTTGGTTTCATCAAATTTCATTAAGTTTTACTAAAGTTATTGAATTTTTACTAAAAGTTGTTAAAACCCTAGCTAGGGCAGACCGTGAACACTAAAAATGTGATAACTTGAGTTTCTTCCATGATAAGGTGATGAAATATTGAGAAAAAATATGTTTTAGCATGATGAATGACCCTAAAAGTTTGTGGGTTTTGGATTGTATGCGTTTGGGAGATAACTTCACCAATTTTCTCCAAGAAAGTATAAGAACAGTGTTAAAACC